>CM021106.1:31681286-31902335 GCA_007115665.2 Sequoiadendron giganteum
TTTTGCATGTATCTATCAAGGTTTGTGCTCTTCTTCAATTTCATATACTTCCCTCAGATGCTGAGATGCTTGATCCTTCAATGCCTGATAGGAGTTATCGAACTCCTCGATAACTTGGGCTCCCGTAGGACGACCCAACTCTACTGTGGTGATCACGTAATTTTTAGGCCTCTCCTCGGTTCGATCACAATCTTCCCTCGGAATAGCCACCTGAAGCGTGCGAGAGCCTGACTCGTCGGTCGAGATCTTTGAAAAATTTCGGGCCCTTTTCTTCTCTCGTGGCGCACTGATCCTCCTGAGGAACTCCTCCATCTCAATGGTCGGATCCGTATCATCCTCGGGTTCTCTCTTCATTCTGTCGGAAAGCCAATCAGGCACTGTCTGCTGTGGATTACAAATGACAAGGGGCTGTTCTTCTGTTGCCTCCATCTCGTGCACTTCCTCTCTTCTTGCACTGGTTTGCTCGGGCTCATCCTCCTCTATAAGCTGGGTATCTCCCGACCCTTGGGTCCCTTGTTCTGTGTTTTCCTCTTCTTCCAAAGCTGTGTCCAACATCTGCTGAAAATGGGTGTCGGCCATTGTTTCCTCTTCCTCCTCCTGTTGGCCGCCCCTGGATAGACTGACACTAGCTGATTCCCGGGCGTTGGGCTGATCTACCTCCTCAAGTCCCCGCTCTTCCTCCAATCCTGCCCTCTGAGCGGCAAATAATGAAACCACTCTCAAACTCGAAGACTGAGTTTGTGAGTGCACGGGTGATGCTTGTTCTATCCTCGACGGTATCGGTTGGGTGGGCACTTTCACTTGTGCCCTCGATGCCTGAGCAATTTGTTTCCCTCTCTTTACCGATAACGGCCTTGGGTCACCCATCAAGCTATAAGTAAGGGCGATCGACTTGCTCTTGAGTCTGCATACATGTCTGTCGACCCAAGTTCTGGTAAAAGTCATCACCGGGATAGAAAGTGTGTCCAAGTCCATGATCTCTGGCTCGGACCAATCAGGTGGTGGGACAGGAGTATCCCTAACTGACCCATAGTCGGGTTGCATGACGTTGACATCCTCCTCCACCTGGTCGGGAACTGGAATAATCTCATATTCTCTAATCAACTTGAGAGGAAGTCTGGAAAACATCCTTCTTCTTATCTCAGCCTCATCCACTGCATTTGCCCAAAAGTCCTCCAGATGAGCTCTGTGCCGGTATTCAACGTTCTGTATCATCCGGATGTTCCTGTAAGGATCAAAATCCTGCCTGCCTGTGTGATATGACAAATGATAAGATTGCAGCTCGTCCTCCGCCTCTCGGGCTGCCTGCAAAGAGGGACACACCTCAATGGAATTTCCCATGGTGATAGGGAAATCAAGTCCACCCTTCTTTTTCCTTTTCTGAATCTTATCGTAGGCAATCAATTACCTAGATACCTCAAGCATTACTATGTGATCAGTGGGGTATCGTGGTAACCGATACGGATACGAAGTGAACCCCTGCAACCTAATATATGTGAATTTCGGGAATTGGATGAGCCAATACCCATATTCCTCAATCAATGTCTGTGCTTCTTTAGATATTCTCTGCTGCGTCCTCTGCTGAAGTGTCCTCGCAATGTGCATTGTGAATGCATCATTTGCCCGTTTATAGTTGGCAATGTTAGCTAAATGTAGCTGTGTGCAGGCTTCATGGATTTTGAATTGACCAGGGGCACAACCGATTGGCTCCTTGTACGAAATCCCTCTGTACTTAGTCATTCTGGCCAACATGTAAATCACATATGAGCTCATGTAGAAAGTCTTCGTCACCTTCAAGCTCCTGAATTGCTCATCGATGTGGTTGCTAATCATCCTAGCCCAATCGACACACTCCTTTCCCTCCAAGATGATCTCGATGAAGTAGAACATCCAAGGCTCGAAAATGTAAGCCTGTGCACTCCCATTCACCCGGCTCAGCATCATTATCAAATCACAGTATTCTTGTTTCACGTCCTCGGCAATTATCTGCTTTGGGAGCTTAGTGCGGGGTGGCCTCGGCTTCTGCATCCAAACTCTGTTGATGACTGCAGTGACTCTTTCGAAAGAGGAAGAGTACATCTTATCTGCCCTCTTATTTGTCCTGTATAACATCTCCTCAGCAGTCGGAATCCCAAATGCCTCTCCGATGGCATCCGGTGTGAAGTTGGCGAGCAGTTTACCATCCGGAGAGACAATCGTCCTACGTTCTGGCTTGTAGTGATTGGCGCACTCCATAATTAGCTCCGGACACTGAATTGCTAGCGGAAAACTAGCAGCTGCGTAGATTCCACTCTTCATTATATTATGTGCCGTGACTGATGGTTGATGGCCCCCTAGCCCGAACATCCTCGATTTGAGTGCATTTAGATTAAATGAACCAAGGTTGGTGTCATTTAATCCCGCCAACTTTGAAACTATTGCTGACTTTGGGAGAAATGGCTTAGCGAGCCTTTTAATCATTGCCTGCCGGGATGAGCTAGCCTTGCCTGCTTCAGTGTTTGCAGCTCTGCCTGCGGCTCTGCTTGTTCCTGCAACATCCTTTGCTCCGGCCATCTGCAAAATAAAATAGAATAGCAATAAGCTAGGCTGCAGATTTTTTAAATAAAATGAAGTAACCTCCGAGACGGCTGCGAACGTGGAGTTAGTTTTTTGAAAATAAAAACTCTCAGCATAAATTACTAACTCCAAACCTCGTACTGTATAAAAAACTTCAAGCTTATAAAGAAGCTTTCAACGACTGCACTTCCGACTGGCGAAGAAAATTGCAGCCAACTACCAACTTTGAGCAATGTGGATACTTTCTCAGCACAAAATGAATTAAATCCTTTGTCTCGACTTCGTCAACCTCAGCAACTTTCAACTTCTAGCAGCTCGAATAAGTAAAATCTGCAGCAAGCTTCAACTTTCGAAAATAAACCTCCAGCAGCTCCGGAAAACAACTTCAATCCTCAAAATTGCAGCAACAAGTTCTCAGCTCTTCGGCAAATAGAAATTTCTTCAGCAACTTCGCACTTTCAGCAACTCAACACTCCGAAATAAAATAAACTTTCAAAGAAATTCTCTCCTCAACAACTTCGAAAATACTTCAAGAACTTCTTCAGCAACTTCAACTTCAAAAAAAGTGAGGAGAAACGAGAGAAGAGATTGTTTAAATAACTCTTCTCGGAGAATCCTGCTAAGTAGTGCTGGGGCTATTTTTAGCGCCTTCATCAATTTTCCACTCTCTTCGTTCGGAATCTTCTAATTCAAGCGCAGTAGTGGGCTAGTCGTCAGCCGGTCATTATGGCAGTTGCCATTAATAATGATTCCTTCCTTGTAAAAATTCGAATTCTTCCTCTGCCAGTTAACTCTTGGCGATTTAAACAACTCGCGAGAAAAAAATCACTTGACTTGATTTAAAATTCCATTTTAAAATCTCGCAGTGTTTAAATAAATTCAACTCGAAAAATTTCGTGGGAGTTGTAAATTTATTTCCAACTTTTAAAATGTCTGTCATTTAAATCCTCGATTTCATAAAATTTGCCTTAGACATTTTAAATTCTCTCTTTAAGATATTCTACTCTGGGTGATTTAAAATCACTTGTATGCTCGAAATAATTCATCCTCTGAGATTTAACTTCCGTCAGGAAAATAATCTAGGCAAAACGAATTTCCTCTGAAAATATTAAAATTTCCCTTAGGAAATTAATTTTCAAACTCTGTTAACTCATGGGTGCATTTTAAAGGGGTTCATTTGATTTTCACTTAGAAAATATTTTATCAAGTCGCCAACCCTATTTAAATGTCTGGAAAATTTTAAAATTCGTCAAATCATCCTTCCATGCCAAGGGCGTATTTTCTCTAGTGAAAAGTTATCTCACTTAGAAAAATTTTCGAGCATTTTCTCTGTTGGCGTACTTGACCCTTGGTATATTTCTTATCTGATTAAAAAAAATTTCCATGCCTTGTGAAAATTTTAAAAAAAAATCTCATCCTCCCTTAGGCGTATATTTTTTTGTGTGGAGTCCACATTTAAATTCCCACGCCTTAGTTTATTTTTCCAACCTCTCAACACTTCAAGGGCGGATTTCTTTTCTCATTCAAATTTAAATTTCCAGGCCTTAGGAATTTTTTTATTTCATCAACCCCTTCAAGGGAGCATTCTTACTTTGGCACTTTCGTTTTCAACACTTAGAAACCTTTTCTAAGTCATCACCTTCCTTTGGCTTATTCACCACTTCCAGCTTTCATTTCCTTGCGTTAGAAATTTTCAAGGCTTCTAACTTGCTTTTCTTTGGCGCATTTAGGCATGTCCACTTTTATTTTCCTTACATAGGCGTTTTTTTTTACTTAACCTCTTGTTTCATGCCTTAGAAGAATTTCACTTAACAACTCTTGCAAGGTGGGCGCATTTACTAGGCCAAGCTTTCACTTGAGGGCGCATTTCATAGGGTGAACTTTTATTTTACACGCCTTAGACAATTTTGAAGTCACCACATCCTTCTTGGGCGCATTTTGAAGGGGATACTTTTATTCTCATCATGGGCGCATTTAGAATGCCATGCTTTTATTTCATGCCTTAGTAGAATTTCAAAGCTTCCATTATCCTTCTCAAGGTAAGGGCGCATTTCACTAGGTGAGCTCCTATTTTCAATGCCTTAGTAGAATTTCATGTTAACCTCTCCATGGTGGGCACATTTAGGGGGTGGTACTTTTAAGTGAGGGCGTATTTCTACCCCTCCACTTTCATTTCAATGCCTTAGCCGCTTTTTCTCCAACAACCCTTTTACACTTGAGGTGGGCGCACTTTGAAGGGTCTACTTTTGTTCCCTGCCTTAGTTTATTTTTCACCTTTTCTCCTTCTTGAGGGCGCGTTTGATGTGCCATGCTTCCATTCAAACACTTAGGCGTTTTTCACATGTAAGCCTTGACTTGAGGGCGCATTTCATGGGGTGAGCTTTTGTTTTTGCCTTAGACATTTTTTTTTTTCAAAGTCTTCTCACCTGCCTTGAGGGCGCATTTCCACATGCCTAGTTTCATTTTGTGCCTTAGAACTTTTTTCAACATTTTCAACAACTTGAGGGTGAGGGCGCATTTGAGGGATGCCACTTCCGTTTCATACTTAGAATATTTTAAAGCCATCAACCTTGAAGGTGGGCACATTTTGACCCATGAGCTTTCATTTCCCATACTTAGAAAAATTTTCATGTCTCTGCTTGCTATTGCTTTTGCATTCTATTTTTAGCAAGTTGTGCTATTTTTAGCAAGTCCCTTGATTTTCAACCTCTAAGGCTCCGTTTTGCCTGAAAATTTCATCATATGATCTTCTTCACCTTGTGAACCTGTTTTGCCAGTCCTCTGCCCTGACCTGCTATTTATAGCCACCTGCTATTTATAGTAAGTTTTGACTTTCTGACTTCAGTAGCTCCGTTTTGCCTGAAAGTTGCAACGCTTGATCTTGATAGCTTGAGTGTCACTCTGATGCCAACCTCGGGTGCAGACCTGCTATTTATAGCCGTGCCCTGACTTACTAAAAATAGTAAGTTCTCCGATTTCGCTCAAATTTTGCCAGTAGGTACCTTGAAGTGTGCTGACATTGGTCGGGTGCTTCGTTTCGGCTATTTTTGGATTTTACCCCCTATAAAAGTGGAAACCCTAATTTGACTTGTATGTATCCCGAACGGTCTCCGTTTGACTTCGTTCCTTCTGCATGTCGTTCTGTTTGCTGAACTGGAGTGTTGGGGGCGGCTGCCAGAGTGTACCTGCTAAAAATAGAAACTGCCTGAAAAAGTGACTCATCCACTGCCGGATGGTTTTGCATGTCATATTGCCCGCGGGATCTCAAAAAACCCAGAAAAACCCAAAAAACTGGTCTGCATGCATGCACTGGCTAAAAATAGTAAGTCCTTAAAACTTGATCTTCTCCGCTTGCATGTCACACCGTTGCGAAGCTCTCGAAAAACCCATAAAGAAAAACCCGACATGCGTTGAAAAACACTGCATGCGAACCCTAAAAAATAGCCTCCGAAGGCTGAACTCTGAAAGTGATTGTCTCGGTTTGCATGTTACATCACTGCGAAGGTTTTGGAAAACCCAGAAGGATTCTCCAGACATGCATCTGAAAAGCTCATGTGGAAACCCTGAAAATGGCTCTTGAAGCCTGAACTGCCAAAAATAGCAAGTCGTCTGATCTGGCTCAAAATTTACGTGTAGGCAGCTTGATGTTACCCGAATGCAATGGAACTGACAGAATTCCAAAATCTCAATAAAATAGTCTCAAATTGAATACTTACTAAAAATAGTAAGTTGTCGGAATACAGTGAAAATTTAGGGGGACTCTGCTGGAAGTCTTCCGACTGCCGTACTAAGCTTAGATTTCAATTTTATAACTCAGTTTGACCCTTAAAAGTCTGGATGGCGGGAAACCCTAATTTCACAGATTTGAACAATACTTTAACCTGGGTCAAACGACAAGACATCCCCGGAAGGACCAGAGACCAGAGAGAGAGCGAACCAAAGCCAAAAGACCAGAATGGAGCAAAATTTAGGGGGTCCCCATCTTGATGGGGTGATGTGTGAAAAAGGTCACAACAATACCCATCCATGATGCAGTGGGCTGCCCTATAGCACCTCTTAAGGTTGTTCGTGAAGTGCAGGTGCAATTAGAAACTTTTAAAATGCAAAAAGAAATGAAAAAGAGACAGAAGCAGGAATTGGTGAGTTTGGGAGTTGGACAGGGACTTGGTGCTGTTGAAGATGCTTCTTCCATGCCTTCATACCGTCCTAATGCTAGTGCTTGTGCTAGTACTACTACTTTTGCAACAGCTATTCCTAGTGCTGGTGGCGCTACTACTGCTAGTGGTAGTGGCAGTATTAACATTGGCCCTAGAGTTCGTAAATCTAGGGTGGACTCATATTTTGTACCACGCACTACTCTTGGTTCCCAACCATCGCTTGAGAGCATGGGTTGAAACAAGGACGCACATGATGCAGCAAAAAAGACAATTGCAGACTTTTGGTACTACTGCACCATCCCCTTCCATGTAGCCAGGTAATTCTTTTTCGTTTAATTGTTTTAAAATTTATATTTAAATTTTATTATTTTTAGAATCTAGATGTATCTCATTATCGAATTCAAATTTAAAGTTAAAATCTTAAAACTTTTCATTTTACAATATTTCTGTAAGTAACTTATTAATTTATTTATGACATGTTTTAGGTCACCTTTTTGGACAAGCATGGTTGATGCCATAACCATATGTGGGGCAGGGTTCAAAGCCCCTTCTGAAGATGAATTAAAAGACCCACTTTTGACTCAAAAAGTGGTAGATGTGAAAGCACAATTAGAGGAGCAGCACGTGCAGTGGAGGAGGATTGGTTGCACCATCATGACTGATGGTTGGACCAATAGGAGAAATAGGACGTTGCTTAATTTTCTAGTGTCCTCCGGAGGTAATTGTACTTCCCTCAATGCATTGAAATTTGAATTTGATTTAGTGATTAATAATTTAATATGGCTGATTTATGTTTTTTAATTTATTGAATAATTGGTTTTGCTTATTCTTTCAGGTGACACCATCTTCATGAAGTCCATTGATGCTTCTACCCAATTCAAAAATGCCACATACCTGTGTGAGGCTATAAAGGAGGTGATAGCTGATGTGGAGGAAGATAATGTAGTGCAAGTGGTGACAAATAATGCAACAAATTATGTTGTTGCTGGTAGATTATTGATGGAGAGGCACCCTATTATATTTTGGACTCCATGTGCTGCCCATTGCCTTGACCTCATGATGGAGGATCTTGGCAAGCTCCCATGGATCAAAACATGTGTGGATGCAGCAAAATACATTTGCAAATTTGTATACAATCACACATGGGTGCTTAACCTTATGAGGCAATACACGGGGTTGAGGGAGTTGTCTCGTCCTGGCATCACTAGGTTTGCAACAAATTTTATCACGTTGCAATCTTTGATTCGGTCAAAGGCAACTTTAAGGCGCATGTTTGTTGGTGAGGAGTGGTCTTCCTCATCCTTTTCTACAAGCACTGCAGGGATTGTTGTGGCTAATTGCATTTTTGATGAGCAAGGGTTTTGGACACTAGTGGAGGAGATTGTGAAGGTAAAATTTAATTCTTTATTATGTTTTAATTTTTAATCATATCTTACTTTTATTTGTTTATTTTCGTTCACACTTATTTGTGAAACATGTTTGCACTTTGCAGTTTATTGAGCCCTTGCTAGTTCTCCTACGAGTTGCAGATGGGGAGAAGCCCACAATGGGCTACACATATGAGGGCATGGATAGGGCCAAAGAGGCCATTAGATTAGTATATGGTGAAGTTGAGGAGAAGTATTGTCCCATTTGGGATATCATTGATAGGAGATGGCAAAACCAACTTCATAGGCCCATCCATGCAGCCGCATGTTTCCTAAATCCGGCCTTCCAATTCCGTCGTGATCTCCGTGTATATAGAGAAATTCTTAATGGGCTCTACTCGACGCTAGAGCAGATGTTGCCCGTTGTTACTACACAAATAGTGCAGGAGATAGATTCCTTCAGTAAGGCACAAGGAGACTTCTTTGCACGTCAAATGTGCAAAGACAATAGGACAACAATACTACCAGGTAAGAATATATTTAAGGGCATAATTTTCATCTTTTTATATTGTATTTTATTATTAAATGTTGAATTTGAACTTGAAACTTGAAATGAGATTGATTTTGTTTCTTTTTCTCATCTCAGATAGATGGTGGGAGTTGTTTGGTTCTAATACGCGAACCTACAGAATATTGCCATTCGTCTATTGAGCTAGCCATGCAGTTCATCTGGTTGTGAGTGCAATTGGAGTATGTTTGACCACATATGCTCCAAGAAGCGCAATAGATTGACAGTGGAGAGGATGAATGACTTGGTATATGTTCATTACAACCTTCGGCTCAGATACAGGAAGCTTTTTGAGCACAACAACACCCCGATCAATCTAGAGGAGGTTGATCCACAGTTTGAGTGGACCACTGAGGCTACAGATGCAGTCTTTAGTGACGAGGACCTTGATTGGGTGGACCAGGCAGAGAGAGAGGCTGAGGTTGTAGCCATGGCTGAGGAGGAGGCTAGAGCACGAGGAGACATAGCTGTTGTTGGTGAGAGTGGCATGGAGACTCAGACAGAGGCAGAGACTATGGCTGCAGCTGCAACATCATCCAGGACCCTTAGACACCTTCGTAGGAAGGATGCTAGCTCCACAATACCATAGAGTCATAGACTTGTAGCTATTGTTTTGAATCTTTTGATATTTCATATTTGTATGGAACATTTGATGTTATGGATTTCATATTCCATGAGTTTTGTATACATTTGACTAATTTTATATATCTAAGTATGCTATTTCCTTCAGCAGCACAACTACAATTTGTGTACTTTATACTTATGTGATCGTTGTATACTTGTGTATGTGATCAAATTTGCTTTTATTTGTGTTGTATTCAATAAAGGGTGCTTGAAACAAGTTTTAAATCCTTAAAAATCTCTAAATTTCTAGGTTTTTTTCAACTTTTTTTCATTTTGCCAAGTCTGCGCCGAGTCCGAGTCCCCGAGTCCCGAGTCAAGTCACCCTAGCTGAGTCTAAGCCAAGTCCGAGTCTCGTTAGTTTATGCCCATGCTGCAAATACCATTCATTTATCTATGAATGTAATATGCATGCAGATTGAAATATTACATAAGTTAAATGACATATGGCAGACTTCCCCTAACCTTACTGATTAACACTATTACTTATATATTTATAGGATAAGGTGTTATGATGCCAATTTCTTATATGAATTCTGAAATGAAGTCTGAATTGATAATTAATTTAGAAATGAAGAATTGGTGATAAGAGATAACCATTGTTTCTGATTTATTACTCTAAAACCATGCGTCTTGAATGTGTAAGAGAGTTAGATCTCCATCTGATTTTTATCCCTGATTTAATCTTTATACTCATGCAATTTTTGGCATTGTATCTGAATGATGAATGATTGCTCATCCATCCATTACTTGGCTGATTGTGGGCTCTTTAAGAGAACTTCAGATCTAAGTTTAGAGATATAAATTTTACAAATGATCCATACCCTTGGATGAACCACGATCCTCCTTAAATAGTTTTCGAGTGGGCATGATGTGAGGAGTTGTATCCTTCATACATGCCTCTTGCACACAACTTAATTATCTCTTTAATATCATTACCAACTAACTAATGCTTTGATTGAACTATTTGCCTATCCTTTAAACAGCGCTAACTTTTGGTATATGTAACTCTCACAATGTTTGTCCCTATGCAGGCTTTGCTAGAACGTCAACAAGAATAAATAGCACCTCTTCCTTATATATCGCGACCTCTGAAGAAGACATACGAAATCAAAAATGCAAATAGCTAGTTCCACAGCTCCTCAACTCCTCACATGGTGCGGCAGTCAATAGTAAGGAATGGCCGATAGAAGGCAAGCCACGGTAGGGAAAGAATAGGCTTGATAAAGTATTTGACTGCCTCCCAATACAAACAATGCCTTTCTGACAGTGTTTCCAGCATGGCAATGCAATTAGAGAACACCCGAGAAGATGAGAATAATCGATGTCCTCCTTCCTTTGATTTTCAACAGATAAGACAAATTGAGATTTAGGCGGCTTCCATATATAATATTATAAGAAGCATCCAATTTTGACTTTGTGCAGAGAAGAAAAGGAGAATATCAGGCTTCCTCAAGAAATACACATCCCTTCCATACATGCAATCTGCCAAAAAATAAAGCCTGCCAACAATAATGGAGAAATATATATATGTTTTCCGTATATACTAGGAATACCACGAAGTGCGATTGAGGGGGGGGGGGGGCCGGGGGCGGGCGGGAGGAGGTGCGCTTCATAAAAAAAACAGATAATATTAGAAATGTGGCACTCACATTCCAATAATAATTGGAGGCTTTTGTATATGCAAGGGCGGTGTCCAAAACACAATACCTCGAACTCCTTATTCGATTATTCAGTCCAAACATACATCAAACCTTATATCGAATACATCAATATTTCATACATGTGCAGTTATATTATAATTGCCGATGAAAGATAGCACACAAGAGTATACGAACCAGCAGATATTAACTTTCCAATTTAATGGAGTTTCAATTCGCACATCTAGTATACGGATTAGAAACGAACAGTTATGCACAGATTAACTGCTCTTCAAATTAGGAGGGAAAGCTCCCTCTTTGATGATTTTTCTTAAAGAAAGTTAACTAAAACTAATTGCCAATCTTTTTTTTCAGCTAATAGCACAAGGTTACAAAACTCTAGTGTCGTAGCTGAGATTTTCTCTTTTTAGATTTCAACTACGACTAAGCCTACTCTAATGACGCTTTAACAACTCAAGTAAATTCAGAGCTTGAGAGCTAAAAGTGAACAAGGAATAATCTTCGTAACACATATACTTAAACAAACTCTCTCTCAACGCACTTCTGAAGACTCATTGTACTTTTCGATGCAACCTGAAATAAAGATTATCTAAGCAAAACATATAAAACAAAACTTAAGAGAGTAGATCAAAGCAGCAAAGCAGGCATAAGATTTCCTTTCTTAAATTTCAAATGACGATTACACTTTTGGGACAGCAGGATTGTAGTAGTAACAGGCTTACAGTTTTGCGATCAAACCATAATACATTGACACAAATAACACATGAACTGAACAATATCTTACAGCAAAAGGTAGGCATGCAAACTTGCCCTTACACAAAGTGAACTGACACTGAATAACAACTTGCAGGCAAAAGTAGGCTCAACAATTTTCTATCACAATAACCATTCCCGAAAAATAGGAAAGGCTGCCCTCTTTTATTTATACACAAGCAGAGGAGTAGGGAACCCTAAAATCTCCTTGCTTTTACAACAAGACTTGACAACATGCAAGCTTTATTTCTAGAACTAAAATAAGATAACTATCTAACAACCTACTGAAAGCAAAAAATAGGGAAAGTTCCAACTATTACAACTTGATTCTTTTCTCTCTCACGAAGAATAGATAAGCATGAGCAAGAAAATTTGGAAAAAGCATCGAGTTAATTGCTGCTTTAAATCTATCTTTGGGGATCTTTGTTGTCCTGACAAGATAACTCATCCATTGGTATTTTGGAAAAGTAAATCTGCTAAAAAGCTGGTAACTGCCTCATTGTTTGGAGCATTGATACTATCTAGGGAAATATTCCGCTTTTCTAGGATTTCTTCGCCTTCTACAATTGAACTTAGAGAATCTTTGACATCTTCACCTGCTTTATCAAATCTTGCTAATTTTGGTGGCTCTGCAGCTGGAGTGATGACCTTTTATAAATATATCATCTTACTTCAACATATCTTTTTTTTACCCTATGTGTGACCATCTTTTGACATTCCTCTGTTTCCTCTGCAACTTTTGTACTTCTGACGCTTCTCCTGATTTTTCAATGGAAGAGTATTGTACAACTCTTTTCCAATACTTGTCATTTTGCTCATACCACACCTTTTCACGTTTTTTGACTAAGATGATGATGTTTTTTGTCCATGGTGATATTGAAAAGCACTTCTCAACATCATCCAGCCTGAAACTACAAACAACTCACCCATCTACTACTTGGTTCTGAATTCCATGGGAGAATATTGCATGCTGAAAAACTCGAATTTTGACTATAAACTCGACTATACTCGAACATGTTCCGCACAAAAGCTAAAAATAACTTGCTAATTTTTCTTCTTTAAAAGGCCGATTTTTCCAAAAATAACCTGAGATATGGGTTTTGTGAGCAATCTTGTTGTGAAGAGACCTAGATCGTCCGATTTTGGAAAATGTTGATGGTTGATTGAAAAAGTAGAAACCCTAAAATTTTAGGACTTTCTCGAAAAAAGCTGAGAGTTGGGTTTTGTATAGAATGTCGTTCTAAAGAGACCCAGATCGATGAAAACTAGAAAAACTGATTTTTTCAAGAACATGCAAGATGTTCAATTTTTGGCCGAGAAAAGCTGAAAAACTAAGATACGAATTTTGAAGATAACTATATTTTGAAGCAACCCAGATTGTCAGTTTTTTGAAAAAGTTGATCTTTCCTCAACATGCAGAGCTTCGAAAAATAGCTGAAAAACTAGGATCTCGTTTTGTAGACAATTTCATACTGAATAGACCCAGATTATTATATTTTGAGAAAACTGAGGTTCTCTCGAAAAAGTAGATTCTTGAAAATATAAATTTTTCCAAACTTGAAGCGGATGGAAAACCAAACAGACCCAGGTTGATGGAATTGGAAAAAGATGACCCCCTTCTTCTAAAATATGATGCCCTGGAAATATAAAGCATGAAAAAGTGAGCCTCTATGCAACCCAATCTCAAAACCACGAAGAACAATGAAAAAGCACCATGTTTTGGCCTCCAAATCTTGATGTAAAGAAAATTGTACATTTCCTCCTCTAGATGTTGACCTGCAAAAAGTGAATAATGAATGCAAAGGCCTCCTTAAAAAGGTTTTGAGGATAAAAAATGCTTTACTCTAGCGTTAAATCTTTGAAGCCAATCCTAAGCCAGGTACGTCAAATGTGGACACTGCTTTGAATGTTGAATGATGAAATTCTAAAATTTCACTAAGGCATTGAACTTGGGCACCTTTACTTAGCAAACTTAGACATTTTTTTTTTAATTTTCAAATTTTTGCTTGATAAAATGCATCCCTTTGATCTTCAATTCTGGACACTAGATGAATCTTGTGAACTGGCTAACTGATCCATTGTGAAGCCTAATAAAATCGGAGATGATTGTTCTAGAGGCAACATCTGCTAAAAACATCATCTGAACCCTCAAAATCTTCGGCGCCCCTAGCTAGCTGGGGCGCCCAAGTCCTCCAGACAGATTTTTTCCTGATGTTCTTCAAATTTTAGTGTTTTTTGATCTTCAAATGAATTTGCAATTCCAGCTACTTAGGAGCTTTGATGAACTAGATGTTGGATTCGTTGGATAGCTTATCGAAACTAGAGAAGATCTTCTTGGAGGTAACTTGTCCTGAAAACCTCATCTGGTGTCCTGAATTCCTACATCCCCCTGGCTACCTAGGGCGCCCAACCTTGCCAGAGTTAGATTTTTATTTTTTTTCATTTCTTCTCTTCATTCTCTATTTGTTCGATCCGCAATATCTGATGACTAGAAAATCTTTTGAGCTCACTGTTGAATTCGTTGGAGAGCCTGCTGGAAACTGAAGGAATGTTTTGAAGACTGCTAACCCTGAAACCACCTTTTGTGCCCTCAAAATCTTGGCACGCCTAAACTCTCCAGACTTAGTGACTTTTTAGTGAATTTCAACTTTCAATTTTGACCTTTCATGCCTTGTCCTCCATTTGATCTGCAATTGCGGGTGACTGATGAATCTGACGATCTGGCTGAGACATTCACTAGATAGCCTGAGAAATTCTAAAGATAATGATCATATTTCCAAACCCTAAAGCTAGATTAGGACTTTAAAAACCCTAGGCGCCCCTGGCTACCTAGGGCGCCCAAAGTTTCCAGACTTAGAATATTTTCTATGAATTTCATGATTTGCATTTTTCTTTATTGATAAAACCTCTCTATTCGATTTGAGATTCTAGCTGACTGATTGATCTGATGGACCTGCTGATAGATTCATTGCGAAGCCGAAAGGATTCTGAGCAAAAATGTCTTGGATGCACAAACCCTAGAAATAGCATCTAAGGCCTTGAAAAGATGGTACCCCTGGCTAGTTGGGGTGCCTTTACTTGCTAGTGTTAGTTTTTATTTCAATTTTTCAACTTTTTGCTTTCTTCCTCATCTTCGCTCCGTGCTCGGAAGATGCCTTTGTCGTTAACCGTTCTTCAATTGTCGGGAACTGAAAATTTTCTGAGGCAAAGAATCTTAGGCACCTAGACTGGATAGGGGCGCCTGAACTCTCTAGTGTTAGACAAATTTTCCCAGTTTTCAAGATTTTCAGATTCCCCTTCTTCGTTCCTCATTCCCCGAGCATCTTTCACCATTTCTCAATCTTTGCAGTGTTCAAGAGCTTAAATCTAACACCTAGCAGTTGACCAACCTCCATTGATGACCCTAGAGCTCCTGATTTAGCTTCTAAAAAAGCAGAATAGACCCACCAGGGAAAATCTGACCTTCTGAGGATTCTAACTAGACCAACCTAATGAGGAAGTATTGTCAACCAATCAAAATCAATTTGAGCCTTGGAAGCAAAAATTCTATTTTTAGAAATTTACTATTTTGAGATAATTTTGCCAACATCCATTTGAGAAGAAACCCAAAAAAAGTCTATTTTTAGAAACTTCCTATTTAAAAAAAAAATTCCTAAAAAGTAGGGCCAAAAAACTGAGATCTAGGTTTTGTAGTTAAGGTCAATCTGAGCATATCTAGATCATTATATTTTGAAAATTTTGAGTTTTTGACCAACATGCGTGACATGCAAATTTCCATTGTTTGACCTTTTTGACAATTTTTGACAAGACTTTTACCATTTCTTCAAAATGCCTAAATGTAGCAAAAATTTTAATTTTGGGTACAACACAATTATATGCCACAAATGCCAGAAATAAATCATTCATACCAAATAGAATATGAATCGCTTAATCCAAATAATAATCAATAATGAAAGAAAAGGCATAAATAACCAATAATGATTGCCTAATATTGGAAGAATAATAGCTGTAATATCTAATATGAATAGCTAGAACTGAACAATATGATATAGCAAGTTAAATACTCTTGTGCAATGACTGGTATATAATTGATCAATTTGAATAGAATGATCTCCTTAAATTTAGGTAATAAATAATTATTATTTAATTCCCCCTTTAATATTTTTATCTTTTGGAGATTAAATAATATTACTTCCTCCATACCATCAGAAATGGGACATTGCATGCTAACTTGACAAGGTTCAAACTTTGATACTGAACCTATTTCTTTGATAGGTCTCAACTTTTGATAAGGAGCCTATTGCTTTGGCAGGCCTTAAATTTTGATAAGGATCCTGTTGCTTTAACAAGTCTCAAATTTTGATAAGGAGCCTATTACTTTGACAGTTCTCAAATTTGGAGAATGAACCTATTGCTTTGACAAGTCTCAAATTTGGATTTTGTTTTGTCCATGCTGCAATTTGAAAAAATGACCAAACTTTTGTGGACAACATGAGTACTCATCAACTATCATCCTAGGGCAACTCTGCATTATCACTGAAGATAATATCTGAAATAGCACACATTGGGTGCAATCAATACACTGTGGAGGAACATATACACATCAACTTTCTAATAATATTTGCAATCAAATAATATTTGAAATAGCACACAAGATTCCCCCTTTGGCAGATGAGAGGAAAATGTCAACAACGTGATCTCCTTGATGGAGTTACTAAACAAGAGGCAACATCTTTATCTCCATAGCAAGTAGAATACATTAGTAAGGACCAACATCATCATAAGTATCATAAACTGCATCTCCAATATTAGCAAAATCATTGCTCATGGGAAGTAGATTCACTTCTTCAATCTTCTCAACAATTGGTGGCTTATCAAATATACCAAGCGGCATCTCAAAAATATCAACATTAATTGTAGTCAATGTGGGCTCAATAAGATCTACATCATCATTAGAAGAATTATGAGGAGTAAAATCATCACCATTATGAGTAGGCACATTTTCACCATCAACAATAGATTGAACTCTCTTATAAGATTTGATTAACAAATCAACCTCGAATCTCCACTTGGAATTATCTATCCAACCAAAATTCATACATCTCATGGACTTTGAAGGTGGATCTGGTAGATAACAATGTTTGACAAATGGGAATGCAAACCACATAATGTACTTGGGTGTAGATCAAAGCAATTACTAAAAAGATGACCTTGACTTCCATAATGGGAACAAATTTGGATTTTATTGGACTTGGTGCATATTGTTTTTGGTTGCTTAGATTTTTCAACTTCACAAGCACCAATAGATGTAAGCTCAACATGAAATTTATTCATATGTCCCCTAAAACAAATTTTATAGGTTTAGAATATTCTGGAACACAAGATCCAACAAAACCGTGATAACCAAGACCACATTTGCCCCTATTTGATTTATGAGATTCCCAAACTCTCACAATGGGTTTGGGTGAAGTAGTAAATTTTGACTCAATGAGTTTCTGCTTTTGTGACTTTGGTTGGTGGCATTTTTGGCCCACAAGCTTAGACACAACATTTTTTCATCTTGACACAAGGTAAGACACAACACCTTTCTTCAAGGATTTATTGGTTTTACTTGTTTTCTTTGTTGCAATGCTAGAAGACAGTATATCTTGCTTAACATCTTTCTGTTGTGTGCTTCCTTTCTGATCTTGTAACCTATTAATTTTTTTTCTCAATTATATGTATTGGTTACAAAATTGCATGAATAGAGGTTTATACTGTCTCCAACATTCAGATATTAATTCTACCTCATTTGTTGTGCGTACATGAATTTGTAAGGACAATATGCTAGCAGTATATAATGTAGACATAAGTGTAGACTAAGTCACCATATTCGACCGAATTTCAACATGAAATTCGAAATTCGTCGAATTTCCCAAAAAATGTTGAAATTCGTTCATATTCGAACAAATTCGTCAGTCAATGATTTACGTTGAAAAATATCATAAAGATATTATTTTATTAGGGTTTTTTTTTAAGGGTTTTTTCTTTATAACTGGCGGCGGCATTAGATATTGAACTCATTTTTTTTCCTGCGTCTCCAACTCGTTTTTTATCAGGCGTCTGCAAGTTGCAACTTTCTCATTTTGTTCCTATTTACAGCATCTGGCACGTCTGGCGTCTGGCGTCTGGCACGTCTGCGGTCGTTTAAGGCTTTGAGGTCTCTCTCTTCCGCCACTGCTTCAGCCTTCAACCTTCGATGTCTCTCTTCCGCCGCTGCTTCAGCCTTCAGCCTTCGACGCTCCGCGTTTATCCGCGTCTATCTGCGTTCAACCTTCGACGCTCCGCGTTTATCCACGTCTATCTGCCTTCACTCTCTGCATCGCCATTAGCAGAGGCAAACTCCTGCAAATTCCAAGCTTTCAATCATCGAAGGAGGTAGGGAGCTCAAGAGTTCATTTTTTTTTTTAATTTTTAGGGTTCGATTTGTTTATTATAGCATTATGTAAAATATAGGAATGAAAATAATTTTTAATATTAAGTAAAATTTATTTAATATTTTGTAGTTGATTTAGTATTTAGTATTTAATATTTCATTATTTTATTTTGTATTTAATATTTTTTATTTTTTATTATTGAATACTGTGTTTATTTATTATTTATTAATGTTAACATTTTACAGTTCATTTTACTTTATTATAAAAAGTATATTATATTAATATTTAGTGTTTTCATTTTGTTTTTTAAATTAATAAAAATATGTTAAATTTTTTTTATGTTTATTAATTATTAAAATAAAATCTAGTATTTGTTATTTTGTTTTTTAGATTTAAAATAAAAAATCTATATATTTTGTCTCAAATTATGTGAATGTTTTAATTTTTTAATATTAAATAATATTTTGTCATTCAAACAGATTATGGCTCCCCAGAAATCAACTGCAGAGGCATGGAAATATATCATTCGGAATGGTACTGACCTCAAATGCACCAAGTGTCAAAAACCTTTTATTGGCGGTTTGACAAGGGCAATGGACCATTTACTTGGTATTACAAATGGTGCAGGAGGAGGTGTTTCAGCATGTCCTGAAGTTACCCTAGAAATGAGAGCTGCTTTAGAAAAAGAACAATCCTCTTCAATTGTGGGAAAGATGAAGAAATCACAAAAAAAACAGAGAATTGAAGAAGATATGTCTCAATCCAAATTCACAAGCTCAACATCTATTATGTCTTCCTCTTCTGGTTTATCCAAACCGGTGAGGGAGAGTGGAACATTGAAAAGCTTTTGGAAACCAGTAGAGAAACAGGAGGTGGATGATGCAGTAGCTGATTTATTTTACACAAGTGCTATTCCATTCAATGTTGCGAGAAGTTCACATTTTCGCAATGCTGTTCACAAAATTGCAGAGTTTGGAAAAGGGTACACACCCCCAGGTTCAGAGGCTATTAGGACAACTCTTTTGCAGAGGTCAAAAGATAGAGTGACTGAGAAATTAGCTACTGTCAAAGACTCTTGGAGGAAAACAGGTTGCACTATATTGAGTGATGGATGGTCAGATACATGTCAAAGGCCATTGATTAATATTTTGGTGGCTTGTCCTGAGGGTGTTGTGTTCTTAAAAGTCATTGACACCATGAACCACAAAAAAACCTTTGAGTACATTTTTCAAATATTAGAGGAAGCCATTCTTGAAGTAGGGGTGGAAAATGTGGTTCAAGTGGTAACTGATAGTGCAGCAAATTGTGTGGGAGTTGGGAAGCTGATTGTAGAGAAGTACCCACAAATATATTGGAGCCCATGTGCAGCCCATTGTCTCGATTTGTTGCTTCATGACTTGGCTAAATTCCCATGGGTACATGAAGCTATTCACAGAGGGAGAGCAATTGCAAATTTCATAAGGAATCATCGTCTCACATTGAGTCTTTATAGGC
Source organism: Sequoiadendron giganteum (assembly GCA_007115665.2). Lineage (NCBI taxonomy): Eukaryota > Viridiplantae > Streptophyta > Pinopsida > Cupressales > Cupressaceae > Sequoiadendron > Sequoiadendron giganteum. The sequence continues at coordinate 31,700,880 of CM021106.1, forward strand.
AACATGCATCCAAGGAATTGTTGAGGCCTTGTGAAACAAGATTTGCTTCATTTTATATCACTTTGAAAAGAGTGGTTGAAGAAAAAGCAGCTTTGAGATCTGTTATTTGTTCCAATGAGTGGGAACACTCAATGCTTTCTAAAGGTCCTAAGGGGAAGAACATAGAGCAAATCATTCTAAATAGCAACTTCTGGGAAAGTGCAGCAAAGGTTTTGCTTATATGTGAGCCAATTGTTGACGTGCTTCGTATGGTTGATGGTGACACTCCTTGCCTTGGCATGCTTTATGAAAGCATGGACCGTTGTAAGGAAGCTATTCAAAGAGCACTCAATAATGTAGAAGCAGAATATATGGAGATATGAGAGGTAGTTGATTGCAGATGGAAAATGATGCACACACCTTTACATGCAGCAGCTTGCTTTTTCGAGCCTAAATTATTTTCTATTGATAAAGAAGGTGACACTGAAATTATGGCAGGGCTTTTAGAAGCTGTTGGAAAGTTTGAATCAAATCAAACAATTTCAGCACTAATCAGAAGTCAATTTTGGGTATACAAGAGAGGAGAAGGAATGTTTGGATTGTCAGCAGCCAAATATGACATGGCACATTTACCTGGGTATACATGGTGGATGCCCTATGGAGCACAAACTCCTGAGCTACAAAGGTTTGTTATTCGAGTTTTGAGTCAGGGAGCAAGTTCATCAGCTTGTGAGAGGAACTGGAGTTGCTTTGACCACATCCATTCCAAAAAGAGGAATAAATTGTTGTCTGGAAAGTTGGGAGATCTTGTCTATGTTTGCAGCAATTTAAAATTGCTCATGAACAAATCAACAAAGGACTCTTCCTCACGACAAATTCAAGAAGACATAGCAGCAGCAGTTGCAAATGAGCCTAACTTTGCAGATGATGAATTGAGTAGCGATACAGATGATGATGATTTAGCATCTCAGCCAAGTGCTCTTGATGACTTGGAGCTTTTTTGAAGTTCTAAAGTCTTTACTGTTATTGTACCTTTTTGACAAAAGAACATCTTCGCAATGGTGATTTCACATGTTTCTTATGGTTTCTATTTTATAAATGTGTCATCTTTTTGTAATGATTCAAATCTATTTATCAATGTTAAACTATTTAATTTTAGACAATTGTATGGAGATATTACTTATATTTATTAAAAAAAATTAAAAAATTACATAAGGCGAATTTAATTCGAATTTTATACTTTTCAAATTTTTTCCTTGTCGAATTTCATTCGAATTTCAATGTTGTCGAACTCGAATTCGAATTCGAACCTGGTGACTTAGAGTGTAGATAAGGTGCCAAGGAATAAATCTCCAATAAAACAATTGTAGATAGGGCTTCGTAGAATAATTCTCTAATGAAACATTCACTGGCCTTTAACACTTGCTTGGACAGCCAATATCATAATCTTTGAATGCCATTTTTCAAATCAAAAGTTCTAACTACATGAAAGAAACAAAGTTATTCATGATCCTTAAGCATCTATATATATGATTGTATTGAAGTTTGAACATTTACTAGCATGTGCCTCATCTACCATTTGGTGGCAGATCAAGAATATGAGGGGCAGCCAGAATATAGGCACTGGTTTTGCGATAATCTGGAAGGAATACGTGGTCGGATGGTTGGGCAGACCCCCTCTAATAATTCCTCTATTCTTTTATAGGCCACACCAACAGCAAAAATGCCTTTCGAGAAAGCATTCCAGCCAATATCAAGACCGTAGTAGAAAATTAAAATGTGCACGCCATTTTCAGTTTGTCATCATTCATTGCATATTTTATTCATGTCAACACAAGGAAAGCAAACCAAATGCAAATCCACGCCATAAATTCATCAGGATCAATAGTATTACCCACAGTGGTTGAAACATAATGGTGATTTTTTTCATGCGTCTAAACACATGACCTTTCTTCAACAGTTCTTGTCCGCCTATACCCTCCTTTTCAAGTTTCCTCACAACACGAATCGGCTCTGATACCACTATTAGGCCCAATAGGGGCAGAATATAAATATATTTTATTGCATATCAAGAAATCACATTTTGAAGAAATGTTTACATCTTTATTTTATAGGCAGAAGAATGGTTCAACTGCCATAACTATTAAACTGAAAAACATATTACAAATTTGTTAACCCAAAAGATTAACACGTTAACACTTTTAAGGACACTTCAGCTATAATCCTAGGAAAATTGAAGACTTTTAGGGAGGAGATGGATATATAGGTAAAATCTTAGGATAAATGGATCCATAATGATATTGATTCATTACCATTGATTCTAAGGCCTAGGGGCTTTGTTTCCTTATGCATATGGAGAGATATTTTCCTGGTAACACTATTGTTACATGATATTTTATTATGGAAAAAATAGTGTACATTTGTAATTCTCTAAAATAATATAAGATGCATTTCTCTCCAACAACAATCGCTTGAAAGATTAAACTATAAGCCTTATCCACTTAATGTATTCTCTGTTGACATATGTGGGTGTGGGTGAGTTGGATTGGAAAATACAGTCACTTAAAAGCCGGAACATGTTCATAATGTTCATCAGAGTTAAACGCTTAGGTAGCATATAGAATGTGTATGTTTTCCACCTTTGGAGATCAAGTAGTTCTTTAGGCCATTTATGGCCTTGGAGATCTTCCTTTTCCTTAAAATGTTATTTGTTATTCATGATATCCTATGGAAAGAAAGATATATATATAAGATGTAAATCGTATTATAAATATTGGATCTATATCCCAACTCAATCTCTTCTTGAACTGATAAATGCAAGAAATAATCACAAATGTTTCAGGATCAGAAATAGTACTTTGAAAAGAAGATGATTCGATATCATTCCTGCAGCTCCTGATACTGCAACTTTTATCAGCTTCTTCCATGACTTTGTTTTTTCATCCTGTAACAGGAAAATGATATCAAAATTAGAATTCAACTAACTATCATAGACACATTTATCTACTCACTCTCTCTCATTAATTTTTCTAGACATACATTTTCTATTTATATGTACCTCCTCCCTCAAAATATCATGGTATAAGACTATAACCAAAAATTAAAATAATAGCACTACTAAAAAAATATAAGAATTGATTAAATAATCCACCCTTTCTTCCATTCTCTTCACGTCATTTAACTTCTTCACTGAAGTTTACCAACTAACTGCACAAATTCTAGAATCACCATGGTACATCTTGGTATCAAGTCACAACATATGAAACAAGTCTTCATACATGCATCAGATGCAACCATTCAGACAAACTTATAAGCTACTAATAAAAATTCCATGTAGACCAATGACAATTCATCAACTACTACATTCAATTTAATGAGAATTATCAGTAGAAAAGAATCCAATACCGACTGCTAAATGGTTGTATAAGTTTCACAAAAAAGTTAGTCACTATGCCCACCACATCCATGAATATACTGAATTAGATGTTGCACGATACAAAAGTGAAGTACTTTGAGAGTTTATCATCCAAGGGGACCAACATGAGTAATGAATTTTCCAATAATCCGTAAAGTTTGTTAGACAAGATAGGGGGATGTTAAGACATAAACTCAGGGATTCTCACCCCCAAGCCTACTTTCAGATTGGAAAATATTTTGGTGTATGCAATGCCTTATAAGTGTACCTTATCTAAAAATTACTATCAATGTGGTATAATCACAAACCCAACACTTATTTTATTTTTTATCAACTGGAGTTTCCACAGTGCAATTATTTAGATATTTTATTTTATGGAGTTCTCAACTTTGTGTAGTATTTTTGTAATGCCCCTTACCCAACCTTGTCCTAGAACTCACTTGTTTGCCCTAGAATTCGTTTGTTGATTAGGATTAGGGTTTATTTCTTCCAAATGAGTATTCTCCTAATTCCATAACTCTAGATTGGGATCCTGTATTCATCCATATTGACAACACATCTGTTAGCATTGATATCTAGATATCAAAAATAAGACATAATTATAGTGCAATTATGCAGACATAATCATACTTGCAGATTGAAAACATAAGAAGAGTCACTCAACCCATCAGGAGAGGAGAATCCCTAAGGGGCCAATGGTCTACCACCTCCTATTGCCCAACCCTCGCTTCGGCCAATGGGGCAAAATATTGCCCAACCCTTGCTCGGGCTTGTGGGGCAGAATCTAAGGTGGGACCTTCACCCCTCCATGACCCAACCCTTGCAATGGGCCTATGGGGCAGATTGCCCAACCGCCTGTAGGGAAAATTGCCCAACCCTTGCTTGGGCCAGTGGGGCGGAACCTGGGTGAGGTTTTTAGACAAACCACTTAAGTCATGACTCAGCTCTCCTGGCAGGATTACAATCACAATTCAGACAATTGATATGCAATCACCAAATATGCAACCATTAGTACTTCATTTGTATTTACACATATTATGCAATAAGAGTATTTAATATGATCAAACGGTTCCTTGAGTCCTAATATGAAGGTATATCAGAATACAAAACTAAATTAAGCAATATCCATGTCTACATGTTCATTATGTTCTTTTGCAATTCAATACATCATACAAGTCCAATATTTGCAAAAATATCAAATATAAATGCAAATTAATCATCATTAGAACCATATCTATAGAAGATAAACCATTTGGCCTATGATCAGTCAAGGACTACATAGTCTGCTTAAATACACCACTGATTCCCAATCTAGTGAAATTTGTTTCCAGATTCGATATCAAGAAGGCATGGTTCTAACACATCAGAAGTGACTATATGCATTCCATGAATAGAGTTTATTGGTTACATTTAATAGTACACAGATCAGTTGGGCAACAAGGTTCATGCATCATGGTTATGACAGATTGAAGATAACTAAACATTAAAACTAAGTGAGTACTCTCACCTAATCAGCTATGTCTTCCCATGACTCTTTATTCTTTAATTGTCTTCCTTCAACCTTATATTGGATTGATCATAGGATGAGGATAATTCATAAATATACATAATCTACTTATGTTTATATTACAGAGTCATTATTACTTGTAAGGCTTAATAATTGCTGCAAACATCATTATTGTGTATTCACAAGTAATTCCCACATCTGCCTATACATACATATATTCATATATACATTTGTTATCTTTTCCTTCCTTTATTAATATTGAATATATCCATATGTAATTATCATTTATTTACATTAATTGGTACTCATACTTATATGCCTTTATATAATTTGTTTTTACTTATATTCATTAGAATTCATACCTACACCTATATATATTCTTCTTTAGGTTCTACACTTACCTCCCATAAGACAACGACAATATTTATTTACAGTAGATACAACGATTCTTTCCCCTTATCTCCTCTTTTTGAATAAGACAAATTTTGTCTTATTTGACTCCCCTCTCTCCTTCTCATTTCCCATTTGCTGATCTTCTTGTTATTTTCCTAACTCTCCAATGCCATTTATTTCTGTATTCAGAAATATACTACAGACTTTCCTATTTATTTTATTCTCCCCTATTCGATGCCTTTTCCAGACTTGTTGTTTATCTCTTTATACCCTTTGTGCTGATTGGGGGATTATGTCTCTTAAGGGAGAGACGTTGCCTTTTGGGGAGACATACCTTTATGGATCGATTCCTTTCACAAAGCAACCATTAGTTATAAATTATAATCGCTGCCTGCAGTTACTGCTATATGAATCGCTTCATTTTTATTTAGTTATGTTAGGAATTGCTGCTTTAATACACCCGTCTCTCTCCTATGTTTTAAGCCATGGTACTGATAATGTAATGATAATCTATATTACTATTATTTTTATATTAGTCTCTTTTAAACTGCCAGTATAGAATTGTAATACATTTAAATTTTTAATTATGATATATTTATATATTACAATGGTTAATGATATTTAAATTGGCAATTATATTTATAATTAGAAATGGATGATATTTATATTATAATTAAATTGTTATCTATGATAATTTATAATTATAATATTTAAATTGTAATTTCTCATATTTATAACTTAATATCAATTGACTTTGTTATTTGTATTCTAATATTCCATATTTGATGTTACAATTTCGGGGGACATGACAATTTTCATACTTGAGCCATCCTTTCATGACCTAGTTCAAATGAGCAATCATTTCTTCTGTTACCTTTCTCGCATGTTGATAACTGCAGCTAGAATTGGGTTGCAGGTTTCATAGGATACAGATCCTGGGTCCTGTTTCACATGGAAAAAATTTGAGAGCTTATTGTAGCAAACTCTAATATTTTTTCCTTAGTAGTTTATTTGATCTCCAAGCCTTTAACATCAGTGAGAAAGTGGCTGGATTTCAATCGATCTAGAAAAGGTCTGCAATAGATCACATCAATCTCTATTCTGCAAGATAACTTGGTAAAATTTATGGGAATTGTTTGGCTTCTTTAGGACAGGAAAAGGTTTTGTAATTTGTGCAACATCTGATTCTAGTGGGTTCTAAAAGGTATTATTTCCTCTCATGCAGAATACATGTAAGTCTAGCAGATAAAATTTCCATCGTTCCCCTTGGGTGCTTTTGGAAAGGGATCTACATAAAATGAATCTGAAATTTACCAAGCTGCTTGTTTGGAGACCTTGATCTCCTTTTGATGGTCCATTTTTTCATTTTTATTTTCTCATTAATTTCCTTGGTCTTTTATGGTAGTCATGGGGGGTGTTTTCCAATGAAATATTGTCAATCTCCTTGGTTAATTCTTCGAGATTCCCAATATAAAATATGTGTCCTTTGAAAATAGAGAATCGACAACTAACCTTAGCTAATGGTAAACGGGATTTTTTCAAATAGTTCTTTGAATGCAAACTTTTAAAAAGTTTTAACGATGAATGCATAGTAGAATCTAATCTGATCCTAACAGGCATCAATAAAATGGTAATGAAAGAAGAAAAGATCCTTGGAATCAAGTATAAATCACTGATTCATAACAAGGTCATAACGCTCCTGTAGAATAGGATAACACACTACTACAAATGTTATCACTTATTAGAGGTGAAAAAGAAGCATTGCACCAGATAAAGAAGTTATGCAAAGAGTAACCAAACAAATAAGATGAGGGTGGGTCTTTTACTGACCTTATCAATGCTTATAAGAGATCTTTGTTGTACTATCATATGCAATCAAGAAGCACAGACATTTAAGCTGGACTAAAAGTGTTGAGAATAAAACATTTGATTTCTAAGGCTGTATGCAGGGGTGTAGTTCTTATGAGGAACTTGTCTCTTATGAAAAGGATAATGCAATTGCAAACTTGCAAATAAAATAAATCCAGAAGAGTAAGAAGAACTTCCATAAAAGTAAATACGAAAAGTCTATTAATGAGGAAAACCCATCTTGAGAAATGCATGAAGGATGGTGATTTAAATAGTAGAGGAACCCATTATGTGCAACTTCCTTCTTCTAGAGAGGGAATGTGATGATACTTAAGCAGCAATCAAACTGAATAAGTAATTATTACATTCTCACACTAAAGTGCAAAGAAATTAATATTAGAACACATAGCTATCACTGTAATAAGATCCTTGCTCTGATGCTTTAGAGTTTTAAAAAAATGTTCTTTATTTGACTACTTAAGTATTGATGGCATATTAGAACACCATAGCACAAAAGCACTTAATATTTACAAATTAGAACACACGATGAGCACAACAATAACCTAAAGGATAAGTACAAGAAAGGGTTAATAACCTAAAGGATGGATCAACAAGGGGAAATTGTTTTCTAGGTGACACATACAATGAAGTTGTTGTGTTTACTCGAATTGCCAAACAAACGAAACCAAGGTCTTGAACTCAGATAACATAAAGGGTGGTCAAAGAAACACAAAACCACTTAACCCTTTGGTATTCTACACAATGCAGTTGAACAACCCTACGTGGGTGATAGCTCTGTTTGTTTAGCTTAAAACGATCTCTCTTTTAAACATGTGAAGTTGAACCACACAAAGGACATTGTGTGCAAAGGCCTAGATTCAAGCCCTAGAGGATTCGACCTCCAACAGTTTCCACCATCTCTCTGTCATAAAAAGGTCAGTCAACCAAGGCTGTAACTCCTCTATTTAATAAAACGAAAGTTGAACAAGCAAAACAAAAAAACTCATTTAAAACCACATTTTGAGCTGGGCTTGTCTATAAATCTAGCAATTTTGGTCACGGTAGGAAAGGGAAATCATAGGAAGTCTAATTCACTGAAATTTACTCGGCTTAAAAAAGCCATACTAATTGTCAAGGGCATAGTTTACATACTCGGAATCGGAGAGTACTCGGCAAGCCCAAAAATTTTGACTCGGGAAAAACTCGAGAAATACTCGGCAAATACTCAGAAAATACTCGGCAAATGTGTGTGGATATTTGTGTATGTGTATACTGAAGACTGCACTGTGGACACATACATATCTATAAACATACATAGGATGCCAAGTTTGCATGCATATACACACACAGACATATTTATACACACAAACTTGCCAAGTTTGTGGGTTTTTTGCGAGCTACTGGCGATTACTCAATAATTTGACGGGAGAAAATCCATCAACATACTGCCCGAGAGTAAAAGCAAAAATTACTCGGCAGGCAAATTTTTTGGAGATTACTCGGCTACTCGGAGAGTAATCGAAGAGTATGTAATCTATGGTCAAGGGTCTCTCTTAATTTCACAGAAAAGCAAGACATAGGGGACCTGTTAAGCCCAGTTTACTTTTCGTAATGTGGCTACAGTTAGAGATGGACTCAGATAAGGCCTCTATAATTTATGGGCTTTGGGAAAAAGGATGTCCTGACCAAAGAACAGTGTTCGATTGGACCGAATCCACCACTAACTCTAAAATAAATGGCTTCTTAACCAAAAATGATATTTAGAAAATCATTAGTTTGCCATCGAATAATGACTGAAACAAACACAAAATATACATATATAATAATCGTAGACTGACTGTGTATAATTAGCATTTAAGAAATACAATCTTTAAATCATAACTGTATAGTACTAACAAGATTGACAAGCTCAAAAATGAACAAAAAAAATAACAAGAACTACCTCTTTTAGATCATAAGTGAGACAGAATACGCCAAAGCACTCTTTCTTGTTTCCTTCCGGAGTAAGGGTGATATCAGGCGCAGGTGTTGGCGTCTCAGTTTGACTGGATTACACATAATTCTGTTTAAATAACTCATAACACACGAAATTTACTAATAACCTCACTTTTAAACCATAAATTATCTCCATAGAGTTTTTCTCAGAGCGACTGAACACACAGTTCTGTTTAAATAATCCTACTATATGAAATCACTCATAATTCCACTTATAAACCATAAATTTCCAGCATACACTTTACCTGGGAGCGACTGAACACGAAATTTTAGCAAGGCGAAAATCTTTCTTCGCACTTGACCTTTTGAAGTTAAATTTGACTGATTTTTGAGGCACGAACGAAGACGACGAAATCTGATTTCTCTGCAGAAGAGGTCGAGACAAAGAAATGTCTGCTGCAGCCATTTCTGCGTTGATCGATTCGGCAGCTTCGAATTCAAAAAAATGGTGTATAAAATATGCTGTGTGTTTAATTACAGAGCTCTGCTTGAGTTGAGTGGTTGTCCATCAATTTGAATTTTTGACTGGTGAGATTATACAATTGTTTATGTGGAGTTCATCATAGAATGTTATCCTAAGGAAATCTTGTGCTGTTCAAGTGTCCAACGTGTCGTCATCTTGTAAACCAACTATTCTTAATCCCCAAAGAGTTGACGAAAATGACTGGACACTTTCCCTTTAATCCCAATAATGCACTACCTGCCACACGACACAATTTTGTGTTGCGAAACATATACCTGGACTTGCTGGAATTAAGATCATCACGACAAAACTAAGATTAACTCAGAGACTATATCAAGATTGATTGTGTGACCGTGAAGAATTTGGCTTACCTTGTCCCTTCTGTGTTGATAGGATTTTATTGTTGCAAAATTTGCAGGGTTTAACAACGATGTTTAAGGTTGTTAGAAGTAGTTGATTAAGGGTTACTGTTAGACTATTTTTAAAAGTAAATTATATATATATATGGGGAAAATGTGTTTTTATATAAAATGGTTTAGGTTAATTTAATAAATATATATAATTAATTTAGATATTTAGAGTTGGAATAGATAATTAAAATAAAAGTATGGAAATTAAATAAGTGGATAGGTATATTTAATTTTAGGTTTGATGATAGATAAATGATGTTGATGTTGTTTTGGAATGGTTCGTAACTATTAGAAAGTTAATAGAGTTTGAATTGTCGTAGAAAATATTGTGGATCAATGTTGTGCCCAACACAATCAATCACGACTTTCATCAAACTATTATGGTACACAAAATTGATTTGGGATATGTAGGAATGATTTGACAAAACAAACACTAGAGAATTTGACTTATATTCGCCTTTTGAAAATATGGGAAGTCAAGGCATTAATAGAGACGCTATTAAGGAGCCTCCTAGGTCAAACCCCTTGAGGGATTGTTTACACCTTGGTTCGACGTGAGTTCAGCATGGACCTTGGTTGGCATGATGGAGGATAAGAGCATTCATGCTTGAGATGGTGGTCACCTTGATTCTTGTTGCAAGTATCTTGATGGAGCACATGGAGCGCTTTGATTCCTTGATGGTATATGCGGCTATGGGGATTTTTCCCTTGTTCATGTTTGAGTTTACTTGTTTACCCCTTATGCAATGTCTACAGCAAGTGGGAGAATGTTAGGAAATGGTGTGTTGTCCACCTTGCATAATGATATAATTTAATATTTTATTTATTATGTGGTGCACATAGGGGATCTATAGATGTATGTATCACATGGTTTAGCATTCTTGGGGCCACTTTATGTGTTGTATGTAACATTGTATTAAATATTTAATGTGGGATGTGCATGGGAAAAATATTTAATGTTGGAAAAATTTATTACCAAAATGAATTGTAGGGGTTAATGGCTTTATAAGCTCATGGTATTAGTCACATGGTTTTATGTAATACCACTTGGTGGTTTTGTGTGAGCTTGTTTCTATAAAAGCAAACACATGGGTAGTTGTCTAAGGTTGGCTAGTTGGTTATTTTGGCTAATGGGTTGAGAGAATCTCTTGTCGGCATTTGTGAGGGTTGAAGCATGGCAAGGGATGTGTGGTTACATGCTTGTTCATATGGAGTGCTTATAGAGGACTTGATCTTTCAAAGGTGTTCATAGAGGACTCTAAATATGTATTGTAATGTTTATTGTTGAATAATATATGAGTGATGGATGCTTTTAGAGGTTGGGTTTTTCCCTCTTAAGGGTTTTTTCAGGTTATATCTTGTGTCATATTTGATGGTATGTTGTCTATTCTTTTGCATATTAATTATGAATACTTGTTTGCATAGATTTCTCTATTTGGGTTGTGTAAATTATTTTGGGTGAATGCATATTTCCTTTCATTTGGTATCAGAGCCATGATTTTGGTTTGTATAACCCTTGTTAGAGTAGATTTGGTGTATAACCCTAGAGCAAAACAAATGTCACAATTCTACTCAAAAGGCCCAAAAATTTATAAATCCATATATGGCATGATAAGATTTGGCATCATAAATTTTGAGCTTTTTTAGGGAACTAAAAGTTTTGAATTCATGTTAGTCTATATAATTGTATAGTGGGTGAAAGAAATAAGTCGGGTCTATATTTAGGGGAAGCAGTGGGGAAAAAAATATCGGTAGGAATGGCTACTCATTAAGAAAAAAAGGTACTCATTTAGGATTGGGACCTCAAACCTAGATTTCTAAAACAATTATATTTTTTAATTACATCATATTCTTGCTCTTTTTTAGAATGGGTATGCATTTTAGAGCAAGTACATATTTCATAAAAATTAAAATTTGAAACCCATGGATTTGGTTTTGTTTTAAGTTCGAAAACCCACCTCTTAGCCTTGGATCTACAAGTACAATTCCATCAAAATAACAAGAGAAAAATTGACCTTAGCAATATGGTTGACTAGCTTTTTCTAAAAATTTTGATGAAATTAAAACCCATTATAGATGATGATGTCTAGTTTTCAAATATATAATTTTTTTATAATTGGACTTGTTTTTCTATTTATTAATTATTTTTTTATGAAATTGGTCCATAAACTTGAAATTTAAGGTATTATTATTTTTTAATAAATTTTAATTTTTTTAGTTTTAATGTGTGTGTATGACATTAATCTAAACATAGTTCTTTACACAAGTAAAAAATTATTTTATGATTAGTTTAACTCAAATTATGCTTGTTATACATGAGGGATTTTCAAAAATAGCAATTAGGGCCAATAAAAAATTAATTAATAAATAAATATATTTAAAAATATATATAAAAAAATATCCTCATCAATCTTCACTACAATATAGATCTTTCCTAAAAGGATTTATAAAAATACTTTTGTTTAGGTCAAATTATGCTTGTACATGTGCATGTTATGGTCCAAAAAAAGTAACTTTTAAAAAATGGCTTTTGTACAAGTCTATACAAAATTAATTCGTATTGTCTAGGTATTAGAATAAATTACATATCTGAAAACTAAACTCAAAATCCTACATTTCATACTGTTGGAATTTTTAAAGATCGTATGTGTAAGTTGTTGGTGTTTCAAATTGCACCTCTAGAATGCGTTTTGGAAACAGACAACTATGTGCAATAAACTGCTCTTTGAATTAGGAGGGGAAGCTCCCTCTTTTGTTGAGTTGCATAAAGAAAGTAAACTAAACTTAATTTTGCCTATCTTTTTGGTTCAGCTGCGAGAACACAAGGTTATAGAACACTAGATGTTGCAGCTGAGGTTTTCCCTTTAATGAAACTTGACAACTACAACTTAACTTATGCTAAAACGTTTCTATCCTCTCAAGTAAACGCAGAGCAAGAGAGTTTAGAAATGGAAGAGGTTGATTTTCTGACAAAGATACTTGAATAAACTTTCTTCAACATACATCTACTAAATTTCAATGCAGGCTGAAAAAGGAGATCATAAAAGTATTACAAAAATATGAGACTTTATATCAAGGGCAGCAAAGTAAGCTTCAAGATTTTATTTCCTCACACTTCTAGTACAAACACAATAAACGAAAATCTGATATATTTATATCGAGGCAGCAAAGCACGCTCAGGATTTTATTTACTCAAACTTCTAGCACAAAGATTACAATTTCGAGACAACAAGTTGTAGCAAAATACTTGCAACATGTGATCAACCAAATTACAATTGACACATAACATATGCACTAAACAAGTATTTGCAGCTAAGGAGGCATGCAAACTTTCTCTTTACAAAAAGTGAACTAACACTAAACGATAAAAACATGAAGGCATAAGCTCAACGATTTTGTTATCACAAGCACGGTTAAACCAAAATGAGCAAAGACTACTCTTATTTATAACTAAGTAGAGGAGTACGGAACCCTAAAATCTCCTTGCTTTTACAACTACTACTTGCCAACATGCAAGCTTTATTTCTAATCCTAGAAAAGATAAAACATCTAAACCTAGAAAGCATCTAAAAATGGAAAGTGCCAACTCATTACAACTGTTCTCTTTCTATCCTCAAAGAATGGATGAGAATTGAGACAAGAATAGAAAGAAAGGGTGGAAGATGCTTCTAGAAGAAAGTTGATTTAAATCTCCATCACATCCGCTAAAAAGCGGGCAACTTCATCTGTGGTGGGAGTGTTGATACTATTAATAGCAAAATGTCGCTTTTCCAAGATTTCTTCGCCATCCTCAATAGATCTCAAGAAATCTTCACTCTCATTGGCCACTTTCTTGAACTGTGCTGACATCATGGAAATCATCTTCATTCTTCCAACACTGCCATCGCTGCCATGCAAGATACTCTAAAACTCTATTTGGACTACATCAAGCCTAATGTATGAACCATCCTCAAGGCAATACTGACAAGGAATTGCTGCAAAAAAATCTCTGATGAACTTAAGAGTTTCAATGACTCTTTGCCTATACACTGCAAACTCCTCAAATATTCTAACATATGTATTTACCTTGAAAAGGTGACCTTCTTTCCACTCTAGGATCTGTCTTTTATGTTCTCTTGCCATTGTAGAGCCATAAGCCATCTCTAAATCTGTAATTATGATTTTTTGCATAGGCTTGAACTCGGCTATCAACTGCTCAAAATCCTGGATACCTTGACGTAAGTCATGAGCTTTGTATCCTAGCTGGAAGACCTGTGCTAGAATCTCTTTTCCTCTGACGATGAGCTCTTCAATCCATTCCTGAGTTTGTTTTCCACAAATAACCAACTACTGCTGATAAGCTGGTGTTTCTAAAACTTGTGGCAGCAACTGTGTTGTTTGTGAGGTGCCTTGAATAAGATTTGATATACATAACCAGAGTTGATGATTTTCAGCCTTGAGGGTTGCCTTGTCTTCTCCATCCTTCTGCACTCTTTCTTGAATATTTTCAATTACCATCTTAAACAAACTCATATCAGCATGTCGTTTACTTTTACCAAGGTTTGCTTTGACCATTATGAAATCATCGACATCCACCTCATCCCTGATTTTATCTTCAAGAGGCGTAGCTATCTCCATGACCATTTCACCCTCAAGATTCCTTCAAAATGCATTTGTTTCTTGGCCTTCTTCTTGGGTGCTTCCTGATATATACTAAGGTCATCATCATTCACTTGATACAAAGGCCTTCTTCTCGTCCTTCCCAAGGAGCTCTCAGGCCAAGATGTGGTATCTCTACTAACATCCAAGGTAGGAATAATTGCAACATCGGCCTCTATCTCCTCGTCTTCCAAATCAATGTGAATTGGTGAAGACCTAGGAGATGGTAAAGGGTCTTGTATCAAAGGCTCATCTTGTACTTCTTCTTGAAGTATGGGCTCGGGTGGAGGAACTTTTGTTCCAGTTGTAGGTTGCTCCTGTATAACAATTCCTATGAAATCCAACCTCTTCTTCGCATTCTTTGTAGACCTACTTCCCTTTGTAACCTCTTGAGACTGAACTTTTCCTTTCATCTTCATTTGAACTCTTAAAGAAGAGGGAAGAGATGAATGTTTCTTTGGTGGCTCTACTACCAGAATGGACTCCCTCCTTTTGAGGATTAAGAAATTCTTGTTGTACTCTACCACTTGTCATGTCCTTTCTTCCACTATAATGCATTCTTTGTTAGCCCAGTTGACCTATGGAAGAGGTTGTTGTTCAACCTAATTTCTAGTATAGGTTGGGAGAATTACATCCCCGTCATCATCTGATAACCCTTCAATGTCTTCGGATAAACAATATTTCATTTGGTGAAGGGTGAGCCTACTATTACTTCGCCTTCGCACCTCGTACTCATCTCTACAGTTAGCCCAAAAGTCTTCAAGTGCGGGAACATGAGCATAGTTCTGACCAAGTCGAGTTGCATAGACACCATGGGGATCATATGATCATCTCTCGTTGAAAGGCTTAAGACCAAGTTTATCTAACTCATTACCCATTATTTTAGCGTTTTCAGATGATCTGCACCTGTAAATACCTAAAGCAAAAGGAAAGTTGAAGGTTGGTTTCTTTTTGTTGCACAAGCGAGTGTGAACATCTAATACCTATCTAAGAAATTCCATACACACGACTTCATCTGATGGATACATCGGTAACATAAGAGGAGCTCCTGAATAGACATACACCTTTAGGTAAGTGAAAGTGGCAAACTGAATAAACCAATTAGCCCATTCCGACATTGTTGCCCTAGCAATAGATGAGATGTGAACTTGTAGTTCATTGTCCAGGTCATGCACTATGTAGATTAATAATGCTTCATTCACTCTTTTGTAATGATGTGATGCCGCAGTGAACTCCAACTGAGTGTAGTAATTGTAGACATGTTGAACATTTAAAGAACCCTATGTGTTTAACCCTTTGAATTTACCCTGATAGGCAACCAAGTAGACTAGGTAGGAGACCATGTGGAATGCATGTCTATTAAAATATTCAGTTATTTGATGGTGAAGGCAATCACTGATCAATGTAGGCCAGTCATAGAACTATGTCTTCTTCATGATATGAGGTATCACGTAGAACATCCAAGGCTGAAACTTTGTTGCATCTGCTTGACCAGTAATCCGGTTGAGTAGGGTGATTATTATAGCAAATTCGTCCTTGAACTTTCCTCTCCCGACGTTCTTTGGCAATGTACTGTATTTATCTTTCAGCCACCTGTGTGCAATCTTCTTGCTATATTTTTCTTGATGCTCTTCCCATATCCTTTCACATTCTTCTATATTGATGGTAACATTTCCAGGCCATGGTGGGATGGAGAAGCATTTCTCAATCATGTTTGGCTTTAAGCTGCATATGATTCTTCCATCAATTGACTAGATTTACCTTGTGGCAGGATTATAATGCTTGATACAAGCAATTATGAATTCTAAGCTCTGTACTGAGAAAGGTATGGATGTTTCTATGAGAATACCTAAATGGCCAACATGCATGATGGTGGTGTTGCCTGCATCTTCCAAAGGACGTAGATTGAATACTGGCTTGATATGGTGTAAGTCAATCTCGGCTATTTCTATGAAATCATGGTACAGTGTTGATTTGGTCTTGAACTCTATAGGAATGTACTCCATTCTGCAAAATTTGAAGATTGACGGTAAACACGCCTAGGTTTTGACAATTTTTGACAAACTTTCTAATTTTAGCTTGCTGATTTTTCTTCGTCAAACGGATGAAATTTTGATATTTTTTCTGAGATATGGGTTTTGTTTAGAATTTTGTTACAAGCCAACCCAGATCGTTCATTTTTGAAAATTTGAAGTGAAGACTGAAAAAAAAAAAGCAAACCCTAATTTTCTCTAGAAAAAGCTGGCATCTGGGTATTGTTCATGAGCATATTTTGGATGAACCCAATTGATCAAATTTTGCAAACCCTGGCTTCTAGCTAAAAAAGCAACCGCTTTAAGTTTCTTTGAAAAAGCTGTGATATGGGTTTTGTCCAGAAGAAGGTTTGGTATAGACAAGAAAGATTAGAAATGGAAGAATTTGAAGCTTTCTCTTACATGCAAAATAAAAAACAACTGCTGCAACCTTGAGAAAATCCTTCAACAATTTGTCTAGAAGATAGAACAAATATGAACTAGCTTGCTGAAAATTGATAATAATGGCCTTCTTCTTCACAAATTTGATGTTCTTGATGAAGAAATATGAAAAATCAAGCCTTCTTTGAGTGTTGATCTGAAAATTTTATGAAAAACTAGCAAGTTTAGGTTCTTGAATCTTGAAAAATATAGGTTTGAAGTTAATACTTTGTTTCTCCTTGAAGACACCTACAAGAAAATATGAAAAATAAAACATAGAGATGTCCTTAAATAAGTTTTTGCTTTGAGAAACAGCTTCTCAAACCCTAATTATGAAAACCCTAAATTTAGCTCATGAAATGAACTAAGGCGTTTTTTCCTTTCTTTGAAATTTTGAAATTTTCAAAAATTTCTCTAAGGCATGAGAAGTTGGGCACCCTTTTTGAGGTATTGTGCCCAATCTCTCCAGACTTAGCCAATTTTTCACCGTTTTCACCTTCTGCTCAATTTTTAACCCTATTTTGACTCTATCTCCTAGCTTCTAGATTGATCCAACAAACAAACTGAACATTTCATTACGGAGCCTGATCGAATCTGATGACATTGTTCTAGAGACGTCATCTATCAAAAACTTCATTTGACCCTTCGAATTGTCAGGTGCCTATCTCTAACAGGGGTGCCCATTTTCTCCAATGTTAGCCATTTTCATGATTTTCAAAACCTTGCTTGTCTTCCGACCTTCAGATGAATTCACGATTCTAGGTGTTGTACTAATCGGACTGACTAGCTGACGGATTCACTGGATAGCTAATAAGATTCTGGAAGGGGTCTTCTGGATACCCGATCTTCAGAAATCAACTTCTGATGGCTCTAAACCCTAGGCATCGTTCTCCTTCAAGGGCACCCATCTCTTCCAGAATTAGTCATTTTAACTATTTCTCACCTTCAGAGTTCCAAAATCATCTTTTTGTGACCTCTGTTTGACTTGGATTTGCCGACGTTTGGGTGATCTAACAAGCTAACGAAGATATTCGCTGCAAAGCTGGTGGGAAACTGAAGGGATTGATCATAATTACAAACCCTAATTGCCAGATTAGGTCATCTAAAAATCTGGGTGCCCTTGGCCACCTAGGGCACCCAAAGTCACTAGACTTAGAAAAAATTTCATCATTCACAATTTTGCATTATGTCTCCAACGTAAAATGCCTCTGTTTGATCTGATATTTTGGATGATTGCGTGATCAAATGATCATGCTGACTGATTCATTGTGGAGCTGGGAAGATTATGAGTAACATTGCCTGGAAGCAAAAACCTTAATTCTGACTTTTAACCTCTTGAGAAGCTAGGCACCTTTCTCGTTCAGGGGTGCCCATGACTGACAGAGTTAGAAAAATTTATGAACTTCTAAACTTTTTGCCTCGTTTAACATGCCTTCCTTGCTTTTGACTACCGAAGCGAAAAATTTTCTAAGGCATTGAAGTATGGGCACCTCTTCTTGACTGGGGCGCCTGAAGTCTCCAAACTTAGACATAATTTTTTATTTTTCAAAATTTCAATCTTCCTTTATCTGTTCCTCGTTCTTCGTGCACGTTACTCGCTAAAAGCCTCTGTTTGATGCTTGAACGTCTAATTCTGACACCTGGCAGCTGACTGACCTCCATTGATGACCTTGGATCTCCAAAAAAGCTTCTAAAAAAAGCAGAATAGACCCAGTAGGGTAAACCTGATATTTTTGTGATTCTGACTGCACCATCCTGATGAGGAAGTATTTTGAGCCAATCAGAATCAATCTTAACCCTAGAGGCCAAAATTTCTATTTTTAGAAAATTTTACAAGTATCTGTTTCTTGAGAAACCTAGAAAAACCCAGAAAAAGTTTCTATTTTTAGAAAACTGCTAAAAATAGAGATTTTCCTAAAATTTAGGGATGAAAAATTGAAATCTGGGTATTGTTGGCTTGATCGATCTGAGCCGACCCAGATTGTCTGATTTTGAAATTGCTAATTTTTTGACCCTCATGCAAGACATGCAAACTCCAAATTTGACCTTTTTGACAGATTTAACAGTATTTTGACTCGTTTCTTCAAAATGCCTAAGTGTAGCGAAAATTTTAATTTGGGGTACAACATAAGTGCTTCAAATTTTTAGTTCAACTATGAAAAAAATAGGAAAAATACTTTCACTAATTGGCCAGCAAGTGGATCCAACTTCTTGCACTTACCCTAGTCATTGATGCCCCTATTGCATAAGGAGTATACTTTATATCATTGTCTCCATCAAATTTGCACCAATGGCATCACCTTGAATGTCTCCACCTACACAAAATTCATTTAAAAAAAATAAAATTCAAATGTGTAGTTATGATTGCAAAGGACTAACATTAGTACTTATGCCAAATAAGTAACAAAGACTTGTAGGTGGTCATAGAGGGTTATCCACCAATAATATCTAGCTCCAGAGAGGCTTAAAACTCAAGTCACACAATGAGAAGCACCACTACTTTCCATCATAATTTTTCCAAAAGCCCTCTACTACACCACCATAGCATTTCTTGGCCAAATTATCATTTTCAAGCTACCATCCCATCAACCAGATCTACTGCCACCACCATGGGGTCACCAACATAGTTCTTTTTTAATGCCATAAATAGGGAATTTTTTCTAAGATCCATAGCTTGTGCATACAGTGTTAGTTTTCCAAAAACAAATAGGCATTATAAAGTTGGTTTCAGGCACTATGTAATTATCCACTTGGTTTTTCTAAATTATGTTCCAAGTACTTGTAATTTTAGTTTGAAGTGAGATTTTTTATATTTTTCTACTCTTGTGAAAATTGCAAAAAAAAATTGAAGGAGCTCTAAGAGAATATTCATCCTCCATTGCTGCTTTTAGATGCTCCTGAGCTTGCACCTTGTGATTCTAATTAGTATTTTCTATTTTTCTTGGTCACCCTTTTCTACACTGGCTCTCTAGATTTTTTGTGTTAGGTTTTTGGTTTGGTGTGTTTTGATCTAATCTTATTAATTCTTTGAATTTATTTTTTTCACCTTTATGGTCTATGTATTATTTACCTTTCATGTCATATCCATTGGTCCTAAAAAGTTTAAATGGACCATTGGTCCTTAATTTTTGAAAATGTAGAGGGGAAAAGAAATCCTAGATCTAACAAGTAGATTAATCGGATCAATATTTTCTTGCTCTGATATTAGAACTCAAAGCACAAGAGTGTCAA
The DNA here is from genome assembly GCA_007115665.2 of Sequoiadendron giganteum. Taxonomy (NCBI): domain Eukaryota; kingdom Viridiplantae; phylum Streptophyta; class Pinopsida; order Cupressales; family Cupressaceae; genus Sequoiadendron; species Sequoiadendron giganteum. The sequence continues at coordinate 31,721,212 of CM021106.1, forward strand.
TATTGGATAACAAACTAAAATGAGAGCCAATCAACTAGATGGGATTAGCTCTTTTTTTGCCAAGAATATTAATAGAATTAATGTGATTTTATTGACCTAATTTGCTAAATAACCTAATATGAAAACATGAATTATTCACACAGAAAAAATTGGAAATTATCAAAATGATGATAGATCTAAGGAGGGAAAATGTTTGTGCACCTATCATATCTAAAGCTTGAGTTGGAAGGTCAAGGGTGAATTATCCCCTTACTATAAAGTGGTATTCTAGATCTACAAAACATTGATCTACAACTCATGGGTTTGCACTGCCTTTTCCAGTCCTATAACTTTTCATTTCCAAATCTGAACATGTAAAATCATGACAAAGAGAGGAAAGGGGTGGCTATATAGGATTTTGCCTCAATCAAACCCCCATTTTTTAATTTCTACCTCCATGAATAGTTGATTTTTTGATAGATAAAGTGTGTTCTTTGAACCTTAAGTGCACATCTAAGGTTGTAATGAGCTCAAATATGTAGAATAAATGATAAAACCTTAGTCAAGTGTGTTAGATAATGATTCCTAAATGACAGAATTAAGATCAACCCAAGAGAAGGCCAAAAACTCAAGGGAAAATCAAAATACATAAATACTTTACTTAGGGCAGCAAGGAGATTGACGTCTAAAGATGAGAACATGCTGAAAAAAGGTCTTTAGATGCTTGGAAGAAGCCAGAGATATCTCTAATCCCTAGATTCCATCTTGTCCTTCCATTGGCATCAAACTCCAATCATTGTGCAAACTTGATTAAATCTGAAAATATTTTGTAATTTTGTAAAATAGGATGTGAATTTTGGTAGATCTTTGTTGTAATTGTGATTTCTCTTTTTTAATGAAATAATACTTCATGTTTATATAGTGAAACACGGGAATAAATTAAAGTGTAGGCTGACTCATTCAATTTTTAATTTTTAGGATTAATTTACTGCCAAATCTCGAAATTGAATTCACATTGCATAAATTAAAGATTGACATAAATTAAAGATCAAAATTATCATGCAAAACACATGGTCTAGGGAAAATTCATCCCTAACCATTTGTTTTGCGTGCTTTTAAATGAGATCATTGAATTTAGGCTCTTCTTAATTAGGACTCATCCAAAAAATGAGTGTTTTCCAAGGTTAAAATAATGAAATGTGATAGCGAAGACACTTTTAGGATAGTAATTTGACATATTTTCTTGAGTTGAAAGGTAAAGTCCAATCTAGGAAGTGGTCCTAAAATGCACTAAGGGAAAGGACACCAAATTGAGCCCAAGAAAAAGTGTGAAATTGTACTTTCACCCTTAGGGAGCATAATTTATGATGCTATAGACAGTAGTGGTGGAGGGTGTCATGGGTGTGATGAAGGTATTTATTTTGTATTAGGGTTGGGGCATTAAGTTCCTCCTATTAGCAAGATGGATGCACATATTTTTCATAGAGATTTAATCTTGGAAAATCTAAGAGTAATGAAGGTAATAAGGATAAAAAATTCTTGGTCGATGGGAATAATTCTATCCTACAAAATATTTCTGAAAAAAAATCATACCGTGATGTGCTACGTGGAAAGGATTTAGTGGTTCTAGAGACAACAATCTTTTGATGATCGAAGAAGATGACTTGGAGATGGAAATGAAGGTCGATGTGGAAGGTTTAGCAACTTCAAAGAAGAGGAACCCAAAGGAGGAAATTTTATAGTGGTAAGTTTTCTTTGGTTCCTAAAATCTTATCCATTAGTCCTAGTCTTGAAATAGTACATGCAGTTAAGAATGAATAAGATAGACTAAAGAATTATTTTTTCTTTGTTTTCTTGGATGCATTTTTTTTGCATTTCATTAACCTTTTAATGATTGGTTGGGTAATGTGTGGGATAAAAAATTGGTATTTACTGATTTTAAAGAATGATTTAGAAAGGTATCTTTGTTATCTTTTCCAAAACACACAATATGCATAATAGAGTTGTCAGAAAATGTTTTTAGAATTTGGGTCAATTTGATTTTAGGGAAATCATTGGTTTCTTTGAATCTAAACCTAATGAAATAGTAGCCAAGTCACCTCTAAATTTGCTAGAATTAAGAAATGTAGTCTCTCAATTGTGGAAATTTATCCCACAATTTTTAAAATCATTGCATGAGACTATGCAAGTTAAAGAGACTAGAGTTACCCTCCCTCACCTAAATGCAAGAGTTCTAATCTCTCTAGCTCTAGACGTGGAGGTTCCAAAAAAAATTAAGTATTCAACTTGAAGGTAGTAATATAAATTATGAAATTGAACTTATAGGTAGATTAATTGTGTATTTTATTTGTAAAATGAATGCATATCTCAAAAAATGTATTCCTAAAATACCAAAAATTCCTATAGACCTATGAGAAATGAAAATATAAATAAAGAAATTGGGAAAAATGATGTTGGTTCACATAGTAGGGTTTAAAAATATTCTCCCTCTAGGGATGAAAATACTAACTTAATGGAAGATGATTTGAGGGGAGAGGGAGTTGTTGGTCCCACCCCTAAGGAATTGGAAGCCAAAAACTTAAGGAATTATATTAATAGTGACCCTTGTACAACTATGTCTTTGCTTGAGGATTACTATCATTCTTGCAATTCAAAATTTAAAAAATTAATTATTAACTAGAATGTCCTAAACCCAATGTGGTAAAGGAAAGTGTTGGCAATATTTGTTGTCATTGATGCCAACTCAAGATGTGTTGTCATTGATTTCAAGTGTGTGTATTGAGGTTTGTATAATAATTTGGAGTTAGTTGATGTGCAAAGATATCTATTGATACACTCAACAATACAGTATTTGAAGAGTGGTGATCAGTTTGAATTCTAAGTGTGATGTGGAGGTGGGTACACTTGATCCAATATGTTTTCAACATTCCTACATTGATATCTTACCAGTTTGGTGTACCACACATGAAGATAAGTTAAAAAAAAATTGATCTAAGGCATTTATAGTGTATACTCTATGACAGAGTCATGGTAATGTGGTTTGCATCCCTCCGCAACGCAAGCTTTTGTCTTGCAGTTTAGAAGATAATATGATCAAGATGTGAAGGTGTTATATTCAAGAATTAAAATCATTACACCTTGCATTGTGAAAGTTATAAGTGGCAGTGTTCTGGTATGTGCCCTGGCAGAGAAAAGTATTGGTAAAGGCATGTTGGGATGCTCCACATTCCTCCAAGAGTGAATTGATGGCCTTGTGGTTCTGAATACATGATCAGTAATGTTAAATGCACACTACTTTGCAATATCTAGTGTTTTGGTGGTCTATGAGATTAGTTTTCAAATGATAGTTTGCTATAGTTTATCCAAAATGCTTTGTTCTTATATATTCAGTGGGTTTCTTCATTTGTGTTAGCATATGATGATCAGACACCTCAAGAAAAGGTTGAAGAGATATTGTACATGAACTAAAATTCTTGCATCTTGGTCTACATGATGTTTTTGGTTTCTCCTTGATGGTGCAAAGTTGAATAGTTGGCAGTTTTGGTATTATTGGCATTTTTTGGGCCAATAGGATTGTTTTCTTCATCCATGATTGGTCTTGATTAAATAATATTTCTTTAGAGGATGTGTTGAGATGGTTTTTGGTCCTATTATGTGGTGTTTTGATCTGCAACTCTTTTTTCTCTTCATAATGTATATGTTTGTCATGACCTATGTAGTATCATGTGTTTCATCTAAAGGTCATCCTGGAGCCAACGTAGTTGGGGTTTTGAGTTATTGTGGAGTATATTTATAGAAGATCAAAATCATTTGTAAATAAATTAAGGAATGATGAATAGAGACTAAGCAGTATGTTGAAGATAAAGTGTGTGAAGTCAATCTGAAGGATTAATTATGCAAAAAAGGGATTACAACATCAACATATGTTGGATACTTCTTTATAGCAGTTCATATTTATATTTCTCATTATAATTTTCATGTATATTTCTCTAAGATAGTGTGTCTCATTAGGTCCTTGTATCTTTCCCTAAGTTTGTATGCCTTAGTCTATAAGTCCATAGGTAGTGAGCCTTAAACAACATTGTAATCTTTGTAATCTTTCTAAGAAGTGATCTTCATATATTGTGAGTTAACTCTCACTGTGGTTTTTCCCTCATTGGGTTTTCTACATAAAAATTTGGTTTCCTTGGGTGGTGCATGTTTTCTCTTTTGCTCTTCTTTCAAGTTATGTGATGTGATGTTTAATCTACAAATGGGAATGGTTAAGTTTTATTATATGTTTATTCACCCTCCCTCTCAGCACTATAGTGTGTTCAAAAGAAAGAATCCCCAAAAATTGACTTTAGAAAGCATCAAAGCTAGGGATAGAGAAAAAATTAAAAGGTGAGAAGTCTTACAAATTCTATTAGAAACCAACAGTGGGCCTTTAACATAACAATTGTGATCTATGTTTACTACCAACTCTAAGAGACAAAAATTCCATCTTGGAATGCATTAACCCTCTATTTTTTGAGGAAGCTACAAAAATTGATAGAACTAAAGAGGTATTTTTAACTCATGGGAAGAAGAAATGGAAGTAAAATGATCAAAAATTTGATGGGGTAAGAAATTTTAAAAAAAAGGAAAGGAAAAGTTGCACAATTTTTTTGACACACTATACAATAACTAGAAGACTTCAACTTCCCCTACTCCTCATAAATGATTATAAACTATTTTAGTTCGAATGTCAAGGTGTTGGAAAGTATTGATAGAAAATATATTCTTAGAGCTTTGTATTAGTAAATCTAAAATAGATTTTATCAGTCTACAATAAACTAAAGTTATGGTTTTTTAGTTCGGATTTATCTTAAAATTGGTATAGAAGAATTCTATATTCTTCTCTACCAAACATGATAAAGGTAAAGGTGTAGAAACCATTTTAATTGAGTTCATGAGTAGATTCATTTTGTGGTTGAAATTGGTTCTTCTCTATGTAATAATATTGTTTGGGTTATTATTGAGAAGAATGACTTTCAATTTGATTTATGGTTTTTTTATGCTCCAAATAATTATAGAGATAGATGTTCCCTATGGAATTAGATTTCTGATTCCCTTCCTAAGGTTCCTTGTATCTTGAGGGGAGATTTAACATGATTGAATACAAAGAGGAAAAAGTGAAAGGTAAGGATTCCTTGTAGAAAGTTAATGAGTTATATCTTTTGTTGAACACACTGGAATCTGAGAGGGGGGTGAATCAACTTATGCTTTAAAATTCAATCCCAATTAACCACTACTTAACATAATTTATACCAATTAATAATTCATTCACTTAATCAAACCAAGATAGATGACTAGCAACCACACAAAAAATAGATAACACCAGATTTACGTGAAAAACCCCATAGGGGAAAACCACAGTGAGAAATGTTGCTAGGAGCTACTGTCCTAATCTAGCCTCACAAGTAAATAACAGTTTACAATTTGATTTTGGGCTACAACCCAAGAAAGCAACTACTCCCTGACTTTTTTTTATGGGTTTGTAGTATCAAAAAATGTTGTCGATGAAATTTTCACACTTATTTGGGCCCTCCTTGTGAAATTGAGCTTAAGGATGCCTTGACTTAGTGTTGTAATGTGTCTAACACGCTCGCATCAGGTCTTGGGACCTTGTGAACTAATGAAATTAAATTGTACCTTGCTAAGGTTTTGTGAAGTGTTATAACACACTTTCACACTTTTCTAAGGTTTTATTAATTAACTGAACCTAATAAATCTATTTTAAACCTTAATCATGCCTTATTTGGAGTGTTGTAACACAATTTCACACTTTTCTAGGGTTATCATTAATAATTGGGATTTCTTATGCTTTAATTGGCCTTATTTTGCATCCACAAGCCTCATTTAATGCATTTTTTGAGGATAATCCTGACACAAATCAACATCCAGTCACAATTTAGGTATTTCCAGGTTGTGTGGCCTAGATTTGGTGGTCTAGGACTCATTCACCACCTTGGGCGAATGAGTCCCACCTAGGGTTTTGGGTCCTAATCTTGGCTTTACACCTTTCTAAGCATTTTTCAATTTGGTCCCATAAATTATGCCTAATGGGACTCATTCGCCACCTTGGGAAAATGAGTCCCGTGTGGCCCAAAATTAAAATTAATTCAAATTCTTGGCAGGATTTTATCCTCCTAGATTTGATGTTAGCTTGTAGTGTTATAATTTCAGGAAATTTAGCATAATTAAGTATAAATACAAGGTTCTTTCACTCGTTTTCACCTAAGACTTTTGTGAGAGAATTACTGTAGCAAGTTTGAGTTCACAAGAGCATTCAAGTGTTTACAAGAGCATTCAAGGGAAAAATTCTTCATCAATTGTTGTAGTAATTCAAGATCCATCATAATGTTAAGGATATCAAGCATCAAGCATTTTATTGAGCTAGTGTTGTGATGTAGCATTGAAGATTAAAGGTCAAGCATTGTTCTACACCTATTGTCAAGGTCAAGATCTACATCCTTCATGGCCATTTCATGTTGAGTTGCGGATTTACAAGACATATTTCAAGGTATCATTTTTCATGTTTCATGTTTCATACCTTCATTTCATTATCTCATCATTTAGTTTAATTACCTACAAGGGGTTTGAGGGGTTTGACTAAGGCAAACCCCTATTCCCTAACAATCAACTCTCTCTCTCTCTCTCTCTCTCTCTCTCTCTCTCTCTCTCTCTCTCTCCCTCTTTATGTGATTGCAAATCTAGGTGCTTTGGAGACTTGAAGATCGTTTGAATATTAGGTTGCAAGGTTGGATAAATTCATCAAGTTGTCACAAGGTTGTCATCTTCACAAAAAGACACCTACAACCCCAAAATCAAAGTTTCAAATCTGGAAACAAAGAGGAATAGAAAGAGCTGACATTGCAAACCATATTCAAAATTTGAAGCTCTAGAAAACCCTAACTGGACTCATTCACCAGTTCTAGTGAATGAGTCCTAGTTTAGGTCAATTTTGATATTTTTGTAGTTTCAGATACCCTTTTTCCAGAAACCTATTCCTATACAGAAACCTAGATCTAGGACTGATTCACCCATCTTGGCGAATGAGTCATAGTAGGCCTAAATTTTAGGTTATTCAAAATTTTAGGTCTCCATTCAATCTCTCCTAGGTTTCCAAGTACTCCTCTATACTTTTCCTATTTGTTGCTCTGATTTATTTGCATTTATAGGCCATTTATTCAAGTTTCATGCATCACTAGGTTTTGTCATTAGATCTTTCATGTCATATATTTTTCCAAGCCCTAGCTTGGTGAACCCCTCATTAATCTCTCAACATACCCTAGGACAGTCCCTTAGTAGATCTCTTTCTCCCAATATCATCATTTGATTGAGATCTCTAGGGCATCCTTGAATGTGGAGCATAGAAATATTGTTGCCCTAGGTTCTAAACCCTACTGGAGACAATTTTATATCCTATAGGGTTGAAACCCAAGGAAGATACTACTCCCTAATTGAAAGAAAGAACAATTGAAATATGACAAGTTTATGGCTTCAACCACTGATAGTCATCAATTCTACTCATTAGGTTTGTAGCAGATCTTGTCATGATCTACTCATGCACTCATGCATCTTCACACAGTTCCATTCTAATCTTCACATCCTTGATATTCTATATATATCATCTGCACACTTACAAAATGCAAATTCAGTTGGCCACAAATAAGGAATATCAAATGCATACTACATTGACAAACATCTCCATTGGATGTATACACAAATGATAAAAAAAATATTTACATTTCACTCAGGTGATTCATCATGACTCATACAACATCTAAAAACAATCCTTGAACTCCACTCTAACATAAATTTGTGGCGCACATTACCAATATACCCAAGTCGACCTTAACAATAACATAACCTCATAATCTAACTTGAAACAATTATGTGATACTTGAAACAAGAAAGATCTACATGTTCTTTATACCTTAGACATTATGATACATATGGAATGTCCACACAAACTCATACAAGTGATCTTCACTATCTTTTGCTAGCGCAAGTACTCAAACAAATGTTTTGTAGAAGAATAGGCATATGAAACCAACTGTAATAATTTTTCATTAATAACTAAACTTGTGGAGCTCCAAACTACTTGAATCTCCAATATAGCATGCATTGGACATCACTGAACATGTTTCCAAAACCACATGGACAAAATATCACATCCGGAGAAATGCAAAGTATTCCAACAAGCCTTTATCACTACTTTGTACTGCTAGAGCATAGATCAAAACTATGTCACATGTAACTTTCACTTCAGAAGGATTAATGACTTGAAACCTTGGATATAACACCTTCACATCTCCATCAACTTATCTTCTGAACTACAAGACTAAATCTTGCTCTACGGAAGGATGCAAACCAAAACATTGTGTCTCTGCCTTAGGATATATACTGTGGAAGCCTTAGACAAAAAATTTACAACTTTATATTAAGTGTGGTACACCAAAATGGAAAGATATCAATGTAGGCATACATAAAACACATTAATACATGTGTATCCATCTCTGCATCATGCTTAAACAACAAATTGATTCACTCACTGCAATGTAGACTTGCAGCAACTGATATCTTTGCATATCAACCATCTCTAGAGCATATACAATCCTCAACACACTTTTGACATCAATGAAAACCAATCTTATCAAGATGCAACATTTTTTTTCTAAAATGAAAATATTTCACAACATTTTAGATCCTCTTGAGAATAAGAAAAACAAATAATAGTTAGATCTAGTATACTTGGTGTAATAACCAACTCCCTTGTAAGAGAATTTATTATATACTTGACACATTCTCTACTAATAAGAATGTATTTTATTTTGAGTGTAAAAATGATAGTAACCTTTTTCAAGTGACACCTTCTATTAGGTCTAATCGCTCTCCTATTCAGGCTTTTATTAAAATTGCAAATAATATTCATGAGGACCCTAGTAGCAAGAATTTTTTAAAAACTTTAAATTTTTCTATGCTAAAGGAAAAATATTTTCTCTGTGGCTTCCTTAGTGTCAAGAACATTAAAAAGACTTATTTTGGGTAAAATTTTGCTGTTAAAAGATAGGATAGATTATTGGTTGTGTGAAAAAAACTTTTGAAGTTTGTTGGTAAAAAAAGGCTTTATATAGAAGGTTAGAAAAGAAAATGGATGAACAAAACCCTTGGTTAGAATTGAGGATGTAAAATAATATTAAGAACAAAGATAATTATGATATTCTTTTGAATACTAAATACCAAGTGAGAATCAAGGTGTTGAAATTAGAGCTTAAGTAAATTAATTAAAAGAGGATGATAGAGGGACTAAATATTTCTTCAATATTCTTAAATTTGAGTACGATAAAGATAAAATTGGCCCTATTGATATTGGTGAGTCTACGATCGATAACCTTATGGCTATGAAGGATGCTTTGTAGAGTTTCTATTAGAACCGTTTCTTCTATTGAATATAATGATCAAATCAATGTTTCCAAATATTTTTGTAAGATGGGGTTAGAGAATTCCTAGCCTAGAATGAGTGATAGCCAACACCTCTAAGCTACAAAACCACACCTAAACAAGAGAATACAATGAAAACATAAGTAAAATGAAAACAAAAAATAATAATACTCCCCATGGTTTCTCTTGAATCACTTCTCTCGCTCTCCTATTTCTCCTTATGCAACTTTTCACCCAGATTTGTTGTTGAAGTTGTGCAAATACTTGTAAATTGTAAATAGAAGGTTGGAGAATATTAGTTATTAAGTTGAAAATGGAGGAGAATGGTCTCTTTTATAGACAACCATTCGAATGGACGATCGAGATCAATCCTCTAGAAGGATTCCAAGATCGACGGATGAGAATGAATGAGATGGAAGTTACGAAATGAAGGGTCAAGATTGATCTTCTAGAAAGATGCCAAGATCAACGGTTGAGAAGCGATGCACCAAAAAGAGGTGGGAAATGAAGGCAATGACGCTAACGAATATGATGCTCGATGGCTATGACAGACCTGTTGTGACCTTTTCACACATCGCCCCATTGCAAATGGGGACCCTCTTGTTTTTTTTTTTGCTTTTGGGTTTTTTCGTCTTGGTGTCGCAACTGCTAAGTACCATGTTTCTTTTACAATGAGAAATTTGAATTTTTTGAAGGTCACCCGGAGTCAAGAAATGATTGTGAACCAAAATTAATGCATAAACATTGCCAAAGTGCTTAGAAGGCCTTGTGGACGAAGATCGACTGTCATTTCGGTCAATTCTGACACTTCCTAAATTTTAGGGTTTTCACCCCGGGCCCCTATTTTTTAGGAACTTTTTTTTGGCATTTTTAGCCCATTCTAGAATCCCTATTTTTTAGGGCTATTTTTAGAAAGTTTCTATTTTTGGAAAATTTCTATTTTTGGCAAGGTTACTATTTCTGGAAAGTGTGCAGGTCATGGCTTCGTCAACATCAACTTCAGAAGGTTATAGGGAAAAATGGGTAAAATTTTTGAAAAATCTAGAAATTTGCCTAAGGCATGGATATGCATGTGCTAAATTCGCCATTGGCAAGGAAATAATTGCAAGAGTGCAAGGAAGTCCACCCAGCAACATGCAAGGAAAAAATTGCAAGAGTGCAAGGAAGTTCGCCCAGCAACATGCAAGGAAAAAATTGCAAGAGTGCAAGGAAGTCCGCCCAGCAACATGCAAGGAAAAAATTGCAAGAGTGCAAGGAAGTCCGCCCAACAACATGCAAGGAAAAAATTGCAAGAGTGCAAGGAAGTCCACCCAGCAACATGAAAAAAATGACAAATTACAAGTGAAGTCCACTCCAAGAAGGTTGGAGAAGGGTGAAAGTGTGAAGAGGTCCGCTCCAAGATGTTTGGAAGTGGTAAAATTGCAAGTAAAATTTGCCTTATGTGAAATAAAATGGCAAATTGCGCCTAGGCCATAAATGACATGAAAAATACTTGGAGAAGTTGGAATTGAAGTCCTTTTTGCCTAAGGGTGAAAATTTGAGGAATACAATTTAAAATTTTGCCTAAGTCCAGACATTTAAAAGATAAAAAAATCAAAAATCAAATTGCATGTCTGGCAATGAGGAAATTCGCCAGAAGAAGGAAGAAAATGGCAAGGCGGCAAGCAAGTCCGCCATGTAGTTTAGAAAATGGCAAGGCGGCAAGAAAGTCCGCCATGTAGTTTGCAAAATGGCAAAGCAACAAGGAAGTCCTCCCAACACATTGTGAAGTGACAAAGCACACTGGAAGTCCGCCCTTGGATGAAGGCAACATGGCAAGGAAGCTCTAAAGTTTGCCCTGTAGCATGGAAGAGAGATTTCTAAGGCATTGGTCAAAATTTTCCCAAGCATGAAAGATGTCAAAGAAGTTGCCAAGTCCGCCTTGGCAATTGGAAAGGCACAAGCAAAGTCCGCCCCCCGCAGCATGGTGAAAATTTCTAAAGCATGGAAAAAAAAACGTGATTGGCAAGCCAAGTGCCAAGTCCGCTCGAGCATGTCCAAGACACAATGAAGTCCGCCAGTGAGAAAGAAAAAGAATTGGCTTTCCAATGAGGAGGTCCCCTCAAGCATGATGGAAAATTGGCAGGACATGTGCCAAAGTCCGCCAAGGTTAGAAACAAACATGGTAAAATTTGCCAAGGGGAAGCAAAAAAAAATGGCTAAGTATGGAATTTTCCTACAATAAAAGGATCAAATTTTGACTAAGTGTTGGAAAGAAAACATGGAAAAACGAACATGGAGACCAAGGAGGATGTCCACCCTGCTGAAGTGGCACTTCGACCAATCAAATTGTTCCAAGTCGGCACATCCAGATTCAATGAACCTGGCACTCCGCAATGCGACAACTTTCTATTTTATTGTTGGTTCATATTTAGCAGGAAGGACAAGTGTCCCAAGTGTAATGTTCTCAATGGTCGAGAAGAGTTAGTTATGACAAGCCCTAATTAGGGTTTTATTTTGTAATCTTGGCTGTTGATTCTAAATCAATCTTGGCCATTGAATTGTAATTGGGGATCCTATAAATTGAGCTTGTCCCTCATTTGTAAAGCATGGGAGCATGTTGCAAAACATGCTTGAGATAAGTAAATTGTTGCATACGACTGCCAAAGTAATAAGTAATGCATTGTTCAAATTGATGGTGATCATTTCTCTTATTTTGGAGTTGGCATGGTTCTTATCCCTCATCATAGTTTAGATTTTATTCCATGTATGTTAGACGAATGCAAGATTTGATAAGTATTAATTTATGGTGTAACTCTGCTCATACTTTCTTTGAATGGATGATTTTCATTCAATGCGTATGCTTCAATGTTTACTTCGAATAATATTGTTCTATTGATGGTGTTGTTCGTAGTAAAGAAATCTTAAGCACAAAACCCTAGAAGATTGCACCCACTTTGTGTAGTTGTCGTTGAGCGTGGTGAAGCAAAGTGTGGTTAGTGGTTTCATCAAGTTAATACCGTCTCTTGGATTCTTAGGGAGTAGCTTAGAAATTCTAAACCCTTCTCCCCTTTTTTTAAGTTTGTTTGATCCATGACCCAAACAATAGAGCTTTATTGTCTAGACCTTCATTGTGAATTGAACAAGCCCAACGTAAGTCCCCTCGTGATTACCAGCAAATCACATACTACCACAAAGCCTATCCGCACCCCAATTTTGGAACATTGGAATTACCTTGTGACCTATCTCACAATCTTAGCACGAAAGGTGATTTTATCAAGAGAGGATAGAGCATCTCCGAACACTTTATTCTAGAGTGTTTGTGTTTGTCACAAAACACGCATCAACATAGAATTGGCGCTAGAAGGAGTGCCGAACATCAGGTTGTTTATTTTCACAAGTAAGGAAATTCAGCTGGATGGAACTAATATGAGCTTTGAAATGCCAAATCAGAGATATGTTAGATCTCTTTTATATCGAAAAATTCAAAAAAAAGTGAAAATTTAGAAAAATTCCAAAAATATATATATGTCAAAAATGGAAAATCAAAAAAGAGATTTCTCAATGGATGGGCATTCATTCCATATTTCTTGCTCTCAAGACAGTCTCGTGGATATTGCTCAAATCCAGGAAAATTTGAATGTGCAGTTGCACCCCAGGAATTTGTCTAAGTTTGCTTTGCCAAGAAGATGTTGGATTCATGAGACCTCCGAGCACGAAGAAATCAGTTGCTTGACATTCCTCTCAAGGATAGAACTTGTTCTTCAAGGGAAAATTTTCTGGTGGGATGTTCCCAAGCCAGGAGTGTTGGATGTAGAACCTGATGATTATAGCATTCCAAAAGTTAGAAATGAGGCCTTCACGAGGTTCATACTTAGAATCCAATATCAAATAGAATTAGGTAATGTTCACTTGGAAGGTGTTTTTCTCCCTCGTTGGTGTCGGATTCACAACGCACCTCATCCAGAGTTCACTTGCACATCATGTGAACAGGCCATCAACCATGCCAAATGTCACCTCGGATTACCAGAGTTACCATATGGATGCTTCAAGGATGAAGCTTGGATTGAATATCTCAAACGAACATTTTTAGCATGGAGGAGATGGAGGAGGGGGAGATGGAGGGGGATGGGGAGATGGGGGATATGGATGAGGAGGACGAGGAGGAGGAGACTATGATAATCAGAGGGTGGATGGAGGGTGAGGGGAGGCTAAATAGCTTCCACCTATTCAGGAGGAGGAGGAGATGGAGGAGGATAAACCGAAGGTTAGGGCGGCTACAAAGGTGTTGGTACAGTAAGAAGAGAAACATGCAGAGGTTATAGCTCAAGTAGTAGAGTAGCCTTTAGTGGTGTGCAACCAAAGGCGATGGAGGTGGACACTGGGGGAGAGGACAAACATGAGATGCTAGGAGGAGGAGAGGATGAGGGTGAGATGGAAGAGGCAGAGCAGATCCTTCATGAGAGGATCATCATGGGAGATGTTGGAGAGGAGGGCCGAGTAAATGATGGGACTATCGAGCAGAGGATAGTTGTGCTACAAGCTCATATACAGGCATTGGAGGTAGATTTGAGGACCATGATAGATGAGTGATTGCCTTAAGGCCGAGAGGGATTTTTTTAGGTGGAGAGGGATCTGGCAGTGATTAGTCGGCAACAAACCAACCATAGGATGATTGATTTCATAGCCACATGCAGTGGGTCAGTTTTTGAGGTTGCACGGGAGTATGCTAGGGCCAGTCAGTACTATAGGGACCTATATGAGAGACTAGTACCATCTGATAGGAGAGATTCATCATTCTCAGAGATGGATAGTGGGTCACGGGGCAGGTCATAGAGCAAGACCCACAGGCAACAGACACAGAGCAGGTTAGAGGGGGAGACCTCAGATGCCAGACGTGACACTCCATATGATAGGCCTCCCACCATAGAGAACAGACTGAGAGATTCACCACGTAGAGAGGATGCCCCAAGGACAGGAGAGCAGGAAAGTTACAGATAGTATGTATTGTTTATGTTTCATATATGTTAGAAACTGATGTTTTATTATCAAGCCTACGAGCTCCACTTTTATTGGACACACCTTGACATTATTCTTGTGACACATATATTATTTTGAGCGATATATATATATGATTTTTGTGGTGGTTGATGATATGCATGGTGATATGTTTATGTAGTTATGATGATATGTTATGTGATAGATACTTATTCTATGATTATGATGTTTCTTGATGCATTTTATATGATGATGTTTTATGATCATATTTTATGATTATTTTTATGTGTTGTTTATGTTGTATGATATGCAATATGAATGGCCTAATGTATTGATGGCTTATAAGTAATTTTATTATGTGTGGATAATGGATGTAATGAAAATGACCTAACGTGATATGACATGGAAATATATTGATGTAATGCAATGTTAATGTTATGGAGTGGTTATATGATAATGCAATTTTTTTAATGAGAATGTAAAATATGATGTTTAATGTTACATGTTATAATATAATTAATGTGATGCAATATGTGTGAAATGCAATGCGATATTATGAGAGATGAATTATGTGATGATGCTAAATATCATGATGGATAGTGTCTAGTATGAAGGTAAGATGTGAGATTGGTTATGATATGTAATTTTTCCGTTGATGTGAAATTGTATGTATGCAATGCAACATGATGAAAAATGCCATGCCATATGATATAATGGTTTGTGAAATGCAATACTAATATGATAACGTGCTAATGGTGATGTTAGTATGATGATGAACACTATATATGATGATGAATGCATTTTGTATTTTGTATTTTTCTTTTGTAAATATGTGTGACCTAAAATGAAATTGATGCTCATGATGATGGTACCTTCTATGATGTAACCTAACATGATTATGCGTGCAAGATGTTTTTGTGTGTCACAGGACTCGATTAAGATGTGGATGGAAGAAATGTGAGCATGGAAGAGGGTGGATGTTAGCATGAAGAAGGGAAGGAAGATGAAGATGGAAAATTAGATGGGAGATGATAAGGGACCGACCTTCATAATTCCATTTTATATTTATCATCATTGGGTGCAAAAGATATTGCAAATCGAACACAAATACCATGACATGGCATAGACCAAGGTGTGAAAGGTGACCATTTGTGAGAGACAAGTAGTTCAAAAGACAAAGCCAAAAGACAAGGAATGCCCCAGCTCATACTAAGGATCCAATTATCCTAGTCTTTTTTCCAAGACAAACTACAGACAACAAAAAAAGAAAAAAGGCCATGATCCATCATCGTCCCTCTAAATTCATTAATAAAACATCCTCGAGGAGACTAGTAACATGACTTAGAACCAATAAAAAAGATAAGACAAATTCAAACCAACAAAGTGTTTTCCAATAATATTGATAAGATTGTTTGATATGATTGATTAGGTTGACCAAAAGGACTGGGATTTGATTGATAAGTTGACAAAGGTTGAAAAATTGATTTGATTGACCATGCCTAGTTTCAGGAAGGACACATCCTAATGAAGGAAAGATTGTTTGACCAAGATGATAAGACCGATTGATTTGATAAAGATTGGTTGATAAAATTGACAAAGTTAATTGATTGTGCCTGATTTCAGGAAAGACACATCTCGATTAAGGAAAGATTGATTGAAAAGGTTGACAAGATTGATTGATTGTTTGACAAAGATTGATTGATATGACCATGTGATGTGACGATACCTAGTTTCAAGAAAGCCATATCTTGTTTAAGGCAAGGAACACATCTGATAAATTTGACCAAGTGACAAGTGTTGACAAGACACCTAACTACAAGAATGACACATCTCGCTTAAGGTGAATGACCAAATTGACAAAGTCTAATCTCAGGAAGGACGCGTCCTGACAAAAGACAAGAGATAGGATTGAACGAGACATATGACCTAATGCCCCATTCTGCTAAGATTGACGATTCGATTGATTGGTTAATAATAAGATGATTGCTTGATTTGAAAAGTGATTGATTGATTGATTGGTTCGTTTGTTTGTTGATTTGGGAATTGGTTTGAATGATGATGGTATTTGATTTATTTTGACTGACTTGATGAACCCCAAAAGACTGACCTAGCGGGCCTTGAGGGATCATCGACAAATGGCCTTGCCTATGTATCAAATGCACAGAGACCTCGTAGTTCGACACAACTTGACCTTGTTGTATTCGAAAAGAGACTGAGTTATGATTTTATTTGGACAACCTAAAGGATTAACCTAATGTCTCGGGGGCCCATTTAAGATAAGCCTTGCCTACGTAACAAATGCGCAAAGACAACATAGTTTGACCACTCTAACAAAATTGATTCAAACTCAAACTCAGACTCAGACTCTATTTTTTGAATGTTTTGATACTTTCTATTTTTTTTTGGATTTTGAAATGTTTTTATTTTTTTGTATTTTTGAAATGTTTTGATTTTTTTGCATTTATTTTAGGACATTTTATGATTTTTATGGATTTTGAAGGTTTTTTTATTTATTTTTGGATTTTGAAGGTTTTAAAGGGATGATACCATGTGTTATTTCCCATGAAGAAGTAAGTCAAGGAATTTCCCCCAGTTTGGTGTAGGACCAATTTATTATGTGCAAGGGGAAGCGACTAATGTGGCGAATGATTATGAAAGAAAAGGATACTAAATGTCGATGGTTCTCAGGCCATAGTAGAATAACGAAGCTTTATTATGGATGAGGAATAAATGTGAACGAATAAAAGACCAAATGGAGTGATAGTAGACAGAGGAGCATAGATTGACTACGCATGGCGCTTGTTTTCCAAGTTTTCACCATGATACTTATCCAAAGTGCCACCGAAGTGGTTTTCACTTTTTGATGAATAATTTTTTACTATTTTTTTAAATTTTTTTGGTTGTCACCAAGACGCCTGTTTGCCAGGTTTTCATTAGGGTGACTATTTTTTTGATTTTTTTTTGTATTTTTTTAACTTTTTAAGGGATACTCTGATAATCAAGTATAATACTTGCTAAAGTGCATGTTGTTGATAGGTTCAGACAATGGTTCTCCTTTAGGAGTAGAAAGTTGATAAGCACCAGATCCATATGTTGTTGTGACAATGTACGAGCCCAACCAATTGGGTTCAAATTTCCTAGGTTTTTCTCGTTCGACCTGATTCTTTGGATTTCCCTTTAAGACTAAATCACCAATGTCAAAACTTCTAGGACAAACCTTCTTATTGTAACTACATCAAAGGTGGTTCTAATATGCTTGCAAATGTTTCAAAGAATTAAGTCTCTTTTCATCTAGTAACTATTGTGCATATTTTGCACACATGCCCCGTTCAAAACGGGGACCCTCTCTTTCGTTTTGCCTTTCTGGGTCATTTTATTCTTGCCTCGTTTTGCATGCCCCTCATTTTGCATGCATCTCATTTTGCGTGCCACTTGTTTTGGTGGCCTAGTTGGTCAACGTTCCTTTCCAAGTCTCATTTTTAGTTGACCATATTTTGCCCCTAAAGTATAAAACATTGCTAAGTCGGGTTTTTTTGGGCTTCGCCTCCCCACTCGCTTGTTTCACTTTTTCCTTCATTTTTGACTTTGGGGACAAGTTTCCCATAGATTTGGGATGTTTTTGTGGTGCCTAAGTGAACTGCCAAAGTTTCGTTAAGTTTCAGGAAGTTGCAAAATTTTCGTTCCAGAACGTTCGGGAACTTCGTCCGTCCCTGGCCGTTTTCGAGATTTCGCATTCGGAATGTCGTTTCCGGGATTCCGCCTCTGGAATGTCGTTTTCGGGATTCTGTCTCTGGAATTTCGTTTCCAAGATTCCATCTCCGGAATGCCGTTTCTAGCATTCCATCTCTGTTTTTCCATTTCTTCCATCTGTTTGCCTTAGGCATTCCGGCTTCCGCAGCCCGGCCCCTTCGTGGCTGTTTCCGGGATTCCGTCTCCGGAATGCCATTTCTGGGATTTCGTCTCCATTTTTTTGTTTCTTCCATCCATTTGCCTTAGGCATTTCGGCTTCCGGAGCCCGGCCCCTCCATGGTCGTTTCTGGGATTCGGCTACCGTCTGGGAACTCAATCCGTCCCCGGCCATTCCGGAACCCGACCCCTCCATGGTCTCCTAATCCGAAACGGACTTTGACCCACATGCTAAAATTACATCCTCTCCTATATGAGCCTTTCGAATTCCAAATTTGAAGTTGGGAGATACCATCTGTGGCTCGAACTGTCCGTCGCCCTTTCAAAACGATATTTCGGCTTGTTGTTTCCCGAACATACAAGCACTCCTTCGATTTGAAAACAGACTTCGACCCAGATGCTAAAATTGGATCTTATCCTCCTTGGACCTTTTAAATTTCAAATTTGGAGTCAGGAGATACCATCTGGAGTTTCATGCTCTATTCGTCGTCTTCAAAACAACATTTCGGCCTCTCGGTCCTGGATTGTTCCAACGCTCTCTAGTAAACTACTAATGGAAATTCACACTGAATATTATGATGTTTTGATGATGCATGAATGGATCTAGTAAGGATTTTATGATATTTGATTAACATTTGCCTTGATTTGTGTATGAAAGCACTTACGACACTTCATGCATGCAGATTTCAAGAAGCCTACCGCGGGTCTGTCAGGAAACCCATTGAGAAAGTTGAACAAGGAAAGGCATGTGGCTCCTATCACCATTCATTTTATGCCCACCTCTCCTCATGGTGCACATCAATAGAGCTAACATCAGAAGAAGGCCTATGCCAAGGAAGTCAATGACAAATGCAAGGAAGTTTGTCCTACTTTTCACCAGATTATGATGATCTTTGGGGGTTGTCCGCCTGAATCAGGGGCAACCAATCCATTGATGCCAAGCGTTGACAGAACCATTTGATCTAATGAGGAATGTTGAAATTCTATTGAGAAGAAGGTAGCTTTCAGGTAGTTTCAGCTATAGTAAAAGGGAAATCAGCTAGAAGACAAAACTGCTATAGTGACTGGTCACTACAAGACAGAATAGGGAAAAGACAACAGATGTATTTTAAATTGCTGAATATCGTGGGGTAGGTGAAGCCCTAATGTAATTGAATCTGAGCCACACAATGTAAATCAATCCTAGCCATTCATTTAGGCTCTAGAGAATTATAAATAGGGGTTTCCCCCTCATTTGTAGGGGTTGGAGAGCTATTGTAGAAACATTCTGCAGCAATAGAAAGAAACATTGCATGATCTATGGGTGTTACTTTTGAGTTTTCTCATTATGTGTGCATGGTTCTACCTTCCAAGTTAGTTTTAGTTGTAGTTTCTTGAATGGAAGTGATGATGGCATTTGTTGTTACAGTATTTGATGAGATTTCAACCCATACTTTTGGCACTTGTTGATGACAAGATGTTGTGCAAAGTTAGCCTGGGCTTCTTTATTTGATTGTTGCAACTTAGTTCACTTGCATGTTCATGATGTGTGTGTGCAAACTGAAAATGTGCAGTCCTTAGAAGATTGCACTGGTTTTGTGTAACTGTAGGATCCTCTTGGCCAAGCAAAACCCAGTTTAGGGAGTTTGTCTACTGTAGCAGCCTCCATGATCACCGTTCATTCGTAGTTTCAAATCTAGGAACCTTCTCTCTTCCCTGCCTTTTTTCCTTTTTTTTTAATAAGTAACCTTAGGCAAGGTTCATTGCACATTGTAAAGCTAAATCTTATGTTGAAATGGAGTTCCAGACTGCTGTTTGAACCTGCAACAAACACTCAACAACTTTCCCATCTTAAGAACTCCATTTGCAGATCCAACTTCCCCACTTTGTAACTCATCCGTAAGTCCACCTTGTGATTCCAAAAAATCACATCAAACAACTGATATATTCCAAGCATCGTGAAGACCTGACATTTGAGAGACCTTGGGATAGTGTTCTGTAATTTGATTGTGGAAGATTGTCTTTCAAGAGAGGTAATGCACCTATGTATTACCTGTGTTGTGAAGTGCATAAAAACACCATCAACAGTAACTCTAGCTCTTGTAGACGGGATACAGAGTATTCTTCTTGGTCAATCAAGCCTTGTATAGAGACTCGTAGGGATGGTAAGTCAACCTCTATAATAATTATTGCTTCATATCCATAAACAAGGGAATATGGTGTGGCTCCTATAGGGGTACAAATACTGGTGCGATAAGCCCATAAAGCAAGGATAAGTTGTAAGTTCCAATCATGACCAACGACATTGACAATCTTCTTGAATATTTTTACGATAGTCTTATTAGATGCCTCAACTTGACCATTACCTTGGGGGTAATACGAATTAGAAAAATGATTTTGAATGTGAAATTTGTCACGGAGCTCACAAACATCTTAGTTTTTGAAAGGGTGACCATTATCTATAATGATGGATTATGGGATACCATAACGACAAATGATGTAATTTAGGATGAATTTGGCTATCTACTTACTAGTAATGTAATTCAGTGGGATGGCTTCAATCTATTTTGTAAAATACTCAGTAGTGACAAGGATAAACTTATATCCATTGGAAGAATTGGGATGAATTTTTCCTACGAGGTCAGGTCCCCATTGAGAAAATGGCCACGATGAAGTAAGTGGCTACAATTATTGAGCTGGTGCATGTATGAGATCTCCATGAATCTGACATTGGTGGCATTTCTTCACAAAGTGATAGGCATCACGCTCCATCATAGGCTAGTAATATCCTGTTCTCATGAGATTTTTGGCTAAGGTAGGACCAGTAGAGTGAGCTCCACATATACCATGATGTGCCTCTTGTAAGGTTGTTTGTGCTTCATTTGAGTCGAGACATTGAAGTAGGGTACTATCTAAGCTATGACGATAAAGGGTGTCTTTGATGATAGAATATTTAGATTCTTGTCGGATAAAGGTTTTTTGTTGGTTAAGGGACAAGTCAGGGGGTGTAGTTTGGTCATGCAAATAGGCATAAATTTCTTCATACCAAGGTGAGTCAAGACCAACAAGTTCACACATGAGTTTGGTTTCAAGGACATCGAACGCAGGGATCAACAGTTTTTCTACCAAGAACTCATATTGTGATGCATTATTGGGAATGTCCAAGAGAGATCCGATGGTAGCCATTACATCAACTACTTTGTTCTAGATTCTCAAGATCTATTCAAAATAAATATTATCAAAGTTAACCTGAAACTATCCATCATGCGCTTGTAGGGTATCAATTTCTCACCCTTAGTATCATAATCATCAATGACTTTCTTTATCACTAATTGAGAATCACCATAGACTTGAAGATCCTTGATTTTCCATCTTATTGCTATTTGCAATGTTGTTAGAAATGCCTCATATTTCGTTATGTTATTAGTGTAGGGGAATGATGTGTGATGAATAGAATTCCAACTACTAAACCATGACTTGTGTAAGATCCATCAAAGTATAACTTTCATGTAGTTGGTGTGTCTGTGACAAAGATCTATTTGTCTGGGAAATTGGATATCAAAGGATGATCTACTTTTATAGGTGCATCTGCAAGTTGGTCTACTATCACTTGTCCTTTTATTACTTTTTGATTTTCATACTCAATGTCATATCCATTTAGCATCATAACCCACTTAGCTAGTCTTCCTGTCAGTGCTTCTTTGCTGAGAAGATATTTCAGAGGATCAATTTTGGCAATTAGTTTTGGCTTATGATTCAACATGTAATGTCTCAATTTTTGTGCTCCAAATACCACTACTAGACATGCTCGCTCAATAGGACTATAGTTCAACTCATATCCAACTAGGGTGTGACTGATGTAATATATAGCCCATTCTTTTCCATCATTATTATTTTTTGCTAACAATGCCCCAAGTGCTGATGTTGTTGATGTCACATATAATATCAAATATTTTTCGTTGATTGGAGGCATAAGAACTAGTGGAGTCAACAAATAATTTTTGATCTGATCAAATGCTTCTTGACACTTTTCTATCCAGTTGAAGGGAATGATTTTTCTTAACAGATGTTGGAATAGGTGGATATTGTCTACTAGTTGGGCTATGAATCAACAAATTGATTGTAGTCTTCCTTGTAATGTCCTCAATGGACTGATATTGGTTGGTGGTGGCATTTCTAAGATAGCTTTGAATTTTGCGGGATCAACTTCTATTCCTCTATGTGAGACTATGCATCCAAGAAGTTTGCCTGATTGGACCTCGAAAACACATTTCATTGGATTTAATTTGAGTTGGTATTTTTCCAATCATGTGAAAATCTTGTCCAATACTGCTAAGTGTCCACTTCGTTCCAGAGATTTAGAGAGAAGGTCATCAACATAGTCTTCCATCAACACATGCATATAGTCATGAAATATTGTAGTCATCACTCTCTAATATGTAGCTCTGACATTTTTCAGTCCAAATCGCATCATATTCCAATAGAAAGTTCCCTAAGCACATGTAAAGTTATTTTTGGTTGATCTTCAATAGCAATCCTTATCTTATTATAACCCGAGAATCCATCCATGAGTGATAGCATTTCATATCCAACTGTGAGGTCTTCTATGATGTTGATTTTTGGTAAAGGAAAATCATCTTTGGGACAAGCTTTGTTGAGATCTCTAAAATCCATGCAGATTCTGATTTGACCATTTGGTTTAGTGACAGGAACAAGGTTTGATATCCAATCCGCATAATCAATAGAACAAATGAATCCCATATCTAGAAGTTTCTTCAATTCTGCCTTGACAAGGAGTGCAATCTGTGGATGCATTTTTCTTAGATTCTATTTGTATGGCTTGACATTAGGTAGCAGTGGTAAGTGATGTAAAACCAATTCAGGATCCAATCCAGGCATGTCAGCATATGACTAGGAAAAATTGATTTGTCTTTCTACAAAGAATGTTGTGAACTCGGGCTTTTCCTTGTCAGTCAAAGATGTTGCTAACTATATGATTATGGAATTATCTTGTGTTCCAATATTCACCTCTTTTGTTTCTTCTATTAGCAATGGTGATCTCTCTCGATCTATTAGGAGACAATCCAATCCTCCGTCCTTAGGCACCTCAGGGAGGTTTTTATCTTTGGATACATCCTTTATTTTTACTTTTTCATGGTCAGTAGGCACTTTTCGGTTTTCACCTGAAGACCTATTATTTTTATTTTTACTTTTGTCATTTTCACTTTTGTGACTGGAGGATAGGACAACCTCACCAAAGTATGCTACATAATTGAGTTATGTGGAAAAACCAACCTTATGATCCCCACTAGGTATTCCTTCATGAAGTCCCATAAAATCAGTGATTGCTTCATCGTTCTCAAAAGTGTCCAAACTTGGTGGGTCTTGTTGATCCCAATCTATGAGTTGTGGGTAGACAAGGGGTACGCCATCATCAGTGTTATCAAGAGTCATGGTGTAGGAAGATAGGGTAAAGATGGGTGTAGAGTCATCAGGTTCCTAGGAGGTGGCATCAATGGTTTCCCAAAAGTGTTGAATCCATTCTTCTCTATTCAAGGGGGCTTTTGGATGAGGGCTTGAAAAGCTTAGGGGGGAACCAATTGTAAGAATTTGATTGAATTGTGTTTCAAGGGGAGATTCATCAAGTATTCCAAACAATTTATCTAAGTCCATAAAGGTAGTGGAGGATAGGGAATCTCATTTATATTTATTTGAATCGACATCAAAATCCCAAGGGTCTTCATATGTCTTGATCTCATCTGAAGCGTTAGCAACCTCACTCGAAGGTAATCTGATACCTCAGATAGTTAATTTTACAGGTACAAACCCTAACCCTTGGTGTTTAATCAAATTAGGAGGTTGCAAGGGTTCCATCATTACTTTTTTATTTAAGCCAAGACCATTGTGTCCATCATATCCTTCTCACTTCATTATTCAAAACCATTTTGGATATTGTTCAACTGGAAACCTCTTAGATTCGGTGTCTTCTTCTTTGTACAACCATCTGAGAATGTGATCATCTAGAGATTCCTTGGAAAGTTCCCCCCATCTAGTGAAAGTGGTAGGGGGATTATGGATGATAACCTTAGGCTGCAGGGGATGTGGTTTGTCGTATGACTTTGGTGATTTAGGTAATTTGTTGATGAAAAAGAGACTCTTCATGTTATATTCTTTGCATCCTTTGTCTTGGATCTGGATCTTAGGCATGGAAGGTGTGGTGAATGGAGTGGATGATTTGACCAGAGTAGATGGATCAATTTAGTGAGATGGAGTGGTAGATGAAGTGGAAGGTGAGGCCTCGTGATTGATGGGCACTTGACATTCAATAGTTCCTCTTAGGTTTGAACAATACTAAAAAGGATCAGGGTCACCTGGAATAGTGATCTCAGTGCCATTGTGTGGAAATTTAAGGCATTGATGGTAGGTGGATGGAATGGCCCTCATAGCATGAATCCAAGGACGACCAAGGAGAAGATTCTAATTCAAATCTAGATCCAAGACATGAAATATCGTATCTTGCATTGTTGGTCCAACTCTTATAGGAAGTGAAATTACACCTTCAGATGAATGCTCAACATCATCATAAGCTTTGATAGTGATTTTATTTGTTCGGTCTATATAATTCTCAGAGTATCCCAATGATTTCACCAATTTTAGTGAGCAAATATTTAGACTCATTCCATCGTCTACTAGGACTCATCTAATATTGCATTTATCGATGCAAAATTTGAGATGTAAGGGGTCATTATGATCATATTTTGGTGCGGAAATGTCTTGCTTAAAGAAGGTGACATGATGTGGCATAGCTAGGTATCCAACTATGGCCTGAAATGCATTAACACATAGGTTGGTGGGATAAATACTTCTTGTAATGATTTGTCAAGGATAACTCTATGTTGTGGAGATGTCTGAAGGAGCTCCAAGATAGAAATTTGTGTGGGAGTTTTTCCCAACTATTCTAGAAGATTATATTGGCTCTTTGGCTGAGGATTAGGCGGAGGTCCTGGAATAGTTATCTTGGTTCTGCGACTAGCAAAAACATAGTTTGAATTCGGCTTGTTTATGGTGATGTTATAAATGTGATCATCAAAGGGTGTTATGGTAATGATAATGGTGCTATAGTCATGTTTGACTATGGCATAGTTGGCACTATTGTTGTTCCCTGAACTGGAGGCTTTCTCTTTATCATGGTATTGCAAGGGAGTCTTGAATATGGTATGATCAGCATTGGTTTTGCCTTGTGAATCTCCTACTGACATGGTTTCATTTTCAATGAGATCCTGAATAATGTTCTTGAGTCTCCAACATCTAGCTATTTTGTGTCCTTTTTTTATGATGGTATTCACAATATTCGTCTTCTTTCCACAAATTGGGTTTAATCAAGGTAGGTTCATAGTTATTGGTGTCTGGAAGTGAGATATTAGATTGTAATTTTTTTTTGAAGATTGATTAAATGAGTTCAACCAATTGAGTGTATGTTCATTTGGCATGAGGAGGTCCTCTTCGTTGTTGGTTGTTTTGGACAACATTCAACATTTTTTTTGACTTTGGATCTATGTATTTAGCATGGTTGGTGTATTTGATGAGGAGGGACCTTTAATTTAAATGGTTGGACCTTTGGTTATCAGTTTGGCATCAACAACTCCATCATTTATGACATTTTTGTTTTAGGACCAGTATTTGCTCTTGTCATTGTTGGATTTCTGATTTTCTTTGTTTATCTTGACTTGTCCTTTGGTGATAAGACCTTTCTCAATAAGGACACCTTTCTTAAGAATCTCTTCAAAGGTTGTGCAACATTGGATTTGAATTCGGCTCATGAGTTCTCCATTAAGATTTTCCACAAACATGGTGACCAATTATTTTTCAGGAATATGACAAGGGATTTTTCTAACCAAACCTCACCATATTTGTTAGAACAAGGTGAGGGGTTCCCCTTCTTGTTTATTTGTGCTTAATTTTGCAAGGGTGACATCATTTTTAATGTTGAAGGAAAAATTATTGATGAATTTTTTGGCTAATTCACTCCATGTTCTTATTCCTAGAGAAAGGTGTGCAAACCAATCTAGAGCTGCCCCCATAAGGCTTCGCGAAAATAGTCTCATTAAATAGGTTGGATCGTATGAGACTTCCATACATGATGTGTTTAATTATTGAATGTGCTCTATTGGATCCCCTATCCCCTTGTACTTAGGTAAAGGTAGTGTTGTACAGTGAGGGGGGAAGGGTGGCATGTATAAATTTCAATCAAATGGAAAGGGGCACAATTCCTCCACAAAATAGGTCTTTTTGTTGGTCCCCAATTGCATGTTTTTCATCTATTGTTGAAGAGTCTACACTTGTTGTATCAGGAAGTCTACAAGAGATGGTGTCACATTGCTTTGATTTGGTGTCATGATGTTGGTATTAAGGTCATAGGTTGGATTTGAATTATGATTGACTTCTTGTGATGTGAGACCGTGGTTGCCATATTGATTTGTGTCGGTTTGATTTGGAATGAAATTGGAATTTAGGTTGTTCCAAAGGTCATGTTTGTATGTGTATTGTGTTTTGGAATTCATGTGTAGACCCTTGATTTGTGTTTTGGTTTTGAAAATTAGGTCCTTGGTTTGCAGATGAATATGTTGGTCCTTGACTAATATTTTGTGATGAAGGAATGGTCCCTTGGTTGCTATTTTGAAATGAAGATGTAGGCCCCTGATTGACATTTTGTGATGAAGGAATGTTTCCTTGGTTAGAATTTTGGGATGATGAGAGGGACCCTTGATTCAAGTTTTAGAGTGATGGGATAGATCCTTGATTATTGTTTTGCTTTGATATTTTTCGTGAGACAATTTGAATCTTTCTAGGTTGACTTGATGGAGGTGTACTTTGAAATTGGAATAGGGATCCTTGATTTGTGGTTTGAAGTGTAGGAATAGGACCTTGGTTTGCATTTTGGGTCAAAGGCGTAGGACCTTGTGAAGTGAAACCTTGATGTGTGTTTTGGAAAAGGGGATTTTTAAAGGTCTTACCCATGGAATTGGAGGTGCTTCCAAGTGTATAATTTTGTCCTTGTTTAGTGGTATGGATTACCTTGTTTCCAAATGTTGGGATACTTGGGATATGTGTGGTGGTGTTACTCATGTGTGAAGTTGTCCCAAGGGGTATGTTTGATGTTTGATATGATGAAGGAATGCCAAGTGCAAATGGATTTTAAATTTCCTCTTCTACAAGGGTTGATACATCAAAACCTTGAGGTAGCTTGGCACCCTTTTTAGCTAGCGCATAGAAGAATTTGTTAGGGTTAGCACTAACAAGTTGGTCAACCATGCTTAAGATTCTTAGATTTTGATAAACCCTTTCAATTTCTTGAGGAGTTAATTGTTTGTTGAATTCTTCTAGGCTCATGTCTTCCCATGTGTTGGTTTGGTTTTCTTGTGATGTGTTTCTTGTAGGTGTAGAATGATTTGAATTTGTTCCAAGGGTAGTGTCATGAAAAGGGTCACTTGAATATTTGATGTCCTTTCTTTTGGATTTTGACCTTGTTTCAACCATGTGAGACTTTTGCAAGTTTGGGGATAATGCAAGATGTAGATGACACTAAACTATGTTTTTGGGTCTTTAGATTTTAGGGTATGAAAATACAAAGATGCTAAAGTAGGGATGATAATGCAAGGATAATAATGACCAAAGGATGGGGATAAATGCTAAGGGATGCCAAAATATGATTGATGATCAAGGTGAGTGACAAGGTGACTAGATGATGCTAATTGAAGATCAAGATAATGATGCGATTGAAACTATGCTATGTTTTTATATTTTTGGAGTATAAAGATGCAAAGTGAAATCTAGGTAATATGAGTCTAAATGAGTGTAATGTGAAGGAATTTTAAACTAAGGGTGGCAATCAAGCTAATGTGAACCCAAGGCAACAAATTCCAAATGTCATTGACCATAAGAGAACAACCAAGACAAGGACACAAGACCAAGATCAAACTTGACAAAGTGACAATGACAAGACAATGAAAATGACAATGGTAAATGACAAATAGAATGTGTAATCTAGAATTTCCAAAAGCTCAAAGGTCTCCTTATATTCAAAATTTGAAGGTATAAATGCAACCTAAGGATGAAAGTTTGATTTGTGTAATGCAAAGGATGGATGAAAGCAACCTATAATGCAAGGCAATTCTAAAAGGAATGCTAGAATGAGTAGGTGAAGCTTGCAAGTCTCTGGTTTAATATCAGTCAGAGGTCACTGTAAAATTGTTTTTGTTAGGTTCCGGTCACAGATTTCAAAAGTTTTTGTGTAGCAAAAAATTACAGCTCTGTTTTCAATAGATGCGGTGCACAGTTGCAGTTCAGGTTGTCAAATGTGGTTCAAATTATCAGATGTGGCTCTGTTTCTAGAAAATGCGGTTCAAAAAGGCGATTGTGGTTTTCCAGCTTATAGTTGCGGCTCACAATAACAGTTGTAGGTCTGTGTTTGACAGTTTTGGTTCCAGAATGTTGTTTTTGACAGTTTTGATATTTTGCAATGGTTTTGATCTGAGTTTTTGATTGTTTCTACTAAAATATGACTGGAAAACACAAAAAACAATATCAAGCACTTTTTTTTGGTCTGGTTTGATGTGAAAATGTTTTATTTTTAAGAAGACAAGCACAATCCTAAGGTTGGCAAGGACAATATTCACTGAGTTCCCACTTGGATTTCTCCATTCGTTCCTATTCAGAGTGAATAGCCTAGGAACTTGGTAGCACTGGATCCCCTCCATGACACTCACTTCTACGGCCATACCGAGTTCTGAATTCTCAAGTAGTCACTTCCCATAATTTCTGAATTCTCAAGCAGTCACTTCTTAGAATTTTCTATCTCTACACTGAATTGCGAGTATGTGGGATGACTTCAGAGGTCCAACCCCCTGCACCAACAAATAGAAGGATTTTGGCTGCTACAAACAAGAGGTGTCTAGTAAGGGCATCTAATTCTGGGGGTACTATGATAAACTCCCTTAAGAGGCCTCCCAACACTTAGAACAAGGGATTTTCACATCATAAAGGTACTGGGGGAGGGCTATCGTGTACCATGTCCCGTTGATTGCAAAATTTTCTTGCAATCACAAATTTCTATAGCAATTCAGAAGGACTTGGCGTTAGCCCATTACCGCTTAGGGTCATCCCTTGGGTGAGTACTTTTTCCCACTAAGACAAGCCCTTCTAATGGGTGAACACAAAAATAAATGGGTCTGGATTTTTGATCACCAAGTTTGCACAAGGTGAGAGCATAATGCCTACCATCCTTCAAACACTACTACATGTGGTTCATTACCCCCTAATTAAATCTACGTGAAAGAAGAAAAATGTTCTTTTTAAATCACCAAACGAAGTGTTATCTAATCTAAAGTAGAAAAAATTGTGGTTTCAAAATAAAATCTTTGACATTTGAACCTAAAAAACCACGTGTTAGTAGTTTCACCAAACTATCTTTGACCAACGAAAGGCTGCAAAAACTAAGTTAGCACAAAAGCCTTGAAAAATAAACTAAAGCCTCAAGAAATAACAACTAGAATAAACTAAAAAAAAAAAAAGGCACTGAACTAAGAAAAGCTTAAAGGAAACTAAAAACTAAAATCTTGATTTTTTTTGTTGCTTCTAAAGAAGCAATTTTTTTTAGAGCTCCTCTCTAAAGCCACAGACTGTAAACAAAAGATCAGTAGCCTCAAAAACACTAATCTAATGAAAAAAAGAAAAAGAAAGATAGAAAGGGCACAAAACTAGAACTCTATATGGACCGGACAAATGCGTTGCTCCCCTCAATGATTGTGTCGTTGCCTTGCATCGCATAAGGGCTGTTGCATCACAATTTCAAATTTAAATTTTGGCGCCCAACATGTCTCCGACAGATGTGTCGATTCTCATCAAATGCGTTGTTGTGTTCATCAAATGTGTTACGTCCTGGAAAATGTGTCTCTTTGCTTAACAGTTGCGTCATTGCATACCTAAAATCTACAAAAAAACAATCAAAATTCATACGAAAAACTTGCAAAAATAGTGTTCGCATCAGGTTCACCAATGTAAGATGGGGTTAGAGAATTCCTAGCGTAGAATGAGTGACAACCAACACCTCTTAGCCACAAAACCACACCTAAAAAAGATAATACAATGAAAGCATAAATAAAATAAAGACATCAAATAATAATATTCCCCATGCTTGTTCTTGAATCACTTCTCTTGCTCTCCTATTTCTCCTTATGCAACTTTGCCCTCAGATTTTTTGTTGAAGTTGTGCAAATACCTGCAAATTGTAAGTAGAAGGTTGGAGAATATTAGCTGTTAAGTTGAAAATGGAGGAGAATGGTCTCTTTTATAGACAACCATTGAAACAGACAGCTGAGATCGATCCTCTAGAAGGATTCTAAGATCAACGAATGAGAATGAATGAGACAGAGGCTACAAAATGAAGGGTCAAGATTGATCTTCTAGAAAGATGCCGATATCAACGGTCAAGAATCAATGCACCAAAAAGAGGTGGGCAATGAAGGCTATGACGCCGATGGTTATGACAGACCATGAAGGCTTATGACAGAGATGGCTATGATAAAAATAAAGGCCATGAACAAGGCATCTTTGACCAAAAGAGGTGCATAAATAATTTATTCAAAAATAGAGGAAATTGACAAGTGGGAAATAAATAATTTATCTGAATTAGTTATTTGGAGAAAAAGAAAAAAGGAGCATTTAATTAAATTAATCAATTTAATTAAATGGGGAGATGGAAATGGAACATTAAATAATTAAGTGAAATTAATTATTTAATAGGGAAAAATGGCAAGGGATAGTTAAATAATTTTGATAATTATTTAACTATAGAAGAATTAAAAGACCATGAATAGATAAATAATTAACGATGATTATTTAACTATAGATGAAAGGTGATAAATAAATAATTAAATAAATAATAATTTATTTAATTATTGAAGAAGAGGGGAAATTAGCGACACAATTAAATATTTTAATGGATCAGGATATAATAAAGACCAGAAGGTGAATTAATTAAATAGTTAAAATTATTTAATTAATGGAAGAATATGATTAAGCATAATTGAATAATTGAAATCATTCAATTATCAGAGGACGACAACCAAGAAAAATGATGCTCGCAGACTTGGGACATTTTTCAGTGTCTACAATTTTTGTAAGAAAATTGTCCTAAAAAGGTTAGCAATAAGGCTACTAAATCTATTAGCAATAATTTTCTATGGATGAAATCATTAGAACCATTAAATCCTTTAGTAATGGTAAAATCACTCATAATGGGTGGAATTCCTATCAAATTGTATAAAGTTGAATTTGATTGAATTACGAAGGATCTTTTGGAGGTTTACAAGGATGAATTTGAAATGGGGTCTCTTGGTTATAATATCAATGGGGTCATGGCGTTTGGATTAAAAAATGTTGGGGCAATTTAGTAAAGAGCTATGATGTTAATATTTCATGATTTCATACATAATATTCTAGAGGATTATTTTGGTGATATCTTGTAAAAATATATAACACATTAGATCATATCAAAATTCTACATCAAATATTTGAGGAAACTCATAAATACACATGAGGTTGAATCCTTAGAAGTGTGTCTTTTGTGTGGATAGTGGAAAAATATTAGGCTTTATAGTGTCATATTGAGGTATTGAGGTGGAAACTAAGAAAATTGATGCAATAATAAACATGCCACCTTTTAAAAAAAATTCGCAACTTCGTATCTTACAAGGAAAGATTCACTCCATTTGTCATTTTTTTGTGTCATTGGTAGATCAAACTCTTCCCTTTACTTAGCTACTTAAAAAAGAATCCCACTTTAAATGAAACAAAGATTGTCAAAAATCATTTAAAAACTTAAAATAGTATTTGGCTAATCCTCCTATCTTCCAACCAACTACCTCAAGACATCCCTTTATTCTTTACACTTTTTCTTCATCAAATGATCTTGTTAGATTATTGGCGCAACAAGATGCGGATAGTAAAGAACATCTTGTTTAGTATATTAGTTCAAGAACATTAATCAATTATGAAACACGATACACGAATATAAAAAAATAATGTTTGGATTTTATGTTTTCTACAAACAATTTGATACATTATTTGTTAAATACTAAATTTCATGTTGTGACAAAATTTGATCTATTAAAACATCTTTTTACCGAAATTGATTTATCGGGACACTTAGCTAAATGGGTTATGTTGTTAATAGAGTTTGATATTAAGTTTGTCTCTCAAAAGGAAATTAAGGGTCAAGCATTGACCAACCATTTAGTTGAATCTCCTTCACCATTATCCTTACTAAACCAAGACTCATTTCTCAATGAACATGTTTTAAAACTAATAGAAAATGAAACATGGAATTTCAATTTCGTTAGTGTGAAAAATTTATGTTTTCATCTTAGGTTGCATAGTCAAATTAATTCAATCAATTCACATTAAATTCAATTAATTTCCAAAGCAATAAAAGTACTAGATCCAAGGCAGATTGGATCCACTTTTAGGTTGTTAGCCAATCTCCCACCCTTGTTGATTTGGATTCTAATGTTAATTTGGAAAATGATTGGTCTTACCTAGTTACCTAGTAGGTCTAGGATCCATTTTTCAATTAAACATGAATAAAAGATGTTATATAAATTTTGACTTTTTTAATGCTTTTTATAAAAACTCTGTATGCATAAATGATGATTTCACACAACCTAAGATTGCACTCAAATTTTAAAATGATATGCTTCAAATTTCAAAAGATTTTAAAATGCACAGATAGTTAGGTTCACCAAAATGTGATATTGGAGAAAGGGATCTATGACCTAAATCACACTTATTCCAATATAAAAATGGGAAAAGGATTAAAATTGATCTCAACACCCACTTGGTTATAAACCTCAATGGAAGAGCTAGAATGGTGGATCAAGGTTTTGATCCTTTATTTGGGTTGATTTGCTGATAAGATTAATGGATTATTAATTAATTGAATTTGATAATGCAATGATATTCCTAGGTTAATTATGAAAATACAACAAAACATTGAGATTTTTGGAAAGCACAAAACTAATAAATAGAAATAGAGTTTAGAACAGTAGAGGACAAACACAAAAGAACCTGACATATAAATTTGGGCTTGAAACAGTTGGACAGGGGCGTTGGGAACCTTGCACTAGGAAATAACTACTCAAGATTTGATTTTAGTCTCATGTTGCTCATGTTTTGTGTACTCTTCTCTTTTGCACTCACTATTGGAACTTCATCTATCCTTGATAAAATCCAATTTCTTTGATTTGATGACTTGTAGGACTTGAATGCTTGAATTAAAAATTAGGTATTTAATCTTCCTCCAATTCATTTCAAATCTGTAAGATGCACACATGAAAGAGGGGGAAGCTTTGTGCCATATAGAGGCTTGCCTAAGTCAAACCCTGTTTTGGTATTTCCATCTCCACAATAGATATGATGATATAAAAAAAGATCTTACCCTCGGTCAAGCAGAGGCTAAATGATAAACAAGTGATAAATTGGCAATTTTCCAACTTACCACTCAAATCTGCATTCCTCGATGGATTGAATTCAATATACTCATCACCTTCAATTAGAAATTGGTGCTTGATTTGAAGCACTGCGAGTGTTAGCACTCACAAAAAAATGAACATGAAACATGAACACACTCACATGAAATCATGATGCATGGCTAACATGATGGTTGAGTAAAATAAATGTTGCTATAATTCTACTAGTTTTGATGGGGCCTTGAAACCCATTACAACCAATTTTGAAGGGCTTTGTAACCCTATCTAAGGCAGGAAAACTACAGATAAGATATATCACATACAATCAACAATAAAATAGTAGTGATAGTTAACAAGAGTATATGACTACACAAGATGCTTCAAAAAACAAGAGAGGGTCTAGATCCCTAAAC
Organism: Sequoiadendron giganteum; assembly: GCA_007115665.2. Lineage (NCBI taxonomy): Eukaryota > Viridiplantae > Streptophyta > Pinopsida > Cupressales > Cupressaceae > Sequoiadendron > Sequoiadendron giganteum. Next base: position 31,755,458 of record CM021106.1, read on the forward strand.
AACTAGATTTTAACAAGGACCTAGAAACCTTAAGTGAACATAGAATCCGCCTGCATCATCTAGGCATCAACAAACCATTTGCTCAGGGGAGACATCACTGCGCCAAGAGAAAAAGGAAAATTAATGGATAAGAACACCATCAATCCCAAAGTCATAATAAAAAACACCAACAACTCCAAGACCCCCACCTCAATAGGGGAGTTAGAGAGTACACAAGAGAACCCAGCTAAACACTGAGAAACATCAACAACCTTGAAGCACCATTCGACCCAGAACGCCTTCTCAAACTATGTCTCAATAGGAGAGAGCTCCCCTCTAAAGGAGAGGATATAATGAGGCCCCTTCTACCAAAGCTAGCCCTCTCCAACTCCCACAAGCTCCACCTCAAAAGAAGACACCAACTATAGAAACCTACATAAAACAGCTTCAGAAGAAAGGGCTAACACAAAATCCTTAGGCATGATGAGCACCTAGCACTTGAAGCAAGATTGAGAAAGTTTCCCAGCAATCATCCAAAAGAACAATTAAACCAGAGCCTTCAAATGAAGCATTAGGAACAACTCAGCCAAAATAAAACCAAACCCCACCAAGGATGCAACCCTTGACTGTTGCAGATACTTCACAACCCCACTAGGGAACACCAAACCCATCCAAGCTTTGATGAAAAGCAACAAGACCATCTTAGTCTACAGACAAGAGAGAAAGGAAGAAAACTCATTCCAACATAAGACAATCCCTTCCAGCAAAAAGAACAACTCAACCCATCATGGGAAGGACCAAGGACCAATAAAAAGAACATGGGCCATAAGAAGAGATAACCCAAAAGAAAGAAGCAGAAAACATAGCTTCCACCACCCACCAAAGACCCCATAAGAGAGGGGCCACCAAAGAAATATCGAGGAAGAGGAGAGGCCAACCTCCCCCATCATCAACACACTCAATATCAACACACAACAAGCAATGGGCCAAGAATGACCCACCCAACAAAACCAAGAGAGGAACCCCGCCTAATGCCTCCAGCTCCAAAGCAAAAAGGTTACCCTCTCTTCCAAACCAAGGCAGCCTCAAAGGATCCAATGCACCAACAAAGAAAATCCCAAGCCCAGAATCAAGCTAGCAAACCCCCAATAGCCAGGAAACAACAAAGACCCCATTTGAAACAGAGGCATCAACACCAAAAAGATATGGGAAAAAATAAAACCCGAACCTCCTCCTAAGCCCATGCACGAAGCTCACTACATCGAGCCAAGAAAAAAGGCCTTCACCCATCGGGCTCAAAGCAGCCACCAGAAGACAACACAAAAAGTGAGCAGGGACACTACAGATAGCCACTGTTGATCACTGCAATGACCCAAGATCATCATGCGCAAGAGGAACAGTCACCCAAGCCGCAAGGAGGCAGTAAGCAACCTCATCTTCATCCTCATCCAAGCCTCCATCTCCATCCCCATTAGAAGATTTCAAACTACCCTCAGAGCTTCTCTTCTTGCCTACGTCGTGCTCCATCTCTACTAGTTTTGTTGTTGAATGCTCTTAGGATGCTCGATAATAATCTCAATTGATTTCTCAAACATGCTAGGATTAAAATGGTAAAAATGATTTGTATTTATATGTAATTATTTAAATTTATCGAAAATCAAATACTGATAGCCAACAAATGATTTTGTATTTTTAAATATTAAAATGTTGACATGATTTGTATTTATACGTAATTATTTAAATTTATCGAAAATCAAATACTGATAGCCAACAAATGATTTTGTATTTTTAAATATTAAAATGTCGACACTAACATATTTAAAATTTAGCCAAATAGGCTAGACAAGTTGGGTGCCCTAGTCTAGACCTATCCTTTTTGGGGCCTTAAACATTAGTGCTAAATATTAAATGTTTATTTTCAATCACATCTTTCAGTTTTTGAAGATATTTACAAAACAAGTCGTGTTGTTAGAATAAGTGAACTAATTAAGAAGTAAACTAACACACCAATGAAACATTAGATTGAAAGAAACTAATTTAGAAAAAGACAAAAACAAACTCTAAAATGACAACAGCTTCTTCAAATTCGTCCCATTATCCTCTATCTCCAAGGATTTGATTAAAGTTACTGACTCTCAGTTGTGTAAGCAACAACTTGTTGAAATGACAACTTGGGAGAATGAGATGTTATGCAACATGCATGTGTATTGCTATATGATTTAAACTTATGAAATTGAACTTGAAATGCTAAAATGCTATGATATTGCTAAAATGTTGATATGCTGATTTGAATGCAACTATAGTAACTACGCATGAAATCTAGGATGAAATCTACTTACGAGAAGGCTGTATTTATAGATTTTTGAAGGAAAGAATCTAGTTGGAAAGGATCAACGGTTGAAATTCAAACCTGTTAAGATGAACCATGAGAGATTAAGAAGTTGAGAGAAAGGTAGAAGGTTGAGAGGAAAGTGGAAGAATGTTTTCAACCCACAAAACCATCCTCATTCAAAAATGGAAACAAATTGCCATTTGTCACTTCATTTATGAAAATTGGTTGAAAGTTGAGGATAATTGCTAATTAATTAAATCAATTTATTTAATTTTTTCTGACAATGAATTTAGAAGCTTCCACAATTAAATAATCACTATTTAATTATGTGTGAGAAGTGAAAAAGATGAGTAATTAAATATTTTACAATATTTAATTAAGTGAGATGAAAAGGATTTAAATATAAAATATTTAATTTAAATGTGAAGTGAAGAATGAATATTCCATTGTTTGAATTTAAATGTTCAAACTTTAGAAATAAAATGATAATCAAATAAATAAATTATGAAATTTATTTAATTTAATTAAGAGGAAAATAGCAATAATTAAATAAACTTATTTATTTAATTAAACTAGAAGAATTGGAAAATGAACAATATAAATAAACAATTAAATTTATTTATATGTAGATGACTTTAGAATATTAATTAAATAATTTATATTTAATTAATTAACAAGTTTGATTAACTGTGACCATTTTTAGATGTGTATATTTTGCCCCTCTTTGAAGTGATGTGTTTTACACATTACTTTAAAGAATTTTTGCCCTAGAATTTGGAAATTACCGATGCTATATGCCCCCTCGAAAGATAAATCGCGTGATGATGAGGATGATTCGAAAGAATTTAATTGAGTTTTGGAGTGAAAAATGGCGATTTAACTCTCGAAATAGCGCTCTGTATAGTAAAATTAAGAATAATTTCCCACTTTTACCCCCTTAAAAGGTGGAAAAGGTGAAAAGTCATTGTCATTTGAACAGTAACTTGTGATAATTTTCAGAGCTCTGAGAGATAAAAATGAGATGTCGATCCATTATGAGTGCCACAAATTTGAGAAAGCCCGTCGGTATCAAAGACCAGCTGCATATGGACCTTCGGTAAGTTGACTTGATCCTCACAATTTTTTTTGATTGATTTTTATGAAATTTTCAATTTTTAAAATTTTTAACGTTTTGTTTTAGCACATGCGAGCCATAGTTCGATGCATACATTAGATAGAGTCACGCATAAAAATTTGCGCATTGATGTAGAACAGTAATGTATAGATGAAATTGTGCATATGATACCTCAAGTAGCGCATCCAGAAAATCTACCCGTGTAGAATGCTACATTAGCGCATAGGCTAGTTTAGCGCATTGATGAGATAATGTAGCACATCTGCATGATAAAATTGCGCATAGGTGCTTTAGCGCATTCAAAGTCTATTTTAGTGCATAGATTGGATAGAATCACGCATTGATGAAGTGATGCATTGCACGAATGTTTTAGCACATACATGGATTAAAGTTGCACATACATGATTTAGTGCATTGATTGACTGTTTTAGCGCATCCATGTAATTTTTTCGAATTTGCATTTTTGAAGAAAAATTGATATGTACTTGATGATTGTTAATAGATTAGACAACTGATTATATGTTGTTGAATAACATCAAGATAGATTAGCCTAATTTGATAAATTTGTCTTCGTGCTTTGAAGAACAAATAGTAATAAGTCTGATAAATTTTCTCTCTTGATTGAAAGACAAATAGTAAAGATGTTGATAAATTTGCTTTCCCGATTGAAAGACAAATAGTAATGATTGATATTGAGTCTATTGACTGTTAAATTTATTTCCATGCGATATGAAAAACAAATAGTAGAAATGATTGATTTGCTTTCGTGATTGAAAAATAAATAGATTAGGATTTATTTACCTTCCTGCTTGAAGAACAAATAAGATTTTGAGCTAATTGTTGATGTTGATATGATTGATTGATGTATTTGCTTTCATGCCTGCTAAAAAGACAAATAGATTGATAATTTGTTGATTGATGTACGGATTTGATTTTCTGCTGATTGATTTTGCATATTTTTTTTGTTATAAAGGAGGATGTTAACGTCCTCCAGATTAGAGAGAGATTTCCCCACACGTGGGATTTGATTCCTCGACTATCCCAGGCTGATCTAGAGGTGATATACCAATGTGGGTTGAGTCCACTGTTGAGGATCCCGCAGTATAGGATCAATAGGGCATTGTTGACTGTGCTAGCTGAGAGGTGGCATAGTGAGCATAACACCTTTCATTTGCCCACAGGAGAGATTACTGTGACACTTAAGGATGTATACATGATTCTGGGTATTCCTATAGTTGGTGAGCTTGTGATCTATGATCACAAGGAGATTGGAGGGACTGATGCACTAAGACGAGTCTTTCAGGATCCTCATGCCGACGGGTATGAGATTGCCTGGAAGGATATGGTGGAGAGATATGCCCCACTGCCTTCGGTGTTAGCAGGATTCATCAGTGGTTTCCTTTGTCCTAATCGCAAGTCAAAGGAACTATCAGTTGGTTGGGGTAGGATTCTGGAGGACATGCTTCTCCATCAGACTAGATATGCATGGGGTTCATGCATGCTTGCCCATTTGTATCACGATCTTCATCAGGTCATGTACACAAATAAGAAGAGTCTCTCTTATGGAGTTACTCTGTTACAGATATGGGCATGGGAGCATTTTTCCATTACTCGCCCCATTGTGCGGAGATATTGCCCACTTGGTTTTCCATATGTTTACGCCTACGCAGGTCCCCTTGTCTAGTCAATGCTGGGAAAGTTAGAGTATTGGCAACACGTTTTAGATGACATGGATACAGTCATCTAGAGATCATTTCTAGATTGTGATACGTGGGAGGTTGATGATATAGAGCTTCCCTACTGCACGAGATCTAGGTATTTGATTGGGCGGACCCCATTTATTATTGAGCGGTTCCTGGGGATGAGAGTCCTGAGACAGTACAGGTTAGTACAGATGATGCCACAGGGTGTGGCACACTATGCCAGTCATCGAGAGGATGTGCCAGAGTGGGGTCCATTTGTGATGATAAAGGCTGCTAGAGCAGAGTATCTAGATCTACAGCCAGATTATTGGGTGATACATCCAAAGGTTACAGATGCAAGGATGACAGATGAGTACGCAACATACTTTTACACACATCCCTTTTTGAGATTTACTAGCCCAAAGGATCTTGCCCCATTATTGGGAGGACCAGCAATACAACGGGTACGACAACAGCCACAAGCACAGGCAACGACAGGATAGCCACAGGAGCAAACATAGGTAGGGGCACAGGCAGAGTAGGCCGAGGATATAAGTGGGGTAGCTATGAATATTGATGAGGAGGATGAGGAGATGGAGGAGGAGGATTCAGATGGTTCAGAGGACAGGGGTGATGGCGGGGATGATGAAGGTGGTGGGAGTGGAGGTTAGAGGTTCTTCTTTGATGTACCATTCAGTACAAGGCCTCAAACATCGAGAGTGGTGGATCAACTGAGTACTTCGACTCCACGGATCACTATCGGGGCTCCTACACAGGGACAGATGGATACCTTACAGACAGAGGGTCAGACTCTTCGAAGTCAGTTAGCACAGGCACAGGTTGCATAGCCACCACCTCCTGACCCACAGGTAGCTCAGCTTACGACAGAGCAAGATAGCTTCTGAGAGCGATGTATACAGGCTGAGGGGGTAGCTGAGAGACTCCTGAGATCAGTTGAGAGAACCTCTATCAAAGAGGTTGTAGCCAAGGGATTGGAGACCGCTCGGGAGGCTGAGTATTATAGGATGAGATACTTTGAGGAATTACCACCCGAAAGGATGATTACCTTCACATAGTCAGGTACTCGGTCTCGGACCCATTTCCGCAGCCATACCAGGAGTGCCACCAGGAGTGTGGGTTAGCCAATCAGACGAGAGATCAGAGCTTCGGGGAGCAGAGATCCAGTGAGAACTACCACCTCGGGAGACAGTAGTAGCCATGTGCCATGGCTGGATGCCCCTCAGTGATGAGTGATTGACACATTTATTCATTGTATTTTATATATCTTGTTGAAACATTTGATATCCTTGTACCTCTGGACATTTTTTTGATGAGATTTATGATATGCAGTGGTGATTCGATTATGCATGTGTTATGGATGGTTTATGATGAATGATTATGGATGCATGTTTATTTCTATATGTTATGATGTTTATGTTGCAAATGATGATGTAATGTAAATGATGATGCTTTTATTTTATGATGATGATACAATGATGATATGATGTATTATGTGTTATGATGAAATTATTTCTAACATGATGATATATGATGCAATCTAAATGATTTTCCTTTATGATGCATGTAAGATGTAATAATAAATGATGTTAATGAGATGATATGTCCTAAAAATGATATGATGTAAACTAAATGGATAATGATCAACATAAAAATGGATATGAATGGATATAAAGGAAATGATAAGGATGACCTAAATGAAAAGTTATTATGAAATGATATTGAATGGGATAATGTGATGAATATTTAATGAATGATATGCACATGATATGGAAATGGGATATATATAAACTAAAATGAATAATGATCATAATGACGATAATAATGATATGAATTAGTGAATAATGATGATAATGATAATGAATGAAACAGATGCAATCTTTGTATCAATGTAGATTTATGTAAAATGATGTGGAATGGATGCAAATGCAAATGTTATGAAATGATATAATATGAGATGAATGATCAATACATAAAATGATATAATATTTAAAGATGGATAATGATCATGATAAACTAAAATGAGATCGAATAATGATAATGATAATATTGATAATGAAATGATATGATGTGAAAATGGAAATTAATGCAAATGTAATGATAATGATAACTTAAATGAATAGTCATGATGAAATGATATGTAATGAATGACAATGCAATGAGATGCTAGAAATGTCCAAATGTACTCAATTTTCGTTTGAAAAGATATATGAAAATTTTGCCAACCTTCAAAAATCTACTTAAATAGCCTCCAAAATGCAAATCTAAATGAATTATGCAGTCCTAGAATGTAGTAATGAACCATTCTTCTGTTTGTCATTCCATGTTGCGCTTGACTTTCATCATCAAGCCTTTTGATATGTTGAAATTTAGTACAAGCATCAAAGGGTACGTTAGCACCAATGATGACCTGAGTATTGCTTTCATGATGTTTGATATAGCAAGTAAATATAAGCATCGAGGTATAATTGAACCAAGATGACCTAAGTATTATTTGCATAAATAGACAAAAGTTAACCATTTTCTTATACAAATTCTGAAATGTCATCAATGTTACGTTGTAGAGCATGTCCCATGACAAATTTGAACAAAACTAATGATTAGCTTACAGACAACAAGCAAAGAAAAATCATACTCCTTCCTTGTGATTCTAGTTCAGTACATCATTGAACCACTCCAAAGATATGATGTCATCAAATGTCAAAACAACAATTCAACTTATGCTTTAAGTTTGTCATTCATTTTATTCAGATTAAGATCATCCAATTTGTTTTAGTTATCTGTCAAAATAGTCTCATAGACTCAGTTTAATTGGACAAGTTCATTGTTTCTGATATTTTGATTCTTGACACATGTTGCTATTTTCCTGCTAGAAAAATCCAAAAAGAGAACTGCCCCCTTAGTGACCTTGTACTTTGACTCCTGCTAGACACAACTACTACTGAGGATAACCCTAATTACCAAGCCATAATGAAATCCTTGTTGTTTCAAAGAGATGATAAGATGTATGATGCGAATGTGATGGCGAGGCATGTATGTGATGCCGATGAAAGATGGATATGCAGAATGTATCCCAATAGATGAGAGAGCCAAACAAAATCACAAACAATGCTTGTTTTCCAGGTTTTCACCATTTGTTTTTATTGCACTTTTTTCCTGATTTTTTGATTTTTTGATTTTTTTTTTCTTGTTACCAAGATGCCTGTTTGCCAGGTTTTCATCAAGGCAACAATTTTTTTCTTTTTGATTTTTTTTTTTTTGTATTTTTTTCAGGCATAAAATTTCTTTGGATGAATGTTGTTGGTCAGATCTTCAAATAGGTCCCCTTATGATGTTGACAACTGATATGCCCTTGATCCATATGCAACAATGATAATTAATGAGCCCAACCAATTAGGTTTGAACTTGCCTTTCTTTTCTCGATCCTAATGATTACGAGGGTTTTATTTGAGAACCAAGTCACCTACTTGAAAATTTTGTGGTTTGACTCTATGATTGTACCTGTGGGACATAATTTGTTGATATCCATTCAAATGATTGACTGCAATTTGACGTCATTCATCAAGCAGTTCCAGCTCTTGCAATCTTGATACTTTGTAGTATTCATCATTGATTAACCCCTTTAGTGATACTCGAAGTGAGGGAATCTCAACTTCTAGTGGTAAAATAGCTTCGGCTCCATAGACCAAAGCATAGGGAGTAGCACCTATTGGTGTTCGAATACTTGTTCTGTATGCCCAAAATGCTGGATTTAATTGGACATGCCAATCATGACCTGCCTCATTCACTATTTTCTTCAAAATCTTCAAAATTGTTTTGTTTGAAGCTTCAGCTTGACCATTCCCTTGTGGATAGTAAGGTGTAGAGAACCTGTGTTGGATGCGAAATCTTTCACATAGTTCATCAACATCCTGATTTTTAAAGGGTTTTCCATTGTCTGTGATAATGGAGTTGGGAATATCATATCGACAAATGATATAGTTCAAAATGAATGAAGAGATTTGTTTGTCAGTAACAATTGTTAGGGGAACAACTTCAATCTACTTAGCAAAATACTCAGTGATTGTGATAATGAACTCGTGTCCATTTGAAGATGATGGGTGTATCTTTCCAACCAGATCCAATCCCCACTGAGCGAAAGGCCATGTGGTGGTGAAAGGTTGTAATTCCTGAGCAGGAGCACGAATGAGATTCCCATGAATCTGAAATTTTGCACATTTCTTAACAAAAATGAATGATTCCTTCTCCATGGTCGGCCAGTAATAACCCAATCTAACAAGTTTCTTTGCTAAGGTTAGTCCACTTGAGTGTGTCCCACAAATGCCACCATGTACCTCTTGTAAATCCTTTTCCGATTCATGGCGTTCGGGACATCTAAGGAGGGTACCATCCAAACCACGCCGGTATAAGAAGTCAGAAATTAAGGTATAACGGGAGGTCTGACGAATGAAATTCCTTTTCTAATTTCTAGACAAGTCTAAAGGTAAAATAGTATCCTTTAAGTAAGTGTAAATTTGGCCATACAAGGGAGAATCAAAATTGGTTAAGTGGAAAATTATTTGAGTTTCTAGATTGTCATAAGCGGGAGAAAATAATTGTTCCACCAGGAAATCATACCATGCTTGATTCTTTGACAACTTGAGTAGAGAGGTGATTGTAGCCATAGCATTTGCTGCTTTATTATCAATACGTGGAATTTGCATGAACTTGATATCAACAAAGTATTTTTTGAAATCATCCACCATCCTTTTGTAAGGTATCAACTTGTCATCCTTAGTGTGATAATCATCATTGATTTGATTTATAACAAGTTGTGAATCACCAAAGACTTGAAGTTCTGTGATTTTCCAGTCTATTGCAATTCTCATTGCAATTAATAGTGCATCATACTCAATTATGTTGTTTGTGCAAGGGAACATTAGCCGATAATATTTTGGAATTATATGTCCTTGAGGTGTAATAAAAATAATCCATGCTCTTGAACCATGTTGAGTGTAGGAACCATCAAAGTAGAGTGCCCATGGCTGCTTGATAACTGTTGTGAATACATCGGCATCAAGAAAATCAATGTGTATTGGGTGTTCTGCTGGCATTGGTGCTTCTGCTAACTGATCTGCAATTACCTGTCCTTTTATAGCTTTACAATCCACATAATGAATGTCAAACTCACTCAGGATCATGACCCATTTAGCCAACCTGTTAGTTAAGGTCGCCTTACTTAGAAGATATTTGAGTGGATCGATCTTAGCCACAAGCTTTATTATATGAGCTAGCATATAGTGTCGTAACTTTTGAGAAGTGAACACTACCGCTAAGCAATCTTTTTCAATGAAGGTGTAATTTAGCTCACGACTTGTCAAAGTTCGACTAATGTAATAGATTGCTCGCTCCCTTCCCGAGTTGTCTTCCTGTGCCAATAATGCTCCTAGGGACACTTCTATGGCAGAAACATACAATATGAGTGGTGCACCTTGCACTGGTGGAATCAACACTAGTGGATTCATTAGGCATTGCTTTATCTGATCAAACATTGCTTCACATTTTTCTTCCCATTTAAATGGAACATTCTTGTGTAAGAGATGAGTAAATGGTAAAATTTTATCTGCCAGTTGGGCAATGAATCTTTGGATGGATTGTAACCGTCCCTGCAAAGAGCTTAGTTGACTAATGTTCCTTGGTGGTGGCATATCAAGAATTGCTTGCACCTTAGCTGGATCCACCTCAATTCCCTTTTCTGATACAATATAACTCAACAGCTTTCCAAATTTCACTCCAAAGACACATTTCGTTGGATTAAGTCTCACTTTGAATTATTCCATTCTTTTGAAAATTTTAGATAAGATAGCTATGTGTCCTTCCATGGTGTTAGATTTGGTGAGGATATCATCAACATAATCCTCCATGAATGTATGCATCATATCATGAAAAATCATTGTCATTGCATGTTGGTATGTAGCTCTTGCATTCTTCAACCCAAATGGCATTACGTTCTAGCAATAGGTACCCCAAGGATATGTGAACGTTGTTTTATCCTAATCCTCTGGTGCAATCTTTATCTAGTTGTATCCTGAAAATCCATTTATTAGTGAGTACATCACATGTCCAATAGTCAAATCAACAATCATATCTATGTTTGGTAGAGGGAAATCATCTTTAGGACATGCTTTGTTTAAATCCCTGAAATCTATACAAATTTTGATTCTTCCATCTGGCTTTAAAACAAGTATGATATTGGAGATCCATTCTGCATAGTCGATAGACCGAATGAATCCAACATCTAAAAGCTTCTTTTAACTCCTCCTTAACCAATAATGCAACATGTGGATGCATTTTTCTAAGTTTCTGCTTCATAGGTTTTTCCCCTTGTCTAATAGATAGATGATGCATGATGAGGTCTGGATCTAATCTAGGCATATCTGTGTAGGACCATGCAAAACTAATTTGATTATTCTTGAGAAATTCTGTGAATCCTGGTATTTCCTCCTTTGTTAGAGATGCAACAAGTTGCAAGACTTTGGGCTGTTCCGTATACCTATATTGAGTGCCTCCGTTGGTTCTATTAGAATAGAAGACCTTTCCTGGTAATGTTTTGGGAGAGTGTCAAGTTTCCCATCCTCTAGTGCCTTTGAAAGGTTTTCAATATTGGATATGCTTTTTATTTTTCTCCTTTCTTGATCTAATGCTGCCTTTATTAGGTTTTCACCATTAGATCTTTCTTTTATGTTATTTATTTCATAGCTGAGAAACTTGGCACTTTCCTGTCGAAAACTCTGATCTTGTGATTCCCTAGTGGAACTTGTTTCTGGTTGGGATGAACAAAGGAAGTTTATGATGGTTTCATCATTGGGAAAAGTTGGGATATCAATTGGTGCAATTTGTTCCCAATCAATGAGTTTAGGATGGACCAAAGGAAATGGATCATTAGGGTGAGTAAGGTCACTGGCCGTTAGGTTCATGATGCTATTATTAACTTCGTTATGGGAGAGGTATAGGATGGTATCCTCCTATGGATGATTTGTCTCACTTTGAATCGAATCGTTCTCACTTGAGTCATGATCGCTTACTAGAACGTAATCAAGCGGAGGCCTTGAGCTTTCCCCTTGTAAGAATGTGGGTGTAAATTTGTGTATGAAATCCACCCTTTTATCCATCAAGAATGTATCATCAGAGATGTCGTCCCATTCATATTCATTGGAGTCAGTCTCAGAATTGTTTTCTTGAATTCGCAAAATTGATTCAACTAACTCCTCATTGGACATGCTTTGGACTACTTCATCCTTTGAATCTTCACTATATCCTAACTCGGTTTTATCCCTTAGGTGCATTGTTTTCAGTTGGATAGGTTCAACAATACCCTCTTTTCTCTTTCCAATAGGGCCATTTCCTTCATAACCCATTTGCTGCATGATCGCATAACCTTTTCCATATTGTTCTATGGGTAACTTGACATGTTGTACTGATTCTTCTTCATCTTTATAGAGCCAATCAAGGATAGCCCTATCTTTGGTTTCATTTTCTTGGATAAATACTCCATTAAACTTGGTGATGGGAACTGAAGCCAAGGCTAAAGCTGTTGTAGCCTGTTGTATGGATGTTGATGGTTGACCATGGGATCTTGGAGATATGGGTAGATTAGAGAGACATAAGGAATATTCTCCCACCCCATTATCTTTCAATTTTAGGTTGGTGCAAAAATTACTTATCATTTCTCGTGCTTGCTCATTGTATTTAGAGGTAGAAATGGCCAAAGCCTCTCTATTATGTGGGACGAGTGTGTCCTGAGTTTCTCTTAGGTTAGAGCAAGTTTGATTGCTAATGTGATCAACAGGTATTGTTACTTCCTATCCATCATATGGAAACTTCAAACATTGATGATAATTAGACATAACAACTTGCATGTCATGGATCCATGGACGACCCAAGAGTATGTTATAGGATAGATCCCAATCTAGAACCTGACAAAAGTTATTCTTCACAACAAGTCCCACTCTAATTGGTAGCATGATGAGGCCTTTAGAAGCTCTTTCCTCATCATCATATGCCTTGATTGTAATCTTCCTTCGTGGATCTATAGATTCTTCTGAATATCCCAAAGCAATGGCCAATTTCAAAGTAAAAATGTTTAATCCAGCACCCCCATCTATTAGGACACGTCTAATTTAGGCTTTGTGAACCATAACCTCTAAGTAGAGTGATGAATTATGCGGATGGGTCATGGATGAGTCACCCTTCTCAGTAAAGGATAAACATGTGGATGAGGACAAGTGTCCCACCATGGCTTGAAATTTATTGATATCCAGATCAAGAGAGATGTATCAACAAGTGCCTTTTCCAGAATGTCCTTATGTGCAGGTGATAACTTTAAGAGCTCCAAGATAGAAATTTGGGCTGATGTTTTTCGTAGTTGATCAACCAAATTGTATTGACTTGGAGGGGGGACTGTTGCTTTAGATGAGCTTCCTTTTACAATGATTTTGGCTTGTCCTCTTGTCATAGCGTTGACCTCTTGATATTCTTGCTTACCTTTGATTCGGATAGCATTGATTTGTTGATCGTCCGTGTAAATATGATTGATAATGGTGTTGTGGACATAATTAACATTCTTGCCCTTGTCACCCGAAGATTCCCCTTTTTGATAATTAGGGAGAGGATCCTTGAATGCTTGATGGTCATCATTGGTATTATGTCCCTTAACTGTGATGGTACGGTTATCAATCAAATCTTGAACAATATTCTTTAACCCTTGGAAATTATTTGTCTTATGACATTTACACCTATGATAATCACAAAAGTGTGAGTCATTCCACGATGGTGGTTTAACTCGAGGCTCATAATCTCTTTGTGTTGGCAATGTAATAGCATTTTGATTCAATATTTCTTTAAGAATGGATTCCAAAGACTAGCCCAAGGGAGTAAAATTTTGTCGATTTGAAAAATATGAAGATCTGGGCACATTTGAATTTTGATTATTGCCAAAATTATTTCCACGATTGTTGGTCACATTCCCTTGATTGGAAATATTGCCTTGGGTACTAGAATTTCCAGCATTATTGCTACGTTGGACACCTGATACATTAAGAATGGTAGGCTTCACATTCACGTTGTTAGCATCTACTACCCCATCATTCACAACATTTTTATTTCGAGTTCAAAATCGTGACTTGTCATTGTTGTTACTATTGTTGTATGAATTTAAACCCTCTTTATCGATTTTCAGAACTCCATGCTTGACCAAGGCACCTTCAATAGTAATCACGTTTTCAATCAATTTTTCAAATGATTGAGGACAGTGAAGGTTTAGTCTGTAACTCATCTCTTGATTCAGACTATCAATAAAGATCTCCATCTTTTTTGTTTCAAGAATAGGACGGGAGTATCTAGCAAACACTCTTCTCCACCTTTGCAAAAAATGTGGTGAAAGATTCCCCTACCTTTTGTTTCACTTTACACAGATCAAGCATGGTTATCTAGTGTTGGATGTTGTAGGAGTATTGCGATATAAATTTATTTATTAGCTCCTCAAATTTTTTGATGGGGGGAGTGATCTTTGAAAGACACTCCATGAATTGTCCACCTAGACTTCGTGGAAACAGTCACATTAAGTAGGTATCTTCATGAGCGAATTCTAAGCTCATACTTTGGAAATCCCTCACATGTTCAATGGGGTTGTTTTTCCCATTATACCTATCAAATTTAGGGATTTCACAATGTTTTGGAAAAGGAATCATTTGAAGACTCCTATCAAATGGATATGGACATATATCATCCAAAACATACTTCTTTGTTGCACCCCCTTGGATTTCTTTTATTTGCCCTTGTAATGCTTTTATCTGTTGAGTAAGGGCATTAAAATCATTAGGAGGAGTTTCAGGACTCTCTTTAATCCCTTTTGTGTCAAAATCAGCAGGTAACTTAGCTCCTTGATTAGCTAATGAAAGGAAATATCTTTCCTTGTTTCATTCCAAAATCCTTTCCATAAGAGTATGGAATTGGGGATCCTGCTCTACTTCTTGGAGCTTTTCTTCCGTTATCTCTTCAGTATTTGAATTATGAAAGGGATTCTCTTCCCTATCACTATTATCACCCATTTTGCTTACTGTACTTTCTCTTTCATCTCTTTCTATGTGCTTTCGAGATCTCATGACAATAGGCATAAGCTTTTGCCAAATTTCTACTAACTTTGATCAAAAGAATGAAATAGTGCAATTTTGATAGATATGAAAGTTAGAATAGAATGAAGATTTTATGACTTAAGAGATTTCTAATCTTTAGATGCACCAAAACAAAGCACAGATGCACCGAAACAAAGCACAGATGCGCCGAAATAGACTAGGGATGCGGTAAACTATCTAATTATTTTTCTGAGACATACATGTTTTGAGAGTTTGATATTTTTGGATGATCTTAATCTGATTTAAATGTGAAAAACACGACATATAGTAGCAGACAGTTGTTTTGTTAATCCTAAAATCTAAACAAAGAGTGTATGTTCTTGAGATTTTCACAGGTATTGAACAAGATAAGCAATTCAAACAGACTCACTCTTAGTTGTCAAATAGGTCATCATAGGAATCACAACCCATAGCTTAAAATTGTGTTGACTCACATAGCCGTGTCACCCCCTAGAGGGTGCCTATGTTTTTGTCTTTTCTAGGTCCGTACTCAAGGTTATATTTCTCGATCCCTTGAGCAAACAATCTGTGGTGATTATATGGTGAGTGTCTTGGGGGCAGATTCTTCCCTCCCCTTGCACTGTGATTAAAATGATGTTTGGATACTGACACAACTGGCTTTCTACACTATGGTTCGTAGTAAAGGTTTTTGTCCGGTGTGGCAATAGATAAACTCCCTCATGAGACATCCCAATCTTTAGAACAAATATTTTGGGGATGGTTATCTTGCTCACTTCCATTGAATATGGGTTTCCCCAAAAATCACTTTTGATTAGAGTGGGTTGGAAAACCTGGCTTTGGTTATTCCCACTTAGGTCGTTCCCATAGGGTGAGTATTTTTTCCCACTACGACAGGCCTTCTAAAGGATGTAATAAAGAATGAATTGCATAAAATGAAATAGGTAAGTCTGGTGTTCTGATCACCCAATAAAGGGGAGAGCATATACCTATTACCCAGCAATCACAACAAACAAATGGTTCAATTTTAAATCCAAATGACAGTTTTCTATGTGAAGTGAAGATTTTGCTTCACAACAAACATTGGATTCATTTTAACCAGCATAAAATGAAGTTTGCTGACTATCCTAGGATTGATAAATTCCAGATTTTTAATGTCTATCCTAGGATTGATTCATTTTACTTTAAAATCGAATTGAAAAATCCTGTCCGCGGATGGTGTCGGAATCAGAATTTGCTTTTACAACCATTGTATGCGCTAAAATAGGCCATTAATGCGCCAAAATAGTTAACAAATGCACTAAATGATCAAACAAGGATGCGTGAAAATAGGTTGTCTATGTGCTAAAACAGTCCATGGATGCGCTGAAATAGTCCGTGGATGCGCTGAAACAGTCCATGGATGCGTTGAAACAGTCCAGGGATGCGCTAAACAAAGGATTGTATGCGCTAAAGCACAACTCCAGTCCGTCACCTATCAAAAACTTTGCAATAAAAAGATTAAAAATGGGGGGATGCCCCAGGGTGGGCGCCAAAAATGTGTTGTTAGAATAAGTGAACTAATTAAGAAGTAAACTAACACACCAATGAAACATTAGATTGAAAGAAACTAATTTAGAAAAAGACAAAAGCAAACTCTAAACTGACAACAACTTCTTCAAATTCATCCCATTGTCCTTTATCTCCAAGGATTTGATTAAAGTTACTGACTCTCAGTTGTGTAAGCAGCAGCTTGTTGAAATGACAACTTGGGAGAATGAGATGTTATGCAGCATGCATGTGCATTGCTATATGATTTAAACTTATGAAATTGAACTTGAAATGTTAAAATGCTATGATATTGCTAAAATGTTGATTTGAATGCAACTATAGTAACTACGCATGAAATATAGGATGAAATCTACTTACGAGAAGGCTATATTTATAGATTTTCAAAGGCAAGAATCTAGTTGGCAAGGATCAATGGTTGAAATTCAAACTTGTTAAGATGAACGGTGAGAGATTAAGAAGTTGTGAGAAAGGTGGAAGGTTGAGAGGAAAGTGCAAGAATGTTTTCAACCCACAAAACCATCCTCATTCAAAAATGGAAACAAATTGCCATTTGTCACCTCATTTATGAAAATTGGTTGAAAGTTGAGGATAATTGCTAATTAAATAAATAAATTTATTTAATTTCTTGTGACAATGAATTTAGAAGCTTCCACAATTAAATAATCACTATTTAATTAAGTGAGATGAAAAAGATTTAAATATAAAATATTTAATTTAAATGTGAAGTGAAGAATGAATATTCCATTGTTTGAATTTAAATGTTCAAACTTTAGAAATAAAATGATAATCAAATAAATAAATTATGAAATTTATTTAATTTAATTAAGAGGAAAATAACAATAATTAAATAAAATTATTTATTTAATTAAACTAGAAGAATTGGAAAAATGAACAATATAAATAAATAATTAAATTTATTTATATGTAGATGACTTTAGAATATTAATTAAATAATTTATATTTAATTAATTAACAGGTTTGATTAACCGTGACCATTTTTAGATGTGTACACAAGAAAATTGAATGTATAATTAGATCCAAGCACATAGGGGGAGCTAAACCTAGTGTGAAATTGTCAAGGGTGACAATTTTTGACACTATACTTGTCTTCATTTTATAGGTCATAGGAGGGGTCTAGGATGTTCTCATTATCATTTATATCTTCAAAAAGATCCTCTTCCATCCTTATGTATTTTATTTTCTTGAGGATAAGTCTACAAAATACCCTCTATCTTACCTCAAAATCATTATGGAAATCATCCCATAAGTCCTGTATTATAGCCAAAAAGTGTTCTCAACATTTCCATCTGGGTTATAGTTATTTCTTTTATTGTATAGCTTCAAATTAAGGAAATAAATTTCATCTTTAGATGCCATGGCACAAACTATGTTTGGGTAATGAGAAGAATCCCAAAATGAAACAAAACTAAACTCTAGGTTTTTTTTAATAAAATTCTTGCTGATTTCTATGATCTTCCTAGAGAACTACAATAATATGACTTTGTCACTGCAAAATATTGGGAGTAAGAATGTGATTCTAGAAAATCTTGTGATTTTGATGTAAGTGGACTTGGGGAACTGGAGGAACTAGTGTCCCACCTAGATATCAATTTATTTTCCTCATCAAAAATCATTATTACCTTGTCAATCATTTTGCATAAGGCAAGAAAGAGCCTAATGAATCCTCATGTTTTAAATATCTTATAAGTTTTAATAGGTTTTCAAATATGTTATGATTTTTAAGGGATGAATTATAACCTAGAAATCCTACCAAAGGTGTCTTAGAAGGTCAAGGGAATTATATATTTTCATTTAAAACATTGATACTTTTCAAATAGACTAGGCCTGAGAGTTGGGTTGGAATTCAAACTTGGAACCTTTTGCGATAGTCGACAGTTGAATTGAGAATTTGGAAGTTCCAAGTTCCTATCAAGTTTTGAAGTCTGATAGGAAATAGCCCATAGTAAAAAAGGAAGCAAGAAGTGGGAGTTGGAAGGAACCAAGAGCTTAAGTTCCAAGTTCCTAGTGGGTTTCGATGTTCGATAAGAATTACATGTAGAAGTTGATGGAAAGCGAGTTTCAAGGACTGAGAGGAACCAATAACTTGCAACCAATTGAGTTTCAGAACCCAATTGGACATAGTGAATGAAGTGAAAAGAATGCATGGGAGACATGATTGAATGAGAGCAAGGACTTGTAACTTAGGTTCCAAGTTTCAAGTTCCACCTGAAACTTTCAACTTGATGGTCATGGATATTTCTTATTATGTTTCAAGGCTATGGGAGCCAGAGGGAACCTCGATCTTGGAAACTAAGTTCCAAGTTTTTAGTTCTACTTAGAGTTTTCATATCGATGGAATAAGAGAAGAATTCAGTAGGTAGGAGCAGTGATTAGATAGGAATGGAAACTTGGAATGTTGGTTCCAAGTCCTTAGTTCCACCTGATGACCAAGGTATGAACTAAAAAATAAGGACAAGTTGAATGTTAATGAGTGAAATGGTGAATGAGAGATGGGAGCCAAATTGAAATGAGAACTCTTGTTCCAAGTTCTATTTAAAACCTATGAGCCAAGGCAGTCGAAGAGAGGTCACTAGATTGTATTGAAGTGACACAAGAGGAGAAGAAAAGTTACCAAACCTGGGAACGATCCCAAAACTAGCCCTAAAAAAAACAAAGTGACAAAAAAATCATAGAAAACAAGAAAAAAAACATGCAAAATCCAAAAGGAAAAAGAAAAATTGAAACCCTAGGTATGGAAAAGAAGCTAGGGCACAAAAAAGAAAGAATAGAGTCAAACACAACACACCCCAAGGAATAAAATATAGAATGAAGAAACATAAAAAACATAGAGGAAGGTGAGAAAATCTACCTTGCAACACGCGTTTGATGAAAATGAAGATGCATGTGATAGAGGAATCAATCCCAAGCACACTACATCAACTACAACTAAGGAATTGTTAAACTAAAACTTGCAAGAAGGTAAAAGAAATAGCCAAAAAATTAGACACGCAAGAAACCAGAAGTGAAGAACAAAATGGAAGACAACCTGAGTTATAAACTTACAGGGAAGTCCTCCATACATACCATAAATGCAGATAAAAAAGTAGGTGAAGAAACATTGAGAGTTAGGTCACAGGAGGAACTAGGAACTTGAAACCAAGTTACAAGTTCCAAGTAGGCCCTAAGGCTTGGTTGGAAGTCATAACATGAAAATGCGAAGAAGAGCAAGAGTTGGGTTATGGGAGGAACTTGGAACTTGGAACTAAGTTCTAGGTTCCAAGAAAGGCCCATGGCCCTACAGGAACCAAAAAGGCTTTGGAAACTTGGAGATACCCCAAACTCAGAAGAAAGGAAAACAAAAACCCAAAGAAGTGGAAAACCACAACCAACCACCCAAAACCAAGGATGAAACACAAAGAGAACCAAAACGAGTAAGGAGAGGCAGTTCCTCGACATATGTAAGAAAAAAAAGGTGGGGGTGTGTATGTAAGGTATATCATGACCGTTCTATAATCTATATTTCTAACCTCCTATTGGACTTGAGGATATAAGTCACAAATTTGCATGGTATTATCATATACTCTATGTTTGTAGACCAAGCCAGATCTTCATAGCAACAATAGCATAAAAAATAGGAAGATATATATATTTTTTATTTTTTTTGTAAATTAACCAATTGATCATGTAAATGATCACTCACAATTTTTCCCGAATCAACATATTGTGACTCATAACCAATCGTCGGGATAAACTAACA
Organism: Sequoiadendron giganteum; assembly: GCA_007115665.2. Classification (NCBI taxonomy): domain Eukaryota; kingdom Viridiplantae; phylum Streptophyta; class Pinopsida; order Cupressales; family Cupressaceae; genus Sequoiadendron; species Sequoiadendron giganteum. The sequence continues at coordinate 31,776,021 of CM021106.1, forward strand.
CATCTAGTACTAAAAAAACTAGTATCATATTCCTTAATTGTATTCAACAAAGTTATTATACCCTATCTAAGTCGGTGCCCAAGGTTTCCAAGGCTATCTTTGTTGCCCTCCATATGGAAGTCTCTGTCCAAGAGGGAGTTGTTCCCCTAGGGGATGATACTTCTTCCTTTGGCAAGGATATTTCCTCCATCAAGCCTCTTGTTATTTCTAGAGTTCTGGATAGTAAAGAAATCAAGGATGTAGCCATAGATGAAGGAATGCCAACCTTGGGATTACTAAAGGGTTTGAAACCAAAGACAGATGAGGAATCTCTAAAATAAAAATTGAATGAAGAGATGGGAAGATCTCATTGGGAGGCCAATGATCTGGCTCAAGAGAAAGTTGATCTTGGTGCTAATGAAGGGGATGGGATGGAAAAAGGGGAAATTGTGTCTTCAACCCTTGCTCTATCCTTGGGGGATTTTTCCTTTCTGTCTCAAAAGGAGGGTGGAAACCTCAGCGAATCTCTAGCCATTATGAGATTTCCCCCCACCCTAGTGATATAGAAGATGAGGAAGAATGGTTACAAGATCCAAATAAGTCTAAAAAGAAAAAGAAGTTGGATGTTGGTGGGGAAAACAAGGTTGGAAGACCTTCCCAAAAGGAATCAAGGATTAAAGATACTGTAAGGGATGTGGCTGCAGTAAAATAAAGAACCTTGGATTCGATCATGCTTTCGAAGTCCAAAAACAAGTAAGGTTGGTTGTTCTCATAATGGCCTCCTAGTGTTTATGTAATAGTTTTGTACCCATTATGAAGATTCTTTCCTGGAATATAAGGGGCCTTAATAGCCCTTATAAACCATTTTTGGTCAAAACTTGGATTCTGGATAATAAATGGATGTTCTACTTCTTCAAGAAACCAAAATGAACAAAGAGACCTTTGACAAGGTGATTTTGAAAATTTGGCCAGGTGCAAATTACTATGTCAGTGAGGTTGAAGGAACCTCAGGGGGTATAGTTACTCTATGGAATCCTTTAAAATTAAAAGGGACATTCAAATTACTAGAAGGAAAAGTCTAATGGTATCTCTAGAAGATCTATCTTCTCTGGAGAAATAGAATTTAATCAATATCTATGCCCCCACTTTTAGTAGGGACAAATTGTAGCTATGGGATTCTCTGAATGATGTTATAAAAAATAGAACAAATGCCTATTGGATGTTGGGAGCTGACTTCAACTCCCATCTTTTACCCTTAGAGAGGTTGGGGGTTGGATGACTATACTTATAGTATGATGGAATTGGCTGGGTTCTTTAATTCTACCAGGCTTTTTGATATTCCTCTATTGGGTTCCAAATTCACATGGTCCAATAGAAGGCTTGGTAGTCAGCTGATTCAAGTGAATCTGGATAGGTTTCTCATCTCTACAAATTGGAATATCTTCCAATATCTCTCACTCTCTGCCCTTCCAAGATCTGTATCAGACCATAATGCTATTGTGCTTAAAAGAAATGTTGATCACAACAAAGACCCTTTCCCCTTTAGATTTGAAATAATGTGGAGTCTTCATCCTAATTTTGGTGCACTAATAAAAAATTGGTGGACTAAACCTACGGGAGGCACCCCCATGTTTTTCCTGGTGGAGAAGCTAAGAAGAATCAAGCAGAGAGTGAAGAGATGGAATAAATCAACCTTTGGTAATATATTTGAAACTAAAAAATCCATAGGAGACATCTTAAAGGAAGTGCAGGATAAAATGGAAGTCAACCTTGTGGATGAAGAGATCTACACTTATGAATGTAATCTTAGATCTCAATAGTTTATGGTCAACAAATAGGAGGAGATTTTCTGGAAGAAAAAATCTCATGTCTAATGACTTACTGAAGGAGACCTAAACACCAAATTCTTCCACCAATCCACCATGAAACATAAAATCAAGAATAGGATAAGAATGCTTAAGAAAGAAGATGGCTCCACGATGATGATTGAAAGAGAAATAGTAGAGGAAGCTATTAAATTATCCTCCTACCAGAATGCTCAATGGGATGCTAACTAGGTATATGATGATTTCCTTGAAGTGATTCCTAAAGTTATAACTGAGTGAGATCTTAAGATTATGACTAATTATGCTTCTATGGAGAAAGTTAAACTGGTTTTTTTCTCCTTTGGGGTTTACAAAGCCCCAAAACCTGACGGGTTCCCTCCTACTTTTTTTCAAACTTACTAGGATATTGTTAAAATAGACCTATTCAATGTTGCTAGAGATTTCTTTAAATTAGGGAGGCTCTTAAATCAATTGAATTCTACCTTCATTTCCCTTATCCCCAAGGAGGAAGAAGCATCTTTTGTTAAGGACTTTAGACCCATTAGCCTTTATAACACTGTCTATAAAATTCTCTCAAAGATAATTATGTTCAGACTAAAAGTTGTGTTTAAGCAAAATGATAGCCCCAAACTAGAAAGGATTTTTCCAACGAAGAAATATTTTAGATGTTGTTATTACTACCTATGAAATCCTTCACTCAATGGATCTTAGTAAAAACTTGGGGATGGCCCTGAAAATTGACATTTCTAAGGCTTATGACAGAGTATCCCGGCCGTTTCTCTTTGTTGTCCTCGAGAAATTTGGGTTTGTAGGTATATTCCTTAAGTTGCTCACTGCTTGTGTTACCACCCCTATGTGCTTGGTTTTTTTCAATGGTGTCCCCCAAGGTTTCTTCTCCTGTGGTTGTGGTCTAAGAAAAGGAGACCCCCTCTCCCCCTATCTGTTTATAATTGTTGTTGATATCCTTGGAAGGAACATCCAAAATCTCATTGATTATGAAGTCCTCAGAGGATTCAAAGCTACTTCATCTCTTCGACCTTACTCTCATCAATAGTTTGTTGATGATACTATCTTGTTTGGAGAAGCCTCTGTAGAGGAAGGTAGCCAATGGAAATATTTTTTAAATGACTATTCTTATGTCTTTGGTTAGCATATTAATTATGAAAAAAACAACATATGCTTCTTCAATGTTGATCAATTAGTGAAAGAAATAGTGGCGCGGATCTTGGGATGCCAGGAAGCAGTTATGCATGTTTCTTACATTGGGCTACCTCTGATATCAAGAAATTTGGATAATAATTTTTGGAATCACCTAAGTGAAAGTGTCCAAAAAATGTTGTAGGTTGGAAAGGTAAACTTTTAAGTTTTGCGAGGAAGATAAAATTGTTAAAAGCTTCTCTACAAAATATCCCAGTCTACTATTTCTCTCTCTTTAAAATCTTGGGCATCATTGGGGATAAAATAGAATAGATTCAAAGAATATTCATGTGGTCTGGAATAGAAAAGAAAAATAGACTGGCTTTGGTAGGTTGGGAGAAAGTGTGCACTCCTAAAAATGTTAGAGGATTGGGGATAAGGAGAATTAAACTTTTTAACAAATCCCTTACTACTAAGATGGGATGGAATCTCTTGGAAGGGTCTAAGAATTGGGTAAATATTTTCCAAGATAAATATCTTAAGAATAGAGATCTGGGTTGTTTCCTTTCTACCACTGACTTGCCTTATGGATCAGTATTTTGGAAGCATCTTATCAAAACAAAAAATGTGTTGAAATTGGGTGTGAGAAAGTAGATTAGCAATGGGAAGGACATTGATTTCTGGAAAGACCCATGGGTTGTGGATCCCCCTCTCTTCCTTAAATGACTTCAAACCCCTCAAACAAATTCTCACAAGAATATGTGGTAAAAAGGTGGCTGACTACATCAATTGGGAGTTTGAGGAGCCAAAATGGAAGGAATTTAACAATTTGCTAAGAAGGGCCAGCTTGAGAGGTTAGAGACAATGTAATTGGGAGTTGATTCTGCAAAGGCTACATAGCCTCATAGGGGAGGCGACTTGGTTCTCAAATGAAAGGAAAGATGAATGGTTGTGGAAGGGGAACCCCTCTAGCTGCTTCTAGGTTAAAAATGCTTATAAGGAATTGGAGAAACCTCACTATTGATAACCTTGTGAGGAGGGGTTTTCAATTAGTCAATAGATGTATCCTTTGTAAGCAAGAAGAAGAGTCTGTAATGAACTTATTCTTCCATTTTCATTACTCTAGAGAAGTGTGGTATTTTTTCCTCCCTTTGTTGTTCATGAATTGGGTGTTTCCCCTTACTATGAAGACATTTATTGAAAGCTGGTCCAATTGTCCTTATTCCCATAAGATAATAAAAGATCTCTTGAATCAATCCCCCCCTTTCATAACTTGGGGAATCTAGAAGGAAAGAAAAATAAGATTTTCAAGGATGCAGAGAGAAGCAACTATGAGGTTTACATGACCATAAAGGCCCAGATACAGGAAAATATGGAAGTTGGAGGATACAACTACTCAAAAGTCTAGCTGACTTATAAAGAATTGAGAATCAAGTAGATTTGGGGAATAAAGAAGGGCTTAACTAATCTCAATTGGTCCACGCTTTCTTCAAGGAAGTCTACTGTTTGGACCCCTCCTAAAAGGGAATGGATTAAATGCAACTTTGATGGGTGCTCAAAAGGCAGTACTGGCATTGCAAGAGCAAGAGGACTGCTAAGAAACCATCTGGGTGATTGCATTGTGGGATATGGTATAAAATTGGGTATTTGTTCCAACAATAAAGCAAAGGAAATGGTTGTTTGGGTGGAATAAATATGTTTACAGACTGTGGTTTTAAGAAGGTAATTTTGGAAGGAGACTCCAAATCAATAGTCAACATCTTGAAAGGTGGTGTTGTGACCCCTTGGGAACTAAAATACATCATTGATAAATGCAAGGCCCTAATTAAATTCTTCACTCATTATCGTATACATATGCTCAGGGAAGGTAATCTCTCTATCGATTGTGCGGCCAACAAGGCACTCAAGTGTAATAGGTGGACCCGATGGGAGTACAATGAGTTGCCTTTTTCATTGAAAGAAAAAGTGCTCAAAGACAAATATGTTAATGTGTATAACTTATAAAGTTGGGAAAAGGGATCGGCATATGAGGACTATGTGATCTTGTGTTAAAAAGGGATCTCATTATAATGATGATAATATTGGTACGACAAGGAGTATGAAGATATCCTCAGGTGAGAAAGGTAATTATTATTTCATTCTTGAGAATATAATGAATCACATGGATTATTTCAATGGAAAGTATTGTTTCAAATCCAAGTGTATCGAAGTGCCTAATGTCAAATCTAACCTCCAAATTGAAGATCAGTTTGCTACAAATAATCGGGACTCATTTATTATTTGTAATGGAAATAATTTTATTTTTTCTCGAGGAAATGTAAAAAAGGCCTCTTCATTAAGAAATTTCTCGAACTTCATTTTTGAAAGAGCTTATATCAAAACTTAAACTGTAGTGTTCTCTACAAGATTAGTTGGTTGCTAAGGTGTTGCGGTGTTATGAGTTAAGGTTTGTAGAAGATTAATCCTGAAAGTTTATAGCACTCTAAAATGGGTGGGCCTAGATAATGAACATAACCTATGAATTGCTTGGCTCTAAGGAAAAATGCTGATCTTTGGAGGTTGTTCAACAGAGCGAGAATGGTTCATTTTTTGAAGCAATGAAAGGGTATAATGAGAGTCTCACAACAAAATTCACCAACGCAAAGAGAAAGGGGCAAGTGGCTATTGGGGGTGTTATATTTGAGGTGACCACCCAGTTTATTGTGGAGGCGATAGGCTTGGGAAACTAGGGAATTAAGGTTGTTAAGAAGAGCATAGCTGATTACCAGATATTTGTTGATAATTTCCTCCATGATGGTGATAAACTCACTCAGTTTCAAAATGGGTATACGCAGCTCAAACTCCCATCACTCTTCGCTCTAGTCAGTATGTTTGTTATGAGATATTTTACTCTTAAAAGTAGGTATATGAATATACATGCATATCACTTCCCTCTATTGAATCACATTCGTCACAATGAATGTATAAACTTGCCTTTTTATCTACTCTCCTCTTTGCAACAAAACATTGAAAATGGTGTGAACCCTCCTCTGCACCAAGGCCTCATGCTTGCTCTTCATAAACATGCCCTTGCTTTGAATCCCCATGGTAATTCTTTGGCTTCTAGACAAGAAATTTTGAATCAAAATTTAGGGAAAGATGTTGAACCCCTTGTTGTGGCTAATCCCGTTCAAGAGCCTAACCCTAGGCCTCCACCCCAAATTATTGAACGATATGTGATTCACCCTGTTAAAGTCTCCACTTCTACTGCTAAAAGTTTCACTCCCTCTACCCCTATGGGTGAGAAGACTTCTGTTAAAAATTCCCTAGAGCTCATACTATTAAATGCCACCCTGGATAAGCGCGAAGACTCACTACTTCTCCTAGAACCTCTTAAGGCCAAGAATCTGATTTTTTTTTTGAAAAACCTGAATGTGGTTATCATTATAAATGAATATAAAGAAAGCATTCAAACATAGATCTTGGAGGAAGGGAATTCGAGTCGAGGTAGGGGAGATCGAAGATTTGCACACCTTGCAAAGGCTACCTACCAGGATAAAAAGGGTAAATAGAAAGTCACATTTCAAGAGGAGGAATTGGAGGTTGAAGAGTTTGAGGCACAAGTGGATGAAGATAGTAAGGACATGGAATTTGAAGAGACTACATATGATATGGGAGAGGAATAAATGGAGGAGTAAAAAGAAGATAATGAGGAGGAAGAAATTGGGACTGAAAAGGAGCCAAGGAATGAAATGTTGAAAGCTTTTGAAATTGAGAACAATGCTAAAGATACTAACACTGTTGATGATTCTAACACTGATTTTCTTAAAAGAAAGATGACTTACATGCAGGTCTAGATGGATGATATGGAGTTAGCTATTTTTACTCTGATGAGGGTAACCAATGTTCTCATGTGCAGGGCTATGGTTGGTGTTGTTTCGGGCCAAACCAAGATTAGAAAAATTCTTAAGAAGATGGGGAAGACCAAAGAAATGAAGGACCATTCTGAAGAAGAGGAACCTAACTAGAGGGTGTATGTCTTCCAAATTGGAGAGTACTAGGATTTGATTGCAAATTCCAAGTAATGGAATTTTTTCTTTCTTCTATTTATGGTTGCTTTGCATTTTTTGGCATTTTGTTTTACAATTCTAGACTGCTATTTTAATATAGCTTTGTTATGGTTAAGAACTTGTTGGAATCTGGTGGACCTTATTAATGGTCTTTGTATTATTAGTTGCTTTAGTAGTAGTACTTTATTTTTGATTAAGTATATTATGGTTCTATGGTTACAATTTTTAATTATTGGCTTGTGTGCCATCCCGGTTTTTGGGTCTGGTTTTTTGTTGTTTCTTGCTGCTGGCTAGTGTTGTTCTTCCCAACTTGTTTCCTTTTTATGTGGTTTTATCTTTTTAATCATGGGATCAAGGCCCTTCCCTATTTAATTAATCAAAAACAAAGTTATTATATCAAAGACACCTTCCACAAAATATGCTCTTTGAAGTTGGGATATTCCTTTTTTTCACTTTTAACTAATGTTTTGCAATATTATTTAGACATCTACTCTTATTATCTTATAAGTAATGGCTACAAGTTTCCAAATTCACATTAGTTAATTGGTCTCTCGAAGGCAATCTAAGAACAATGCCAATATTATGACCATATAGTCTAGAAATAACTTATCATCAATGACCCTCACCATAAAGAGTCTAGTTTTTAATGTTTAACATAAACCACTACCAAATATACACTATGAAAAAATTAGGAATACCCTAGTATGAGCTAACCCACTTGAAAAAATCTCTTCAAACATTGGTGTTCGGGGGTTTTTGTGTATTTCATTTCAAAAATATTCCATATCAATATGCCTGAGCTAACTATCTCCCACTTTAGCCAACAAATTGTGCATGATAGTGGAGTGCTCAAAACCCTAGGAGTTTAACTTCATTTTGGGAGGTTTGGAAATTAACTATAGGCAATGAGCTAGGGTTTCAAGAAAACGTCGATGCACAAAATAGAGGAGAATGTTGATTAATAGTGGGTAATATTGCTAGTACTTGCAATTCATGAAGGAGCAAGAAAAATAATAGGAAATTCACAGAAAATTACAACCAAAAGCTTGAAAATCAAACAATTCAACACTTCAAATAGTACTATGAGAGAATAAAATAGAAATTCTTCCTCCTAGCACCAATCTAGGACAATATAAACTTGGTTCCACTCTCCACTTTCAAATTATTCTTTGTGACAATATAAAATTTCAACACTTGCAAGATTTTGTTTTAGAAAATTGTGAAGTTAGTGAAACTAAAAACTTTGTGAGAAGAACTTAAAAGGTTCGCAACATTCAAAACTTTGTGATGGAAAGAACTTACCAACATCTCACAAGCTTCACGATATTGTGAGATTTATGACAGAGAACTAGATGCAATTTTGTAAAGTTAGCAAACTTTAAAACTTTGCAACAAAGTTTTGAAAAACCTTGAAAATGTTGAAGAGAAGGAAAAAGACTTATAAATCTTGCACTTTTGAGACTTCATTTTTCATTGAGCTACCCAACTAGCTGGTTTACTCAAGACATCATAATGACCAAAATTTTGGACTAAGGCAAAAATTTGGGTTAACACTATTGATTTATCATTTATAGATGCAAAGTACCGAGGTGTAGTTTTGGAAAGCCAAGAGTTTATTTGTCTTTGATAGTTGATGACCAAGCTTGAATTTCATCTTGATATTCCCATCACTATCTATTCCAAAAATCAAAGTGTCATTCATATTTATTGAAACCTAGTGGAACATCAACAATTAAGCATATTGAGATCCACATGCACCTCATTCAACAACTCGTCCAAGATGGTATTCTTAGCTTGGAATATTCGCCTATAGAGGACCAAATTGTGCACATCTTCACTAAGCCTTTGGCATCACCTCATTATTATAAGCTGTGATCAATGCTTGGGGCGAAGGAAGTCCTTGGAGGGTCTTCTTGAGTCCTCCTTCACTTGCACATTTTTTTCATGTTTTTTTTCTCTTTTGTAGAGGACTTTTTTTTCAAATTACAACAAAAAGCTTGAAAATCCAACAATTCAACTCTTCAAATACTACTCTGACAAAAGTGAAAAAGTGAAAAATAGGGTGGGTTGCCAAAATAGGATTGATAACCCAATTAGGGGACCTATCTTCCACTATTTCATTAGGAAATGAGATCCACACAATGAAAGGACTATGAACCTTGAGGTGAGTCAAGTCCAAGTGTGAATTTGTTGATTTCCTTTTTTTGCAAGGATGGAGATCTTGATTAAACAACACTTTTGGGAGAAATATTAAAAATAGCAAACTAACTCCAAAATGCAACCCACAACTTGGATCTTGAAGATTACGCTCAATACTGATGGAACCAAAAATCAAATTTCACATATAAGAGAGGTTAGAAGGTATGTACCAATCAGCAAAAGTACTTTTCTGAAGCTGAGGACTCATTCACCCTATGGTGAATGGGTCTTGGCTAGGGCTTTGTACAAATTGTTTCTTGGTTCTCTACTCCTATGGATGCACTCCTAGATTCTCGATTTTCACAGTTGAACAATTGAAAATAAATCTTGTAGGCGAGTTTGTAGATTTGCAATAAATTCAACTTTGAGAAAATGGTGACAACAAATGAAACTTTGACAACTTCTTCAATTTTTTATCTTCAAGATTTCTTCCACCTGAATCTGCAAACACAAAACAAGAGGGAAAAATGTTTTATTTTTGGTGAATGGGGGTTTATCTTGGTTAAACCCCATTTTGGTAATTAAACCTTGAATTGAACAATGAAACATGAAGGAATGATGAATGAACAAAGGAATGCCACAACTCACCAAACCATTGAATGAACCTTGGAATGTAGATCTACAACTAGCATGAAATGGCTTCAATGGATGTGGATCTTGATCTTGAAACTTGATTTGAAACAATGCCTTGAATTCTTAAATGGATCTTGAACACTACATCAACATATTAGCTCCAATAACATGCATGATGCAAGAAGATATTGATATGATAATAGGATCTTCATTGCTGCAATAATTATTCAATAAATTTGATCTTGAATGTCATGAAATGCTCTTGAAATCTCTAGACTGCTTAGATCACACCTACTCATAAAATTGCTAGGTGAAACATAGTGAAATGACCTTATATTTATATATATGTAATATTAATTTCTTGAAATTCAAATAGCACAAACCGATATGTGAATATGGATTCAAAATCATTAAAATACCACCAAAACAATTTAAATTTAGGTCCTAGGTCTAAGTGAGGACCCATTCATGGGCGAATGGGTCCTAGGTCACTTACCTAGGACACACATTGCTCAATGATAAGTGTTATGTTATGGCATTAATGAATGTCGGGTTTCCTCTTTGGAAATTGCAATTAATTAGGCTTGGATTGGAATTAAAGGGGCCAATTAAGGCAAATTATTAACCTCACTTAATTAATAAAGCCCTAGATAAGTGTGAAAGTATAAAGAGGTACACTTTACAACACTAAAATAAGGAACAATTAAGTCCATTTTATTAATAGGGCCTTAAACTTAATGTGAATATGTAAAATACATATTACAACACTAAATTAAAGTATAATTTAGTTTATTTTAATACTTAATTCCCAAATTAAGTGTGAGAAAGGGATACATTTTCCTACACTACAAGAAGAAAATAGAAAGTCTTCCTTCCAACACCAATCTAGGACAATGGCAACAAAATGTATTGTATAATGATAGAAATAGTTTATAGAAGAAATCCTTCACAATTTGAAAAGCATACGATGGCAAATGAATCCACAAAATACTATTTATACCTATAAATTGATTTTTTTCCCTTTTTAAAGAGATCCAAAACTTTATCAACTTTCACAAGGTCCAATAACTCACACTTTATGAAAATATAAACTTTGAAACATTTGAAGCTTTTTCACCACTCTCCAACTTTGTTGCTGTTTTAAAATTTTCTTTGTGGCAATATAAACTTTCAACAATTGCAAGAATTTTTTTTAGAAAATTATGAAGTTAGATAAACTACAAAGTTTGTGAGAAGAACATTGCGAAAAGAACTTAAAAGGTTTGCAACATTGCAAAATTTGTGATGGAAATAAATTACCAACCTCTCACAAGCTTCATGATATTGTGAACTTTGTGACAAAGAGAATTAGATGCAATTTTGTAAAGTTAGCAAACTTTAGAAATTTGCAACAAAGTTTTGAAAAACCTTGAAAACATTGAAGAGGAAGAAAGACATAAATATTGCACTTTTGAGACTTCATTTTCATTGAGACACCCAACTATCTAGTTTACACAAGACATCATAGTGACCAAAATTTTGGACTAAGGCAAAAATTTGGTGTAAAACTATTGATTTATTATTTAGAGATGTAGAGTACCGAGGTGTAGTTTTGGCAAGCTAGGAGGTTCTTTGGCTTTGATAGTTGGCGACCAAGTTTGAATTTCATCTTGATAGTCCCACTACTATCTAGTCCAACAATCAAAGTACCATTCATATTTCTTGTGACCTAGTGGAACATCAACAATTAAGCATATTGAGATCCATGTGCACCTCATTCAATAACTCATCCAAGATGGTATTCTTAGCTTGGAATATTTTCCTATAGAGAACCAAATTACTCACATCTTCACTAAGCCTTTGGCATCACCTCATTATCCTAATCTACGGTCAATTTTTGGGGCAAAGGAAGTCATCCTTGAAGGGTCTTCTTGAGTCCTCCTTCACTTGTACATTTTTTTTCATGTCTATTTCTCTTTTAGAGATGATTTTTTCCCAAATTATAACAAGAAGCTTGAATTTTCAACAATTCAACACTTCAAATAATACTATAAGAGAAAAAGATAGAAATTCTTCCTCCCAGCACTGATCTAGGACAATGGCAACAAGATGTAGTGTATAATGATAGCAATAGTTCATAGAAGCAATCCTTCGCAATTTGAAAATGATATGATGACAAATGGATACACAAACTCCTATTTATACTAGTAAATTAAAAAAAATTCACCCTTTCAAAGAGCTCTGAAACTTTATCAACTTTCATAAGGTTCAAGAACTCACACACTACAGAAATACAAACTTTAAAACATTTGAAGCTTTTTCATCACTCTCTAGCTTTGTTGCACTTTTAAAATTTTCTTTGTGACAATATGAACTTTCAACACTTGCAAGAATTTTTTTTAGAAAACTGTGAAGTTAGTGAAACTACAAAACTTTGCGAGAACAACTTTGTGAAAAGAACCTAAAAGGTTTGTAACACTACAAACTTTGTGATGGAAAGAATTTACCAACCTCTCACAAGCTTCATGATATTGTGAAATTTGTGGAAAAGAGAACTAGAAGCAATTTGTAAAGTTAGAAAACTTTAAAACTTTACAAAAAAGTTTTGAAAAATCTTGAAAATGTTGAAGAGGAAGAAAAGACTTATAAATGTTTGTAATATCCCATTTTCCTAGGCAATGGTCAGATGCAATGATTAGTATACCAATTGCTCCCCATAGGCTAACAGGTTGTTTAGGGGACCCCTTTGTGGGTGATCTATGGCTCTTCAACAGACCCTTTCGTGCTTATTTCAATACTCTTCAACTCGGTGTCCCAGTTTATTTGTGGTGTGCCTTCCGAAGGCCATTTTGGACACTGTGACCCACACTTACTATTTTTAGTAAGTCACTCAAATGTGTTGCTCATACTTACTATCTATAGTAAGTCACTGGTATAGTTAGCTCGCGGAGTTTCTATATTTGGCATGATGGTGCAATTATATCCTGGAGTTATATTGGTTAATATTGGACTTATGCATTAAATATTAATAACATAAAATAATAAAGTTAAATTAAATAATTTAAATTTATGTGTTATTAATAAATTAAAAGGATTTAATATTGAAAGGGGATATAAGTGATTTTTAAAGTATACATTACAATACAGTTAACGTGTCATTTTTTAAAAGGGAGATATAAGTGACTTTTAAAGTATATTTTATATTATTAAGTTATGCACCAAAATTTAAAAAATAAAAGTAAATTGAATGAAATAAAATTTAAAAGTGAATTTGAGGTGAAGTATAAAAGGACATTTTGGGGTTCATTTTATTCATTCATTCATTATTTGAAGAATATTATTTTGATAAGGGTTTTGCTGAATACTAGAAAGTCTGAAAAATCTCAAGCTTTTTGAGGACAAAATCCCTTAGGAAGAATAGCTTGGTATAGGAGTGAGAGATCTCCCAAGCTAGCTTGCAGAAAAATTCACTCAAAGTTTGAGCTTGTGCTTCAACGAATCTGTAGGAGAGTTTCATATTCAAGGGTTTGAAGGATTTATCAGAATATTGCACATATATTGTTCATTATTGCTAGGCAAGGGTTTGATGTTGTAATTGCTACCATATATTAGATGCCAAGTTCAAGGTTTGATGATATTCTTTCTGTTGTTAATGGTGGAGACCCGGTTTAGGTTGTGTGTGGGTTTTGAGGAGTATATAGACTATATATTTGGAGAGTTGTGCATAGCATCATTTGTATTTCAGGGAGGTATCTATTTTGTTCTATGACTACTGCAAAATTTACACTTCATCATGGCATCCAGTTTCAAAGAGTTTCAAGGCATATTTTACCTATGATTTCATGAATTATAACCCATATTTTTTGGGTATGGTTGTTTAAGATAATAGGGGATATTTTATGAACTGGGTTATCGATATTTTGTGAGAATATTGAGTATCTAAGCTGATATAAATATAAGAATTTTCAGCTATGTATTCCCTATGTAATGTTCAGTTTTTGAGTTGAAAATTATTATTGCAATATATTCTATTTTGTTGCATTATATTTTTGCATCAAACATTGCAATTGTATCACAAAACATTCATCAAAACAAATAAAGACAAAGGCAAAACAAGCCTGTATATTACAATCTTGTACTTTTGACAATTCAGTTTTCATTGAGACACCCAACTAGCTGGTTTACACAAGACATCATAGTGACCAAAATTTTGAACTAAGGAAAAAATATGGGATAACACTATTGATTTATCGTTTATAGATGCAGAGTACCAAGATGTAGTTTTGGAAAGCTAGGAGGTTCTTTAGCTTTTATAGTTAATGACCAAGTTTGAATTTCATCATGATAGTCTTATTGCAAGGTGTGTGCTCTTGATCTCCTTGTGTTGTGTAGCATAATGCTTGGGTTCATGACATGGCTTAACCTCCTCATGTGGATTCATTAACTCTAGCTATTGTATCAGGCATTGACAGATCAATATTTTGGTGCAACGATAACTGTCTATATGTAACAATTGGTATCAGAGCCTGGGTCATGGGTTCAAACCCCTCACTTGCGCTTGGGGAATTGTTGCAAGGTGTGTTCCCTTGGTCTCCTTGTGTTGTGCAATGCAACGTGTTGGGTCTCAAAAATGCAGGTTTGAACCACGAGAGGTTGCCAAGCTCTCACAATGCTTTTGGCCAACGTACAAGGCCAATTGATGCAATTGTACCTTCTGCTCTTCAGGCTCTGCAAAACCTAGGCGGGTGGACCTATGTGTACATTGTAGATTTAAGATGTATTTCCTGGTAAAACAATCTATCCACAATGGCAAAGGGAAGTGGACAAATAAAATCACTACAACTACTCCTACTCCTATTGCACAAATGAAAGGTTTTTGAATAAATTGTTTGATATGAATTTGTATCTTTGGGTTGTGGCAGATCAGTGCCTTCTATCCACATGGGCAATGGAGTCAAAAATGATGTGTTTCCTCTTATTGGCTTAACTCTAGTTGTTAGGCACTTTGAAAATTCTATGGCTGGCATAAAACTTTACTAAGTCTATGACTTGCATAAACAGTGCTGGAATGTTTCTCTATCAGGTTCTTCTTTAACTATCCAAAAGAAATCTTAAAACCACTGTGATTTATTAAGAGAATTTAATTCTGGCTTGCAGACACCAATTAATCAAATCACACAAAATGGAATATATTTTGATAAATCAGGGAATATGCTTGATATACTGATTTAATTGATTAAAAGACCTCAAGTTGGAGACAACCAAAATAAAGAGTATAAATTGATGCAACACAACAACTAAACACCAAAGAGAAATTCACCAGTTTAAAACATTAGTCTTCATTGTTTCTGCTTCAAGAAAATTTTGTACATTATTTCCATCCCAGTCCCTTCTCAGGAAAAATCTAACTCCTACAGTCTAACTACTGCCTACCATCTACCTCCCTAACTGATTTTCTAATGATTTATACAATACAAACCAAGGTTTGTGACCCTTCAATTTTCGGTTACATCCGTTTACATTCCATGGCTGAAAAAAAAAATTTAATTAGTTGCCTATCGACAAACTAAATATTTTAAACTATAGACTCGCTTTCTATTTTCTCACTTTATACTTTTTCCCGCCTTTGATTTTGATTTCCCATGGCTTCCTTACGCTTATTGCATTACCGTAGTCAACCTTATGTTTCCCCGCAATATAGTGTTGTCTGACTTTGACAAGTCGTTGCTTCCCTTTACCACCGCACTACCGCACCCTTCATTTCCTCATCCTGCGGTAATGTGGTGACCAATCGGTAACCGCCTTCCCCACTGCTAACCACGATGACTATCTCCATGTTTACCGTGCTACCGCAGTCACTGGCCTGACTACCAACGGTACCGCGGTAGCCACCCACTATTATCTTCACCGCTTCTTAATTGTCTTCCTTATGTTACTGCATTACCGTGGTCTTCGTTTCAACTATGTGGTATAGCGGTAACCACTTACCGACTACCACCTCACCGCCTTGCTGTTAACTGTCTATCTTTGCCGACTGCTTGACTATTTACCGCGCTACTGCGGTGTATGACTTGACCAGATGCGGCATAGCGGTAAACCTTATCGTGACAATGCCTAACCATCACCGCTATACTGCGAGCCACTTTGCAAAAGGCCACGGTAAAGTGATGAAAGCCATGAAGGATGAGCGGTGGCGGTGTAAGATATTTTTAATGTTATGAATGGGAGTAGAATGAATTATTTTATGGAAAGATAGGAGAACGGATTTTAATGGGGGTAACACAACCATCCTTAGCATTGTAAAAGGGATTATATGATTTTTTATGGGAAAAATATTGAAAGTATTAGGCTCAAAATAGGAAAAAACCCTTAGGATTTTAATGGAAATTTTTAGTTCTAACAGTGGCTCTTGTTGGGGATGAGTGATTTTGCAAATCATTGCAAGAATCCAAAATATCTCTAGGAGAGCAGACCGAGAAAAAGATGGAAAAATGAAGGCAATGAAAGACAGAGGGAATGAAAGAGCATGGAGGAGATGGAAAATGAAAGATTGAAAATGGAGAAACCCTAGACTACTGTGCATGGAAAATAATTCTTAAAGAGGTATTGCTAAGAATTGTCCATGCACTGGAAATCCTTAATCGTCTGTACCTCCTATGGTTCAAAAAATCTAACCACAAGGGATGGCCCCAAGCCACCCAAAAAGAAAAACTTTCCCTTTCCTTTGTCATAGACCTTATTCTGTTTAGAGCTCATCAGGTTTCTTTTAAAACTATCCATTCTATCTACCTTGTTACATGCACTGTCATTGAAAACCTCCAAAAATTCATTATATTCAACCTGACACACACCACTCTATAATTCATCATTCAATAAATCTTTGTCACCCTCAGCATACAAAATGTCTCCACTTTCAACAAAACATTCATAGGCCTGTTCATTATCATATGTTGCTGAATGATCCAGCAACTGCACTGGGACCTGAAAATTTGAATACTCCTTATGGCAACCAAAAAATTCTACCTCATCAATATTTTCTGAAACAATCAAATCAAAACTAATTTCTATTTGTTTTATATTATCATTTGGCATTGACACATATTCTTGATCCATACAGTCATCCTTATACATATTTGAATCAACAAATGCTGGATACTCATCATCAATTACATGCAAACCAATATCTTCCTTTTGCAGGAAAAAATTATTCGAGTCACATACCTCTTCTTGGATAGACGTGGATCTTTGATCAACTTCAAAGAATTCCTCATCACTGTGAGAGATGCACATGGGGTCATATGAATTGTTACTTTCACTGTCAAAACAAATGTAAGCTGGAGCCAAAACTTTGGAATCATCTTTATGTGCACATCTCTGGTATTCAAGCATTAACAAATCTGAAAAAATTTCACTGCTGAGTGAACAGGTCTCTGCTTCCATATCTTCAACCATGTCTCCAAACTCTTCTTGATCTTCATAGTAACTGCAACAATCATCCTGTTGAAGATCAACATCCACTATTTCATCTTCACAATTTGACTCACAATCTGTTATGCAAGAGAAACTCTCCACATCTTCATTGTCGGACAACATGATATATTCTTCTATTTCAACTTCTGAAGCACTATTGGTGGTATCCACATATGATGTGTCTCCACCAATATAATTAATGCTGCAATCATCTTCCAAATCTGAAAAATTGTCATTAGAAATCTCAATTGCACATTTATCCTCCATTGGCTGCATTATTTGATCATTCATGATATCACTATTAGATTTGTTGTTGACAGTGTCCATATACCTCGTCCCAAGCATGGAATCAATAAATTCATTAACTATTTCAAAGGCTTGTTGTTTTGATGACTCTGGCCAATAAACTGATTTAGGCTCCGATGCTCTTAGAAATTGTGCAACAAGAAGGGGCTTTGTAGGCCTACAATGAGGAGGTAATCGCATACAAATATCTATCATCCTATTGTATAAAGATCTCTTAGATTCTCTGTTATATCTCCTTATATCAAAAAATGAATCAAAGGCGGAAATTCCACATTCTGACTCTGTGATGGAGTCTTGGCTTTGAGTATGTACATCATCATGTTCTTTCTCCTCAAGTTGTTGATTCTAACATGTATTTTCAAGAGAGACTATGTTTGTTTTCATTGATTGATCAATTCTACCGCTGATATGATTGCCATCATACTCATACATCTCCTTATCTTTGATGTCAATCAACACATCTACTTGGTCAAAAGTGACTGGTTTTACTGACCCAGGCCAATGAATTGAATCGGGCCAACATACTCTCATGAACTCCTGAATAAACATGGAAGTGTTGGGTTTGTGATCAATAGGTATTTACACACATATATTCACCATTTTGTTGAAGAGAGAGTGTCCAGATTCCCATTTTTGTCTCTTTATGCCATAGAAATTCTTTAGAAGACTTTGGCTTATCTTTTGAAGATGGACCGCAGGTTCCACATCAGGCGCAAATTGATGATAACGAATATAAATTGGATTGTGGTGTGCAAGGTATAGAGGTGGGTGGGTTGGGAAAACAAGGCCTTTTATACTTCGAAGACATCCCATTTTGATTAGGAATTGAACTATTCCAACTATTTTTCATCAAGTTCTTTATTAGTCACCACTCACTTTCTTAAAAGTGAGAAAATGAAAGTATTTATAATTCACCCAGTGGAGTCACTTTTTGTTAAACTTCTTAACTATGAATCTCTCTTCAATGACTACTATATCCTTTCTTCTTCTGCTATTTTGACAAAATATTACTACTTCTCAACACCCATGCATTATTTATCAATGTTAAACAGAGTCGCCACCTACTTTTCCAAAAGTAGGAAAATGAAATGGATTGCTTTCGGTTTGCCCAAGTGGAATCTCCAAAATAAATGTGAAAATTTGTTGACTCTATAAATGGAAAGGCTGGAAATTTTTCTGAGTAACTCCCCAGTAGAGTCGCCAATTTGTTGGGTCTCAAAAATGCAGGTTTGAACCACGAGAGGTTGCCAAGATCTCACAATGCTTTTGGCCAACGTACAAGGCCAATTGATGCAACTGTACCTTCTTCTCTTCAAGCTCTGCAAAACCTAGGCGGGTGCACCTATGTGTATGTTTTAGATTTAAGATGTATTTACTGGTAAAATAATCTATCCACAATGGCAAAGGGAAGTGGACAAATAAAATCACTACAACTACTCCTACTCCTACTGCACAAATGAAAGGTTTTTGAATAAATTGTTTGATATGAATTTGTATCTCTGGGTTGTGGCAGATTAGTGCCTTCTATCCACATGGCAATGGAGTCAAAAATTATGTGTTTCCTCTTATTGGCTTAACTCTAGTTGTTAGGCACTCTGAAAAATTCTATGGCTGGCATAAAACTTTACTAAGTCTATGACTTGCATAAACAGTGCTGGAATGTTTCTCTATCGGGTTCTTCTTTAACTATCCAAAAGAAATCTTAAAACCACTATGATTTATTAAGAGAATTTAATTCTGGCTTGCAGACACCAATTAATCAAATCACACAAAATGGAATATATTTTGATAAATCAGGGAATATGCTTGATATGCCGATTTAAATGATTAAAAGACCTCAAGTTGGAGACAACCAAAATAAAGAGTATAAATTGATGCAACACAACAACTGAACACCAAAGAGAAATTCACCAATTTAAAACATTAGTCTTCATTGTTTTTGCTTCAAGAAAATTTTGTACACTATTTCCATCCCAATCCCTTCTCGGGAAAAATCTAACTCCTATAGTCTAACTACTACCTACCATCTACCTCCCTAACTGATTTTCTAATGATTTATACAATACAAACCAAGGGTCGTGACCCTTCAATTTTTGGTTACATCCGTTTACATTCCATGGCTGAAAAAAAAAATTTAATTAGTTGCCTATCGGCAAACTAAATATTTTAAACTATAGTCTCGCTTTCGATTTTCTCACTTTATACTTTTTCCCGCCTTTGATTTTGATTTCCCATGGCTTCCTTATGCTTACCGCATTACCGCAGTCAACCTTATGTTTCCCCATGGTATAACAGTGTCTGACTTTGACTAGTCGTTGCTTCCCTTTACCACCGCACTACCGCACCCTTCGTTTCCTCATCTCATGGTAATGTGGTGACCAATCACTGACCGCCTTCCCCACTGCTAACCACGATGGCTATCTCCATGTTTACCACGCTACCGCGGTCACTAGCCTGATTGCCAGTGGTACCGCGATAGCCACCCACTATTATCTTCATCGCTTCTTAACCGTCTGCCTTATGTTACCACGTTACCGTGGTCTTCATTTCAACTGTGTACGGTATAGTGGTAACCGCTTACCGACCGCCACCTCGCCGCCTCGCTATTAACTGCCTATCTTTGCCAACTGCTTGATTTTTTACCTCGCTACCACGGTGTATGACTTGACCATGTGCGTCATAGCAGTAAACCTTATCGTGAGAATGCCTAACCATCACCACTATACTGTGAGCCACTTTGCAAAAGGCCGCAGTAAAGCGGTGAAAGCCATGAAGGATGAGCGGTGGTGGTGTAAGGTATTTTAACGTTATGAATGGGAGTAGAATGAATTATTTTATGGAGAGATAGGAGAACAGATTTTAATTGGGGTAACACAGCCATCCTTAGCATTGTAAAAGAGAGTATATGATTTTTTATGGGAAAAATATTGAAAGTATTAGGCTCAAAATAGGAAAAAACCCTTAGGATTTTAATGGAAATTTTCAGTTCTAACACAACGCTTGAGTTTGTGAAATGGTTTAACCACCTCCTGTGGATTCATTAACTCTAGCGGTTGTATCAAGCATTAATAGGTCGATCTTTTGGTGTAATGACAAATGTCCGTGCAACAAGTCCCACCACTATCTAGTCCAACAAATTGTCATTCATATTTCTTGTAACCTAGAGGAGCACCACCAGTTAAGCATATTAAGATCCACATGTAGCTCATACAACAACTCATCCCAGATGGTATTCTTAGCTAGGAATATTTGCCTATAGAGGATCAAATTTTGCACATCTTCACTAAGCCTTTGGCATCACCTCATTATCTTAAGTTGTGATCAATGCTTGGGGGAAAGGAAGTTGTCCTCTTCTTGAGTCCTTCCTCCTTCACTTGTACATTTTATTCAGGTTTGCTTATTTTTCATAGAGGAGTTTTTCCTACATGGTTTTCTTCTTTTCTCTATTGGTGAGGGGTATTTTGTACATGGGTACCTCATCAGGTCTTATTGTTAGAGCCATTTTTATTTTTATGCATTATTTTATATCTCCCTAAATTGCACTTGAAAAGAGATGCTGGTGTGAAGAAGGTACATTATCTAGCCAGTTACACTTCAAGTTCTATTCACACTTTGTTTCTTAAGCTTACTTATGTCATTTATTTTGTCTCATTTCATAGGATTAACACACTTGGCATGATCTTAGTTTTTCTTAGGGTTTTTTATCCAAAGTTTTATCCTTGCCTTTATTACAAGGACATCTTATTGTATTGTATCATATTGTATTTCATTGTTCTTTGAAAATATAACAATTCTTTCATTGCATCTCTCTCATGGAAGGTTTTTTGGTCTTGTTGATTAGATTATTGTACCTATGAGTTGTTCCATAACTCCAATGGATTGAAGCTTGATGTATTCTATGATCTCTATTAGATTGTGTGTTGCCCATGTAGTGGGAGATTTGAGTAGATTTATGTTTAATCAAAGAAAAGAACATTGGACTAGGGTTAAAAAGGGTCCTTAAATACTTGTGATACACTTTAAACTTTACAATTTACTTCCAAGGAAGACCTAGGATGAGTTTGATGGTGAATGTACAAGACTTGTTTATGATGATTGGGTTGGAGATATTGGTATTCGAAGATCTATGAGTGACTATTTTCCTTGTTTGGTGGACATGTTAGTTGGATGAGAAAAAGGAAAGTTTGTTTCCCTTTCAAGTGCAAAGTTGAACACATGGAAGATACTCATATTGGTATAAAAGTGTGGTTTTAGAGACTAGGTACAAATTTTATGTGATGATAACCCCTTTTTTGTGTTTTCTTTTAGAAATAGATGAGAGTAAAAAGTGATTTGGTTTTCAAGCCTCGTTATGTTGGAAGAATGAGAAGTTTTTCATTGATGTTGTTTTTGGCAACATGAGCATGTAAGATAAGCACAATGTATGCTATTATATGTTGCAGTGTTGGCATTGATGTCAAAATTACATCTTGGTGTGAAGACTTTTGTGCAGATCATTTTGGTTGGTCTAACACAATTTTGGATGTTTGTGGAAGACAATTTTGCAAGATGGTTTGATCCTATAAAGTTGATCATGATGAAAAAATGATTGTTTTTTACCAGTGTTTTTGGGTACTGAGCATCCAATTTTTGGGTCCACACTGGTTCGTGAATGAACATTTTACTTTGTGATTCTAACATAATTTTTTTGGTTGGTAGAATCATTTAATTCCAAAATTCCATCTTGTTTTTGCTTTTGGTTTAAAAGATATGGATAACAAAAGTTCAACTTGGCAAATTACAATCATTTCTTTTACAATGCATATGAGTAGGAGAGTTTGCACTACTTTGTGGATAGGTTTTTGACTTTGCAGATTTAAGGAGATATTGACATATGTCAATAGAATATGAATTATAGTTGGCATGATGTTTTGAGGTACACATGTCCAAATATGGGTATACAGTTGAAGATTTTTTGTATTAGGTCTTCTGCAAAGCCAACCTAATAGATGTTAAGGTATGCAAATATTAATTAAGTATTGTGGAGTTATGTGGGAGCTATTATAGGCCCATGTTGACCTATTTCAAATTATTTTAAGGATTGAATCTTGGTGCAAGGCGTGTGTGGGAGGTTTTGAGCCAATGAGTTATATATTGTATAATTTGTATGTTGCATCTAATTAGGCTGACCTAATTGATGTTATGCTTCAAGTGGATATAAATGCTAGATCATTTTCAGTGTTTTGATGAATGAGAGATATGTAAGTGATGTGAATTATGTGAATATTATTAGAGAAATGTGAATATTGAGTAGAATATTAGTGTGATGCGAATGCAAAGTAAAGCAGAGTGTTAGATCAAAATTAGATGAAGTGTGTAAATTTGATTTATTGAGCTTCATTGGAACTGTAATTCATGCATATGACATATGCAATTGTAACAATTCAATCTAGGTTGTGAGCCACAAACTCTCTTCTATCTTTTTCTCTTAGTGGGTAGTGAGTCCACTTGGATAGTGGGTCCACCTATAGTGAGCACTTCTATAAATATACTATAAACAATTATAATATATTATAATCTAATCCTCACCATGGTTTTTCCCATTTTGGATTTTTCACGTAAAAATCTTGGTGTTCATATGTTATGTGATGTTTTTGAATGTTTCATGCTTTCTTTCATTACTATAATAGAATCTACTAAGTGGATTGGATGTTTAGTGTTTGAATGGTGTAAAAGAATACGGATTCACCCCCCTCTCAGTATTCTAGGCGTTCAATGATTAATATCAAAGCTTGGTTCCTTAGAAGGATTTTAACTGCTTGGGGAAGATCTTGGAGGTTGAACACATGGTTGTTAGAAGACTACCTACTCCTCTAGAAGAGATTCCTATTGTTGGATTCAGAGAAGAAGATTGTATGCTTGAAAAAGATGGAGAACTCAAAGTTTCCCTTGAAGATTTTGAAAGGATTAAAGGTGAAAATAGAATATGAAAGAAAATGTTAAAAAAGCAGATGAATGCATCAAAAAAATGAGAGAGAAAATCAAGAAGTTCAGAGAAAGGCATAAGGAAGTCAGTGAACAATTAAAGCAAGCAAATGAAATTATCACTGGTCTGAAAGTGCAAGTTGAGGAAAAGAAAAGAATTGAGGAATGTCTGAATGCAATGGTGAAAAGAAAATCTGAAGAATGTACAAGGCTTGAACAAGATGTTGTGAATGTGAGATTAGATCTAGAGAAAGCAAAGGTTCATGAAGACAAATTCAAGATGAGTTATACAAATCTTGATGAAATGATTCCAAATCAGAAAGGTTCTAAAGATAAAGACGGCTTAAGATTTTAAAAGGATGAAAGCTCAAAATTAAATCAGACATCAAATACTAAAGATAAGAAGAACAATGACAAACAAATCTAGAATCAAAGGAATGAAGCTAGAAGACCACTGGTCAGACAACCAAATGCACAAAGGTACCCATCTTTTAATGGTTTATGTTATTCTTGCAATAAATTTGGACATAAGCCAATGGAATGTAAAAGCATAATGAGTCAAAATGCTCCACTTTTTTTGGTCAATGCTTTACCTACAAGAAATTTGGTCATAGAGCTAGTGACTGCAGAAGTCAAATGATGAATGACTATAACAATGGTAGAATGGTTCAATATTTTAAAGGCTACTGTTATACATGCTATGGATTTGGGCATAAAGATAATCAATGCAGATCCAAAATGAATGGATGGAATACTGGTCAAAAAAATGTTATATGTTACAATTGTAATAGGCCTAGACACATTTCCTTGTTTTGTAGAAGCAGAAATATGAAGAAGGATAATCCGATAAAGAGGAATGAACCAATACAAAAGATTGATCTGGAAAAAACAAAGAAGGAGATGGATAATATTTGGAGAAAGAAGGAAGAGACAGAGGTTAAGGATGAATCCAAACCATCATCCAATGCAGATGTTTCCTCCAGAAAATAAGTTGAGAGCTTTGGCTTAGGGGGATCTTTAATAAACATATTTTATCCCTTGCCAAAGAAAATAGTGTTGGTGTTGTAGCATGGAGATATTTGATGTAGATCGACATGCTTGACCTATTGATGAAGATTGCGGAAGAAAATATGATAAGGTGGAGGTTTGCAGAGCATCAAAAGTTTACTGTGCACATAGTGAAAGGTTTGCCAAATTTATTGTTTGAAGCATTTAATGTGAAATTAGGTTAGATTCAAAGGGTTATAAAGTGACTTCACTTAGGAAAATTTATTTACAAAAATCATTTGAGAAAGAGTAGAGCAGTGAAGGAGTGATCAAGGTGATATGAGATTTGGTGTGTTCAAACCCTAGTTCGGCAAGCGAAAGAAAAGGTATTTACAATCTCCATTTTTCTCTAGTTTCATAAAGAACCTTGTTTGAAAGCAATTTGAATTCATTTGCAATGGCTACACTGAGGGTTACAGATGTTATTGAGAATCCACAACTTAGATTCAAGAAATACCCTGCAAAATCCATAGAAGACAACCCATTAGGTGCATTTTTGTAAGATGGAAGAATATGATCACAATAAGCTGAGATAGTGGATGAAAGAACTTAGTGGAGACAATTTTTCCCTAAAACCAAAATACCAAAACCTAGTTGTAAAAAAGCTTGATGTATGGCAATGGTTTCCGAATTTTTGCTTTGATTATAAATGGGTCAAGATTGCACTAAGCAGAATTCATGATAAGTTTTTTTGGACTGACATGCCTGAAATGATAACAAAGGAGGTGATTAGAGAGGTTGCAGATCTATACTCCACCAAATATATTCTTGTATTGAAATCAATCAAGAATGAGGTTGTAATGGAACTCATAAGTGCAACATATGATAAAATAGCTTTAGCTATAAATCCCATCAAAAATCTTGCTGTGAGATATGCAACAATGATGATTGGTTATAAAATATACTTCAATAATAGAGAAGACTTTGTATCTACCACCACAATCAATGTGGAATATGAAATGGTTGAAAAAGGAATGGACTATGATCTTTATGAAATGTTAAGGAAACATTAGATGGAGAACTTGAAACGAACTAATGAGAAGTATGTATTTAAGTATGGAACCTTGGTTGTGTGTTTACTTTACTATTTCATAAAGGAACTTCCTAGAATTAGAAGTGTGAAATGGTTGCAAGGAAGACCAGTAGCTCATCAGATTGCAAAATTTATGAGAATTCTTGGTGATGTGAAGGCACAAGATGATTCCCTTGTTGCTTTCTTTGTAGTTTTCCAAAAGAGGATGCATGAACAAGACATAATTCCTAGGAAATTGGTTGAAAAATATCAAAATGACATCACATTCGTAGTGTCAAAAGATGAGTGCATGATGGAAGTAGTAGAACCAAGGATAATGTGGATCCCAACCTTGGGATATAAAATCAATGAACAAGAAATTAATGGTTTGGCTGACATTTTATTGAAAAGTCTGAAAGACACCAGTAAAGCAAGGTATGACACATATGAAGAAAAATATGTGGAGGTGCATATGGAGCAAAGAAAGCCATAGATAAAGAAAAAGGTCGAGAAAATGTTTGACAAGTATGCGAAGGAAATGGGCATCTCAAAGGAACAAGTGGAGCAATAAAAAGCAAAGGCTAAGGGAGAATCGAGTGTTACAGGAGGTTCAAGAAGCATAAGAAGATCTAGTAGGACAACTACCACCCCTCTTGCTATCCAAAATTCCTCTGGGACTATGCCCTCTATTGGAGAAAGAGGAAAACAACTTCTAGTCCTTTGGTAAAGAAGAAACCCTTTTCGGTTATGCAAACTACAAGAGTTGAGAAGAAGAAAACCACTATAGTAGGACCAAATGCAGCCCCTGTGAAGAAGAGACAAAAGAAAGAGGCAATGAGAGAAAATAATACAAGTGTGAATGTACAAGAAGTGGAGGAAGAAGGACCAAAATTGGTCCACAAAAGGATAAGTGAAGCTTCACAAGGTGAAGCAAGTGTTAAAAGAAGAATATTTGAAATTATTGACATAGACAATGAAGAAGAGATAGAGGAAGAAAAGAAGAAATTTGTATCTTACATGAGGGAGAAGAAGAAAGAAGCCACCAAGAAGGTGTCACTAGAGAAGAAGAGAGCATAAACAAGCCAGAAGAAGACTCTGGGTGAGAGCATATAAAAAAACAAATAGAATCGGTAAGACCTCACTCTCCCATGAAATTATAAGCATTGTTCAATAAAATTTTGTAGTATGAGATGTTAGGGGAGACTAAAACTCTATATAGTGAGGAAAATGAGGTGGATAAGGTCACCATTGTAGAGGAAATTATCAAGTATATCATTATTTTAGAAGTTGATATGAGAAACATTGAGAAGAAAATTCCTACAGATCTTTGGAATGTATTGGTGAAGAGAAGACATGGAGAAATTGAAGAAGAAGGAAAGATAAAGGAATATGCATTGGAGAAAGTTGGTGCTTCTATGTCTGAGGAAAATAGAGCCACATTGGCTAAGCTATACATCACAGAATCTAGGGTGAAGAAAAGGGTAACTACCCTTATGGGTAGAGACAAGAATGAATTTGAGAAGCTACAAAAGGAGATAGTTGATAAATTTTTTGACATTACATAGAAATATGGTATGATTTTAGAGAACATTGCTCTAGAAGTTACTACAGGTGAAGAAGCTCAAGACATTGATGCTCAAAATGAGCATGTAGCTCATGAAGATTATATTTAGGATGATGTCCCTTCAGAATTGGAAGAATTAGCATAGGAAAATGAAGAAGCAGAAAAGAATGTTTAAGGAGAGATAGTAGCTGATGAGGAAGCAACAAAAGAAGATACATCCACTCCTCCTTTGGTACTAGAAGAAAATGTTGCTCCTCTGGTTAACATAGAGAATCTT
Organism: Sequoiadendron giganteum; assembly: GCA_007115665.2. Taxonomy (NCBI): domain Eukaryota; kingdom Viridiplantae; phylum Streptophyta; class Pinopsida; order Cupressales; family Cupressaceae; genus Sequoiadendron; species Sequoiadendron giganteum. The sequence continues at coordinate 31,803,403 of CM021106.1, forward strand.
GTAGAGGAAGAGAATGTAAGTAAGGATGGAGATAAAGAGAAAGTTGATGTAGAGAAGGAAGATAAACAAGAAAATAATGAGAAGAATGATGAGGATGCATCCGGAGATGCAAAAATTGAAGAATAAAATCTAGTAAACTCCGGAAAGAATAGGGAAGAGGACTTGAAGGGAAAAGTTGTGGAAATTACAAATAATTTTGGTGAATCCTCTAGCTCCTCTAGAGATTCCTTGAAGAATCTACTAACTATGTAACTCAAATTTCAACTCGTGTCTTCACAACTGCTACAAATGCCAATGCCATAGGGAAATATAGATCTTGAAAAGATTTTCCCCCACCACAAGCTACAATTGGGAGATGTATTCCATGCATCTGCCCAGAAGGAGATCATTGAAAAAAATCAAAAGAGTGGAGAGCTGATGGAAGAAGTGTTGAATATTTGGAATACTGAAAAGGGGGGTGAATCAGTATTCCATTAAACCAATCAAATAAAATCCATCTAAACATTATCACAATTTTGATTGAATCAGTATGAGAGAACATGAAAACAAGACAATGCATCAACACACATGAACACCAAGATTTTTACATGAAAATCCCAAAAAGAGAAAAATCACGATGAGGATTAACTCACAATATATTATATCCGGATACAAGATATTACAAGGCTCACTACCAGGACTCACTATCCTTGAAAGGCTCACAACCTGAATACAAAATATGGCTAACCGCTAAGATATAAAAGGTATGGCTCACTACCAAGAGTATGAACTGATAGAATACATATTTTGTTTGCAAGGTTTAGTTCCAATGAAGCTCTGAATAAGTACTACCTCTCACATCAATCACTCAACAATTTTGTTTTGATCCTCAACTGATAAAGCATTTAGGATCCGATCTTCACATATCCCATGATCCTCTTCACACTTCACTACACCTCACCACATACCATCACTTATCTTTTCTCCTTCAAAGAATCTTATATATATACAAGCATATCTCATTCATCAATTAGGTCGGCCTAATTAGATGAAAGAAAAACAATAAAAAACACTCTTTTCGGAACCATATATGATTTAAAACATTTTTTTCCATGTAGTGCATCATATCAAGTCTGCATGGATCTATGAAAAACATCCATAAGGTATATCTAGTCTTCTTACTGTGTTTCATAAGTTAGGTCGGCCAAGACCAAGACATAACCACAAAAACTCCAAACCAACATGTAATCCTCAAAGAAAACACCTAGATCTAATATTACATCAATTTCTCATCACACTACCATTAGAATCACAACATTAGAATGTTCTTCTTAAGAAAATGTGGAGTCTCTCACATTGATATGCAGAGTAGAGAAAAACTTGTAGAGTGCAGAGCTAAACTCTGTCAATGATAACTTTCTTCTCACAAAAAAAAAAACTTCTCAAGATCTAGGATATAGCTATCTGAATGAGACATGATAACATTTTTAAGAGCTTGGAGTCATATCTTTTCTTGTAGTGATTTCCAAACTCAAAAATCAACTCACTGGTTCGTCAGAAAAGAACACTTCTAGTAGAGAACATCTTCTAGTAAACTAAGTAAGCTTCTCATACAATTGTCACCATGTTGACATCAATGACAACACAAGAACAGTCAAATCAATCCGCATACACTTCAAGCTCATGTTGCAAGGCTCCATATTTTCAACAATCTCCCCCTTTGGCATTGATGGAAATATGCATGTCAAAAACATTTTTCCGATATACGGCAACTGAAATACTCCCCCTTTCATAATTGTTCTTCTCAAAAGTGTTTTTCCTCTATCTATATTTCTCCCCCTTTGACATCAATGGAAAAGGATGGGGTCTGGTATATATGTGTACACATCAAGAATTGACCAAAAAGATATGAGCACAATGAGAATTGTATTAACCTAAAGATGAGGAGCCTTTGAGATCCTTCAGGGTATTTTCCCATGAAGCTTTACCTTCTTCCCATGCAACTTTCACACTTACAAGAGTCTTGAGAAATAGTTCAAGCTTAGTCAAGGACTCTATACCATCTGCTAAAGTATTGGGAATCAGATTAATCTTTGATATATTACCAATATAGTCAAGAGCACTAGATACAAGATTATGCTTGAGTTTTACCATATCTCTGAGTGCCACAAACTTCCTAATCACTTATGTCCTTTGATCCTGCAAGGAAAATAATTTGTCCTAAAGCTGCACAATGTAGGACCACCTCTAATTATTTCTATCATCTTCAAATCTATATGTATCTGCTTGAGTGCTCATCCGAGTTCCAATCTCCCTTATCTCATCTCTTATATTGAGTGTACTGCGAGACCAATTCAAGTAGAAAGAAAATAGTTCTTGAGCCTCTTCCTCACAAAATTGTACACTCTCCAATTCCTTTACCACTCTTTGATGTGCATTTTCATATTTCTTCTTGATATCTTCTAAATTTCCTTCTGCAAACCCAATTCCAACATGCACTTCTAGACCAGAGATATATAATTTCAAAGAATTAATCATGTTTCTGAGATTTTCCACAATTGATATAGATGAATCAAATTTAGCACCGAAAATTACCTTTTGTAATTCTTTTAAAGCTCTTTGAATGTTTATGCTTTCATGCTCATGTTGAGCTCTCTTTGATTCACTTCCTTATGTGACTTCTTGTTTGACAACACTTTTTCTCTTCTTCCCTATTTCGGTTGCACTACCAAAGGCTTCTTCTTCATTGGGATTCTTAGGGATCTCCAAAATAATTCTTGCGTAATGATCAATCTTAGCCTTAGTCACTTCATAATCTAACTCTGATATCCACACCAATCTAGGTTCAACTGCTTCCACATAACAAAAATTTGTAGAAACTAGGAAATTAATACTTCTGGGGTACCTTTCAGTTACACTTCCTAGAATCCTTGATCTTTTCTTCATTCTCATTTGAAATGTTCCAAAGAATGCAGCAAGAGCAGTCTCTTGAGCATCCGAACCACCAAGATTTATCATAAAATTCTTGATCTGATGAGCAATAGGTTCTACATTTGTCCATTCTATCCTTCCTATTACCAGTAACTCTTTTAAGAAGTAAAAGAGTAAGCAGACAATCAAATTCCCATACCGGAATGTATTTTTCTTGCTCTTCTTGATTCCCTTTAGATTCTTTAAAATGTGTATTCAAAGTAGCTCATACACGTCATAATCCATACCTCTTCTAACCATATCAATAGCAATGTGAATAGAAGCAATAGAAACTATGAGTTCATTGCTAGGTGAGAAAACTTTGTGACTAATAACCATCACATCATACCTAATGACCGGATCTTCAATTGTTCTCAAAACAAATTCTTTTCCTTCGATGGTTGCACCAGTCACCCCAATTATCTCTTGTTCATTCAAAGAATTTCGTTTGGGAACTAGTTTGGAGGAACACAAACCAGTTACATCTCTAATGGCTTCTATGGTAATCAAATATGATTCATCAATCCACAATGATTCATCATGAATCTTGCTCAAAACTATTTAAATATACTTCCTGTCAAATTCAAACAAAGGGGATTTCTTCCATACATCCAACTTTTTCTCAACTAAGATTTTGTAAGTATCAAGATTTTCTTCCAATTCATTTTTCCATAGGATACTTAACTGAACCGGTGACATTTCCTCAATCTTACTATAGATGTATGCATAGATATCTTCAGAGGGAAATACTCTAGGAGGAATGCAAGAGAATGCACCAACTGATTCTTCCAAATTTTTTTTCAATGTTTCCTTAATTTGACTTGCAATCTATCCAAAATATTCACAACCTTCAAATTATCCATTGCATAAAAGGGTGAAATATTGTGAAAGAAAAATACCTCTGTAATTGCCAACGAAGAATAGGATAGATGTTCAGCTTTTGGGGTATGCTTTGAATCCACTTTGAACTCTTCTTCCTTCAAGCCTTGAAACTTTGAATTGCTCTAGATTCTCCAAACTTCCTCTGCATGCTTCTCGAAAAATACATATTCCTTTTGAATATGATTTCCTTGATATATTTGAATTTATTTCTTTCATTTTGAATGCTTTTGCAATAAATGCTTCAAATTGTAGGTAGATCACCTCGAAATTTGTGTGCACTTCCATCCTTTCAAATTCTACAACCTTCATTCTTCACACATGTGATTGAAAAATTCCTTTTGAATTCATTACCACATTAAATATACTTCTATCATGATGTGACATAAGTATCGATGAGGGGGTTTATTAGAGTTTTTGATAATTGCTCCCCCTTAGTCATTGTCGGACTTCAAAATTTTATGGGTGTATATGCACCAGAATTTGGCATATGTAAGACTGATGATTTTGATTCAACTTGCTCGAATTCTCCTTCCTTTCTCCAGATTCTTTTCATCTCTTTTATTACTTCTTCCAGATCAATTATTGGTTCATGTTTCTTTGTCGGATAGTTATTTTTCTTTTTTTGCAGTTATTAGCAAAAAGTTTTGGATTGCTACAATCACAACAAACAACATTCTTCCTTCCATAATTTCTTTTATTTAATCTATATTTGCATTGATGAGCCTTGTGTCCAAAATTCTTGCATTTAAAACATTTGTCGGAGAATGATGGGGTACCATTCATTCTATTGTTGCAGTCCTTTACCTCATGACCAAATTTATTGCAGGAATGAAAAGCACCATTGAAAGAAAAATACCTATGAGCATTAGGTTTTCTGATAGGAGTTCTTCGGGTATTTCTTCTTGAGTTCTTGATTTGTCCATCATTGCACTGAATCTTCTTGTCAGGAGATTGCTTCGTTTTTGAACTTTGAACTTCTTCAAATCCTAAACCACTTTTTTCCATTGCCGGTCTTTGAGAAATAGTCAATTCATCAAGCATTGCAAAGCTTGCCTTAAATTTATCCTCAAATATTTTTGCCTTTTCCAGATCTGATCTTAAAATTTCTATTTTTTGCTTGATCTTGATACATTCATCCATTTTCTCTTGAATTTCAACTTGTTGACAGACTTCAAGTCTTTCCACTTCTTCTAATTGTTGTAGCAGTCTGGTGATCTCATCATGTTCTCTTCTCAATTGATCAAAGGCTTCTTCATATCTACACCTCGTATCCTTGAAGCAATCATTCCCTTCCTTTAGCTTATTCTTCAAATCTTCAATTTATTCTAAATATTTAGTAAAGATCACTACCAGAGGAAAATATTTCCTATATTCAAATTTCGGGACCTTCCTCAAGCTATTAGTCTCCTTCAGAGGAACCAATCTTTGATACCAATTATTGAATATCCTAAATACCAAGAGGGGGTGAATCGGTATTCCATAAGACTAGTCAAATAAAATCCATCTAAACATTATCACAATTTTGACTGAATCAATAAAAGAGAACATGGAAACAAGATAATGCATTAACACACATGAGCATCATAATTTTTACATAGAAAAACCAAAAAGGGAAAAACCACGGTGAGGGTTAACTCACAATATATTATATCCGGATACGAGATATTACAGGGCTCACTGCAAGGATCACTATCCTTGAAAGGCTCACAACCTGAATACAAAATATGGCTAACCGCCAAGATACAAAAGTTATGGCTCACTACCAAGAGTATGAACTGATAGAATACACCTATGTGCAGGGTTCAATTCCAATGAAGCTCTAAATAAGAATTATTGCCTCTCACAATAGTTGCTCAACAATTTTGTTCTGATGCTCAACTAATAAAGCATTTAGGCTCAGATCTTCACATATCCCTTGATCCTCTTCGCACTTTAAAAGAGTCAATTACTGAAAAATATGTTCTTGCACATAAAAAAATTCAAGAGAATTTGAAGGATACACAGGGGTGTGTAGATGAGGAAAATGCTCTTTATCAATATGGCATGAAGTGGTCTAGAGCCACACAAAGCATCGGGAAGGAAATGGACTCCATTGAGTCCCAGATCAACATTGCCTCTAGTGCCTATGATCTAGCACTTGACCTAGTTGGACACACAAGGAATGTTATAGAATATTTGCATAAGAAATTCTTTTAGCTATAGGCTCAAAAGGAACATATCATTTTGTAGTTTGGAGAGATAAGGGACTTGGTGAATCCCAAATTCATACTCATTTCAAGAGCCATTTTGAGTGCTACCAAAGCTAGACATAGATAAATCTGGTACCTAGCACTTTGGAAGAAGGAGAAGAGTTACTAATGAAGTTTGAAACTCAATGTAGATTGCTTGGGGCTGCCAAGAAGACATGGGAAGAAGGTTAATGGGTGTGGCATACCCATGTGCAGAAGTTACAAAGGTCAACCTCTTTCGATTGACAACATTTGTTTCTCTTTATGCATTTTCAGTTTTCAGTTTCAGATTCTTTGTACATATGCGGAGTATATAGAGTAGTTTTTTATACATTTTTTTTGGTTTTTCTCTAGTACATGACTTAGGGGGAGTCAATTTAATCTTTCAATTTGTACATATGCATATTTCTCAGGGGGAGATCCGGTATATGTTAGAATAGATGTTGTAGGAACCCTTTGCCCTTGATGTCAAAGGGGGAGAATGTTTTACAAATATTTTGGAGATGTTTTGGCATGTTTGCATCAATGAAAAAGGGGAAGATTGTTGGAAGAATGAGAAGTTTGTCATTGATGTTGTTGTTGGCAACATGAGCATGTAGGATAATCATAAAGTATGTTATTGTGTGTTGCATTTTTGTCATTGATGTTAACATTGCATCTTGGTGTGAAGACTTTGGTGCAAATCATTTTGGTTGGTTCTAACACACTTTTGGATGTTTGTGTAAGACAATTTTGCAAGGTGGTTTGACCCTGTAAAGTTGATCATGATGAAAAAATGATCATGTTTTTACCAGTGTTTTTGGGTACTGAGCATCTAGTTTTTGGGTCGGCACTGGTTTGCGAATAAAAATTTTACTGTACAGTTCTAACATAATATTTTTGGTTGGTAGAAGAATCTAATTCAAGAATTCCATCTTGTTTGGAAATTGGTTTGAAAGATGTGAATAACAAAAGTTCAGCCCGGCGAATTACAATCATTTCTTGTATGGTGCATATGAGTAGGAGAGTTTGCACTTCTCAGCGGATAGGATTTGACTTTGTGGATTTAAGGAGATATTGATAGATGTCAATAGAGTATGAATTCTAGTTGGCATGATGTTTTGAGGTACACACATCTAAATATGGGTATACAGTTGAAGAATTTTGGTATTAAGTCTTTTGTAGTGCCGACCTAATAGATTTGAAGGTATGTAAATATTGATTAAGTATTGGAGTTATGTGGGAGCTATTATAGGTCCATGCCGACCTATTTCAAATTATTTTGAGGATTGAGTCTTGGCACGAGGTGTGTGTGGAAGGTTTTGAGCCAACGAGCTATATATTGTATATTTTGTATGTTGCATCTAATTAGGCCAACCTAATTGATGTTATGCTTGAAGTAGATATATATGCTAGATCATTTTCGATTTTTAATGAATGAGAAAAGGTAAATGATGTGAATGATGCAAATATTATTAGAGCAGTGCAAATTTAAGTTGTGAATGTTGAGTGGAATATTAAAGAGTGATGTGAAAGAAGAGGGTTAGATCAGAATCAAATGAAGTGTGTGAAGTTAATTTATTGAGATTCATTGGAATTGCAATTCATGCATATGATAGATGCAATTATAACAATTCAATCTAGGATGTGAGCCACAAACTCTCCTATCTTTTTCTCTCAATGGGTAGTGAGTCCACTTGGACAATGAGTCCACCTATAGTGAGCACTTCTATAGATATACTATAATTGGTTATAATTATTGTGAGATAATCCTCATCATGGTTTTTCCCATTCAGGATTTTTCACATAAAAATCTTGGTGTTCATGTGATATGTGATTTTGTTGAATGTTTCATTATTTCTTTCATTACTCTAATTGAATATGCTAAGTGGATTGGATGTTTAAATGTTTGAATGGTGTAAAAGAATATTGATTCACCCCCCTCTCAGTATTTCGGGTGTTCAACACATTTAACATTATGATTGCCTAAATTGACAATACCATAGCATTGCAGGAGAATATCACTACACTACATCAAAGCATGAAATAACTCAATTACAATAACTGAGAGAGTTGAGTAACACACTAAAATTAGATTGAAGAGATTTATATCAGACCTGTTCATAAGCTAAACTATGCACTTTTCAATCATTCAAATGTACAATATTACCTCCCAACTCCTTATGAAGTGAGATAATACAAAGTGCTATTCAATTCTAAACTATTATCTCAATAATCCATCATTTTACATTGCAAAAGATTACAAACATCTAAAATTGTTGTTTGAAACCCAGACTGAAACCCCGGGTTAATGAAAATGGTACGACCTCCTAGAAGGGGCTATTTGGCCATAAAAATCAGATTTTCAACTACCACAAATGAGTAGTCCAAAGGGGTCACCCAATTGTGAAGAATCCAATGAATCAATACCCAGAATGATATCTCTTTGTCTCACAAAGATATGAATAATTGCATGTTTCCTAGCTGCTCAAAAAAAGCATTTTCAGAACTTAGAAAATCTATATCAACACTCAAAAATAGAATCAAACCTCCTCTAAAATCACACCACAATACCAAAATCCACACATCACACCAAAACTCACAAACCCACATCAAAATATTGAATAAATCTTCATATTATTCAACTCCAAAATCACCCCACAATCAAAATCACTAAAAGATATAATTGTTGGATATTCCATCATTAACCGTAGTTGTTTTGTTTTGTTATTATTTGTTGGCTAATTTAGGCTATTGTTGAGCTCATGAATACATGGTTATTATAAATTAAACTTTTTAATTTAAATCATGATATTGGATTGATTGCAAAATCTGAAATGGTATCAGAGTGGTATATAGGCATAATATCTACATTTCTAAAATATGGTGCAGATTATTTGGAGTCGTAGTAGGAACTAGGTATTGGAGTGATAAGAAAATAGCATGTTAGGTGGGAGAAAGAGTATAATTCTACCATCGATCTGCATCGACCAATTTTTTTAGATAGTTTGAAGAGGCCCGATAATTTGAGAGGTTTGTAGATAATTTTTGTAGTAATTTATGGTGAAATTATTGAGGTGGATTCACGGGGATTTACATACATTTGATACAATCAAATCATAGCCGACTTTTCTACGTGACCCACAATCACGTTACTCTTCACATTGCCTCTCGCTCACGCAGCCTCAAGCTAACAAATCAGCTTCATTGTGATAATTGATGCATCGAACCGATGAATTTCTTCCTATGGATTTGTCTTTACCAAACATCAACTACTTAATCGCTCTTGTTGTGTCGTTCTATCACCACTCGAAGAGCTTTTCAGTCTGACATTTTGGCTTCATCAACTATTTCTCAACACCAGGCAAAGGCGTGATTGGGCTAGGCACCGACTACTATCCTCACCGTAGTTCCGCATTGGAGACAAAGGAGTTTGATCGTGTTTTTCTACTTTTTACAGGACAGTGGCAAGATAATCGGCTCATCTTTGAGCATTGAATTCATGTGGAGCTTTTGCAATCACTAATCTGTTAACTAGCATAGTGGAGGTGACAGTGACGGTCATCACTGTTTGGCACATTTACATTGTGTGAATCATTTCTCAGGCCATGGAACATGTGGCTTGACTTGTTTTGTAGCCTGTGGTAAAACCAAAGACACGAAGGATCAATTCAAACCTTAGTCTCTACTAGAGTTATGAATTTAAAGCTTGATGTTTTTAGAGGAGTAACTTTCTAGCACAGGATTGGGATATGTGCTCACGGTAGCATTCAAGTCCTCGTATAGAGCTAAGGGGAACTATTTTCTTTAAATTCTTGTGGCTAAATCAAAGTTGCTATTAGAAATTTGCTTGTTTGCTGTAATTTTTTAGATTATTTGTACTTTGGTATTTCTAAAGATAGGTTGATGGCATCAGTATGAATTTATTAGCTATAGGCAAGATTATGAGTACTTTTAGATTTATTTCTTTTGTCTTACAATCATGTTCAAGTGTCATATTTAGAGTATAAAAGAATTCAAGAATGAGCTATTGTATGATTCCTCTTGAAGTCATTTATGAGGGATGTCTTTATTTAACTCAGTTATATTTATAAGGTGTTAATTTTGTTCTTATATTATCCTCTCCTCTATGATAAAATGTTGACCTGGGTGATGAGAAATAGGACAAAATAACATCCATTTCTTGCTCACAAAATGGCAGGAAGTTCTCCAAAATTTCTTCTAGATTCTCAATTGCTATGTAAGAATAATTATTTTGCATGGAAGACCAAACATAAAACTCAACTTGAGTTTGAGGAAGTTTGGAATGTGGTCAATGGCAACACAACACGAGATCCAAGTGATGCCGATGAGAAGAATAAATTTGATCGAGCTGATAGGAAGGCTAAATTGATCATAATTCTCAACGTGTCTGATGAAGTTAAGACTTTCATATGAGACTCATCTACAACCAAAGATGCTTGGGAGAAGCTACATATGGTGTATAAGGTGAAGAATCAGAATTAGATCCCAAATTTGCAGAGTCAACTATACAGCTTGAAGATGAAGAATGGAGAATAGTTAGAATCCTTCCTCAAAAGGATTGTTGAGATGAGAGCTTCACTACAAGTGTCGGGAGAAATTGTTGAAGATGCAGTTCTAGTGCCTATTGTTCTACGGGCACTACCTTTCAAATACAAAGTGTTTGTGACAACTTTGAATGTCACAGAACAAACACCCACTTTTGAGAAACTTGTAAATCTACTTAGAAAAGAAGAGTCTCTAAGGCAAGATCATGATGAGAAAGATCATGCAATGACCACATGTCATAAAGGAAGGAAGCTTATGAAACAGTTTTGTGGACCTCCCAAATATGGTAATTCATCCAGATCTTAGATGAAGTGTTCAATATGTGAAAGTATTGGAGCAAGAAGAGCAAACAAAATCAACATGGCGATATTGTTGAAGAAGAAGACTCTCCAGAAGAGGAATCTGTGTTTTCAACCCACACTTAAGAAGATAGTTCACAATCAACCTCAATTTGGTATGTGGAATCAAGTGCTAAAAAGCACATGACTAGATAGGAGTGGTTTCTCATATTGAAACCCCATCATGGTAAAGTCTCTCTTGGAGATGAAACCATCTATGATATTCAAGGTATCGGTGACATCTCCTTGTAATTTGGTATACATATGTGTAGGCTCACTGAAGTCTTATATGTTCCTAGACTTACCAAAAGTCTCCTTTCTATTAATCAATTCCTTGATCACAACCTAAGGATGGAGTTTCATAAAAATGATGATAAAAAGGTATGTTTAATCCATGATAAGTCTTAAAGGGCGAACATTGTCGCAAGTACTACTGAAATTGGTAAAACATTTAGGCCTAATACAATTTCCAATAATCAAGCCTTAGTGACTAAGGATAGTGATCTTGTTATGTTATGGCATCGTAGATTTGGTCATTTAAGCACTCGTTGCTAACACTTAGTAACAAAGGCATGGTAAAAGGGCTTCCCTCACTTGAGAATTTGAGTGCCATTTGTTCTAGTTGTCTTGCTAGAAAAAAACATAGAGCGCCCTTCTATCCTAGTGAGCATCGTGCAAGCCAACCTTTGCAGCTGGTGCATACCAATTTGTGCGGGCCCATGGAACCTAGTCACAATGGTTTCAAGTATTTTTTAGCTTTTTGTTGATGATCACACAACAAAAATGTGGGTCTATTGCTTGCGAAGTAAAGATGAAGCCTTTTCCTCTTTCAAAGAGTTTCGTACTCTTGTGGAGAAAGATACAAATCATTATATTTGTGTCCTTCGCTCAAATTGAGGGGGTGAATACACTAGCATATAATTATCCACATATTTGAAGGAAAACAGAATTTTGCATCAACTAACTGCAGCATACACACCTCAACAAAATGGAGTTGTTGAACGAAGAAATCACATCGTCATAGAGATGGTTCATAACATGTTGAAGGATTCTCACTTCGGACATGCATATTGGGCTGAAGTTGTCCATACACTAGTTTATCTTCTAAATCATGCACCAACCAAAGCACTTGATGGCATTACGCCAGAAGAAGCATGGATAGGGGTAAAGCCATCTATTTCTCATCTTTGTGTATTTTCTTGCACAGCATACATGCACATTCCTAAGCAACAAAGAAAGAAACTTGATGAAAAATCTATGAAATATATTATTCTTGGTTATAGTAATGAGTCTAAGGGATATCATCGTATGGATCCTGTCACTAAGAAGATATATATCAACAAAGGTAATTTTTTATGACAAGAGTGATTCAAGTTCACCTTCCACATCATCACTTACTTCAGATAGTGCTCCAATATTCAACATGGATGGGAAAAATAATGGGGATGTTGATAGTCAAACTAACTCAACACCTACAAATATCACAAGACCTTTAACTAAGTGGCATACTAGTACTATTCATGATGCAAAGATAGATGGAGTCCTAGACACTTCCACTTAAGGTCCAAGGACTCGCATCATGGCTCGCAATGACGTAAATCTAGCATTAATGAGCTCAAATATTGTGTGTATATTTTGTTCAAGTCACAAAAGTTCCAATTCCACATTGCCCTATACACCATGGCATACACCACACTAACCATCACATTTTACAAGTTTTGCTTCATATTTGTTGCAAAACTATGATTAATGTGTTAGATGCATAGGACAACTAAGAGGGGGGTGAATCAGTTGTATACTTTAAAACATCAAAAACTCTCATCAACATTCAAATCTATATTAACCCTTCAATCCCTTAAAAACCATTAAACCCTTATCATGCATTAACAAAATGTAAACATATCAAACAATAATGCAAACACATCCAAACACATAAGAACACTAGATTTACTTCATGAGTTCCTCTTGAAGTCATTTATTAGGGATGTCTTTATTCAACTCAATTACATTTAAAAGGTGTTAATTTTGTTCCTATATTATCCACTCCTTTATGATAAAATGTTGATCTGAGTGACGAGAAATTGGCCAAAATAACATCCATTTCTTGCTCACAAAATGGCAGGAAGTTCTCCAGTTTTTCTTCTAGATTCCCAATTGCTATGCAAGAATAATTATTCTGCATGGAAGACCAAACTTAAAACTCAACTTGAGTTTGAGGAAGTTTGGAATGTGGTCAATGGCAACACAACACGAGATCCAAGTGATGTTGATGAGAAGAAGAAATTTGATCAACCTGATAGGAAGGATAAATTGATCATAATGTTCAACGTGCTTGATGAAGTTCAATCTTTCATCTGAGACTCGTCTACAACCAAAGTTTCTTGGGACAAGCTATAGATGGTGTATGAGGAGAAGAATCAAAATTAGATCTTGAATTTTTAAATTCAGCTACACAGCTTGAAGATGAAGAATGGAGAACAATTAGAATCCTTCCTCAAATGGATTGCTTAGATGAGAGCTTCACTACAAGCGATGAGAGAAATTGTTGAAGATGTAGTTCTAGTGCCTATTGTTCTACAAGCACTACCTTCCAAATACAAAGTGTTTGTGACAACTTTGAATGTCATAGAACAAACACCAACTTTTGAGAAGCTCGTAAATCTACTTTAGAAAGAAGAGTCTCTAAGGCAAGATCATGATGAGAAAGATCATGCAATGACCACATGTCATAAAGGTAGGAAGCTTATGAAACAGTTTGGTGGACCTCCCAAATATGTTAATTCATCCAAATCTTAGACGAAGTGTTCAATATGTGAAAGTATTGAACATGATGTGAAAAATTGTTGGAACAACTCCTTGGCCAAAGGATCATCCAACAATAAATCACATCCAAATAATTCATTTCAAACTGGCAGTAAACAATGGGAGCAGAAGAGAAAACAAAATCAACATGGCAATGTTGTTGAAGAAGAAGACTCTCCAGAAGAGGAATCTGTGTAACCCCATCATGGTAAAGTCTCTCTTGGAGATGATACCACCTATGATATTCAAGGTATTGGTGACATCTCCTTGTAATTTGATATACATATATGTAGGCTCACTGAAGTCTTATATGTTCCTAGACTTACCAAAAGTCTCCTTTCTATTAATCAATTCCTTGATCACAACCTAAGGATGGAGTTTCATAAAAATGATGATAAAAAGGTATGCTTAATCCGTGATAAGTTTTAAAGGGCAAAGATTGTTGCAAGTGCTAGTGAAATTGGTAAAAAAATTAGGCTTGATACAATTGCCAATAATCAAGCCTTAGTGACTAAGGATAATGATTTTGTTATGTTATGGCATCGTATATTTGGTCATTTAAGCACTAGTTACTTGCTACCACTTAGTAACAAAGGCATGGTAAAAGGGCTTCCCTCACTTGAGAATTTGAGTGCCATTTGTTCTAGATGTCTTCCTAGAAAACAACATAGAGCACCCTTCTATCCTAGTGAGCATCGTGCAAGCCAACCTTTACAACTGGTGAATACCAATCTGTGCGGGCCCATGGAACCTAGTCACAATGGTTTCAAGTATTTTTCAGCTTTTTGTTGATGATCACACAAAAAAAATGTGGGTCTATTGCTTGCAAAGTAATGATGAAGCTTTTTCCTATTTCAAAGAGTTTCATACTCTTGTGGAGAAAGACACAAATCATTGTATTTTTGTCCTCTGCTCAGATTGAGGGTGTGAATACACTAGCATAAAATTCTCCACATATTAGAAGGAAAATGGAATTTCGCATCAATTGACTGCAACATATACACCTCAACAAAATGGAGTTGTTGAACGAACAAATCAGATCATCATAGAAATGGTTCATAGCATGTTGAAGGATTCTCACTTGGGACATGCATATTGGGCAGAAGTTGTCCATACACTAGTTTATCTTCTAAATCATGCACCAACCAAAGCACTTGATGGCATCATGCTAGAAGAAGCATGGATAGAGGTAAATCCATCTATTTCTCATCTTCGTGTATTTGGTTGCACAACATACATGCACATTCCTAAGCAACAAAGAAAGAAACTTCATGAAAAACCTATGAAATGTATTCTTCTTGGTTATAGTAATGAGTCTAAGGCATATCGTCTTATGGATACTATCACTAGGAAGATATATATCAACAAAGGTATGTTTTTATGAGAAGAGTGTTTCAAGTTCACCTTCCGCATCATCACTTACTTCGAATAGTGCTCCAATATTCAACATGGATGGTAAAATTAATGGGGATTTTGATATTCAAACTAACTCAACACCTACAAATATTACAAGACCTTTGACTAAGTGGTATACTAGTACTCTTCACGATGCAAAGCTAGATGGAGTCCCAAACACTTCCACTTCAGGTCCAAGGACTCACATCATGGCTCGCAATGAGGTAAATCTAGCATTAATGAGTTCAAATATCGTGTGTATATTTTTTTCAAGTCACAAAAGTTCCAATTCCACATTGCCCTCTACACCATGGCATACACCACACCAACCATCACATTTTACAAGTTTTGTTTCATATTTGTTGCAAAACTATGATTAATGTGTTAGATACATAGGACAACTAAGAGGGGGGTGAATCAGTTGTATACATTAAAACATCAAAAATCCTCATCAACATTCAAATCTACATTAACCCTTAAATCCCTTAACAACCATTAAACTCTTATCATGCATTAACAGAATGTAAACATATCAAACAATAATGCAAACACATCCAAACACATAAGAACACCAGATTTACTTCATGAGTTCCTCTTGAAATCATTTATTAGGGATGTCTTTATTCGACACAATTATATTTATAAGGTGTTAATTTTATTCCTATATTATCTTCTCCTCTGTGATAAAATGTTGATCTGAGTGACGAGAAATAGGATAAAATAACATCCATTTATTGCTCACAAAATGGCAGAAAGCTCTCCAAAATTTCTTCTAGATTCCCAATTTCTACGTAAGAATAATTATTCTACGTGGAAACCAAACTTGAAACTCAACTTGAGTTTGAGGAAGTTTGGAATGTGGTCAATGGCAACACAACACGAGATCCAAGTGATGCTAATGAGAAAAATAAATTTGATCAAGCTGATAGGAAGGCTAAATTGATCATAATGTTGAAAGTGTCTGATGAAGTTCAGTCTTTCATCTAAGACTCGTCTACAACAAAAGTTTCTTGGGACAAGCTATAGATTGTGTATGAGGCGAAGAATCAGAATTAGATCTTGAATTTGTAGAGTTGGCTACATAGCTTGAAGATGAAGAATGGAGAGCAGTTAGAATACTTCCTAAAAAGGATAGCTGAGATGAGAGCTTCACTACAAGTGTTGGGAAAAATTGTTGAAGATGTAGTTCTAGTGCCTATTGTTCTACGGGCACTACCTTCCAAATACAAATTGTTTGTGACAACTTTGAATGTCATAGAACAAACACCAACTTTTGAGAAGCTCATAAATCTACTTCAGAAAGAAGAGTCTCTAAGGCAAGATCATGATGAGAAAGATCATGCAATGACCACATGTCATAAAGGTAGGAAGCTTATGAAATAGTTTGGTGGACCTCCCAAATATGTTAATTCATCCAGATCTTAGACGAAGTGTTCAATATGTGAAAGTATTGAACATGATGTGAAATATTGTTGGAACAACTCCTTGGCCAAAGGATCATCCAACAATAAATCACATCCAAATAATTCATTTCAAAGTGGCAGTAAACAATGGGAGCATAAGAGAAAACAAAATCAACATGGCAATGTTGTTGAAGAAGAAAACTCTCCAAAAGAGGAATCTGTGTTTTCAACCCACACTTAAGAAGATAGTTCACAATCAACCTCAATTTGGTATGTGGACTCAAGTGCTAAAAAGCACATGACTAGATAGGAGTGGTTTTTCATATTGAAACCCCATCATGGTAAAGTCTCTCTTGGAGATGATACCACCTATGATATTCAAGGTATTGGTGACATCTCCTTGCAATTTGGTATACATATGTGTAGGTTCACTGAATTCTTATATGTTCCTAGACTTACCAAAAGTCTCTTTCTATTAATCCATTCCTTGATCACAACCTAAGGATGGAGTTTGATAAAAATGATGATAAAAAGGAATGCTTAATTTGTGATAAGTCTTGAAGGGCAAAGATTGTCGCAAGTGCTACTGAAATTAGTAAAAATGTTAGGCTTGATACAATTGGCAATAATCAAGCCTTAGTGACTAAGGATAGTGATCTTGTTATGTTATGGCATTGTAGATTTCGTCATTTAAGCACTAGTTACTTGCTAAGACTTAGTAACAAAGACATGGTAAAAGGGCTTCCCTCACTTGAGAAGTCGAGTGCCATTTGTTCTAGTTGTCTTGCTAGAAAACAATATAGAACAACCTTCTATCCTAGTGAGCATCGTGCAAGCCAACCTTTGCAGCTGGTGCATACCAATCTATGCAGGCCCATGGCACCTAGTCACAATGGTTTCAAGTATTTATTAGCTTTTTGTTGATGATCACACAACAAAAATGTGGGTCTATTGCTTGCAAAGTAATGATGAAGCCTTTTCCTATTTCAAAGAGTTTTGTACTCTTGTGGAGAAAGATACAAATTATTGTATTCATGTCCTTCGCTCAGATTGAGGGGGTGAATACACTAGCATAGAATTCTCCACATATTTGAACGAAAATGAAATTATGCATCAACTGACTGCAGCATACTCACGTCAACAAAATGGAGTTGTTGAACGAATAAATAACATCATCACAGAGATGGTTTGTAGCATGTTGAAGTATTCTCACTTGGGACATGCATATTGGGTTGAAGTTGTCTATACACTAGTTTATCTTCTGAATCATGCACCAACCAAATCACTTGATGGCATCACGCCGAAAGAAGCATGGATAGGGGTAAAGCCATCTATTTATCATCTTCATGTATTTGGTTGCACAACATACATGCACATTCCTAAGCAACAAAGAAAGGAACTTGATGAAAAATCTATGAAATGTATTATTCTTGGTTATAGTAATGAGTCTAAGGCATATCGTCTTATGGATCCTATCACTACGAAGATATATATCAACAAAGGTAATTTTGATGAGAAGAGTGATTCAAGTTCACCTTCCACATCATCACTTACTTCAGATAGTGCTCCAATATTCTACATGGATGGGAAAAATAATGGGGATGTTGATAGTCAAACTAACTCAACACCTACAAATATCACAAGACCTTTGACTAAGTGGTATACTAGTACTATTCACGATGCAAATCTAGATGGAGTCCTAGACACTTCCAATTCAGGTCCAAGGACTCGCATCATGGCTCGCAATGAGGTAAATCTAGCACTAATGAGTTCAAATATCGTGTGTATATTTTGTTCAAGTCACAAAAGTTCCAATTCCACACTGCCCTATACACCATGGCATACACCACACCAACCATCACATTTTACAAGTTTTGCCTCATATTTGTTAAAAAACTATGATTAATGTGTTAGATGCACAAGACAATTGAGAGGTGGGGTGAATCGGTTGTATACTTTAAAACATCAAAAACCTTCATCAACATTGAAATCTGCATTAACCCTTAAATCCCTTAACAACCATTAAACCCTTATCATGCATTAACATAATGTAAACATATCAAACAGTAATGCAAACACATCCAAACACATAAGAACACCAGATTTACTTCATGAGTTCCTTTTGAAGTCATTTATTAGGGATGTCTTTATTCAACTCAATTATATTTATAAGGTGTTAGTTTTGTTCCTATATTATCCTCTCCTTTGTGACAAAATGTTGATCTGAGTGACGAGAAATGGGACAAAATAACATTCATTTCTTGCTCACAAAATGGGAGGAAGTTCTCCAAAAATTCTTCTAGATTCCCAATTGCTATGCAAGAATAATTAATCTGCATGGAAGACCAACCTTAAAACTCAACTTGAGTTTGGGGAAGTTTGGAATGTAGTCAATGGCAACACAACAATGAGATCCAAGTGATGTTAATGAGCAGAATAAATTTGATAAAAGTGATAGGAAGGCTAAACTGATCATAATGTTCAACATGTCTCATGAAGTTCAACCTTTCATCAGAGACTTGTCTACAACCAAAGTTGCTTGGGACAAGCTACAAATGGTGTATGAGGCGAAGAATCAGAAGTACATCCCGAATTTGCAGAGTCAACTACACATATTGAAGATGAAGAGTGGAGAACAGTTAGAATCCTTGCTCAAAAGGACTGCCTAGATGAGAGCTTCACTACAAGCGTTGGGAGAAATTGTTGAAGATACAGTTCTAGTGCCTATTGTTCTATGAGCACTACCTTCCAAATATAAAGTGTTTGTGACGACTTTGAATGTCACAGAACAAGCACCCACTTTTGAGAAGCTCATAAATCTACTTCAGAAATAAGAGTCTCTAAGGAAGGATCATGATGAGGAAGATCATGTAATGACCACGTGTCATAAAGGCAAGACACTTATGAAACAGCTTAGTGGACCTCCCAAATCTGGTAATTCATCCCAATCTCAGACAAAGTGTCCAATATGTGAGGATTGAACATGATGTGAAAAATTGTTGGTACAACTCCTTGGCCAAAGGATCATCCAACAATAAATCACATCTAAAGAAGTCATTTCAAAGTGGCAATAAACAATGGGAGTAGAAGAGCAAACAAAATCAACATGGCAATGTTGTTGAAGAAGAAGACTCTCCAGAAAAGGAATCTGTGTTTTCAGCCCACACTTTAGAAGATAGCTCACAATCAACCTCAATTTGGTATGTGGACTCAAGTGCTACAAAGCAAATGACTAGATAGGAGTGATTTCTCATATTGAAACCCCATCATGGTAAAGTCTCTCTTGGAGATGATACCACCTATAATATTCAAGGTATTGGTGACATCTTGCAATTTGGCATACATAGGTGTAGGCTCACTGAAGTCTTATATGTTCTTGGACTTACCAAAAGTCTTGTTTTTGTTAATCAATTCCTTGATCACAACCTAAGGATAGAGTTTGATAAAAATGTTGATAATAATGTATGCCCAATCTACGATGAGTTTAAAAGGGCAAAGATTGTCGTAGGTTCTATGGAAATTGGTAAAACGTTTAGGCTTGATATAATTGGCAATAATCAAGCCTTAGTGACTAAGGATAGTGATCTTGCTATGTTATGGTATCGTAGATTTGGTCATTTAAGCACTAGCTACTTGCTTACACTTAGTAAGAGAGGCATGGTAAAAGGTTTTCCCTCGCTTGAGAAGTCAAGTGCCATTTGTTCTAGTTGTCTTGTTGGAAAAAAATATAGAGCACCCTTCTATCCTAGTGAGCATCATGCAAGCCAACCTTTGCAACTGGTGCATATCAATCTGTGCGGGCCCGTGGCACCTAGTCACAATGTTTTCAAGTATTTTCAGCTTTTTGTTGATGATCACAGAAGAAAAATGTGGGTCTATAGCTTGCAAAGTAAATATGAAGCCTTTCTTATTTCAAAGAGTTTTATACTCTTGTGGAGAAAGATACAAATCATTGTATTTGTGTCCTCTGCTCAGATTGAAGGGGGGAATACACTAGCATAGAATTCTCCACCTATCTGAAGTAAAATGGTATTCGGCATCAATTGAATGCATAATACACACCTCAACAAAATGGAGTTGTTGAACGAAAAAATCACATCATGATGGAGATGGTTTGTGAAGCATGGATAGGGGTTAAAGCCATCTATTTCTCATCTTCATGTATTTGGTTGCACAACATACATGCACATTCCTAAGCAACAATGAAAGAAACTTGATGAAAAATCCATGAAATGTATTCTTCTTAGTTATAGTAATGAATCTAAGGCATATTGTCTTATGGATCCTATCACTAAGAAGATATATATCAACAAAGATGTAATTTTTGATGAGAAGAGTTATTCAAGTTCACCTTCCACATCATCACTTACTTCAGATAGTGCTCTAATATTCAACATGGATGGGAAAAATAATCGGCATGTTGATAGTCAAACTAACTCAACACCTACAAATATCACAAGACCTTTGCCTAAGTTGTATACTAGTACTATTCATGATGCAAAGCTAGATGGAGTCCCAAACACTTCCACTTCAAGTCCAAGGACTCGCATCATGTCTCGCAATGAGGTAAATCTAGCATTAATGAGTTCAAATGTCATGTGTATATTTTGTTCAAGTCACAAAAGTTCAAATTTCACATTGCCCTATACACCATGGCATGCACCACACCAACCATCACATTTTACATGTTTTGCTTCATATTTGTTGCAACACTATGTTTAATGTGTTAGATGCATAGGACAACTGAGAGGGGGGGTGAATCGGTTGTATACTTTAAAAAATCAAAAACCCTCATCAACTGCATTAACCCTTAAACCCTTAATAACCATTAAACCCATATCATACATTAACAAAATGTAAACATATGAAACAGTAATGAAAACACATCCAAACACATAAGAACACCAGATTTATGTGGAAAACCCAAGAAAGGGAAAACCACGGTGAGGATTAGCTCACTAATATATGAATTGCAACATCTGTAAGGAAAGAAAAGTGTAGAAACGCCTTCCTAATGCCAACTTCTTGAAGAGTAATACAGAAAGTTCACTCAAAGTTCAATCATAGAACATCCAAGATGCACAATTATAACAGAATAGACAATTAAAACATCACACAGAATTGAACACCAGTTTTACATGGGAAAACCCTTTTGGGGCAAAACCCACACACCAAGCAAGATCTCTTTCTATTACAGTAAAAAGAGCATTTACATACAAAGTTATAGAACTTTGCTTTCATGTGTTAATTAACTGTATCAATTTTGGCAGCATAAAATTTCCTTGATCAACCTCTTGATCAATCTTTGATCTCCACACTGTTACTATTCCATACAATGCACTATGGCATTCGCATAGTATTCCAATCATTCCTGGAATCGTCATTGCAACTTCCACCACAAATGGTCACAGAGCAGTTTAACCGTCAATCTTCAGTACCCCGCCAAAACATTTTCCTTTGAACTTTTACAGTCACCTCGATATGCATAGCTAGCCAAGCCCCCAGTCACCAGAGTGTCGAAGAGACACGAGACCATGTCTCTCTAAACACTCAATGTCATTCGGATACAAGTCTTTTAGTCAATTGCACCAAGATGTCGAGGAGACTCACTAATGTCTTCCACCGATATTGGATCACACCGATGATGCTTATAGCACTAATCGTGGTCCCCACTGCCACTGAGACATCCACATCACCACCGTCGTACAACCGATGTCACCTTTCACGCAAACAGGGCTCACATACCACCATCGTGGTTCTACTCCAACGGCATTTCGAAGAGACTATAATACATGTCCCGACGAAGTGTCCAACTCCCACCGATGAGAACTCCCAACCCTATTGAGTTGTCAGGGGGACAAGATTTAGAGTCTCGCTGAAGTCATTTGGTCACTCCAACGAAACACACTTAGCCACCCATCGATATATCAAGGAGACACCATCCAAAGTCCCGACGACAAAGCACTATCCCTTCGACACCACCAAGGTACCATTCACCACAGAGATGTTGGGGAGACATTAAATTTTGTCCCAGCGACATGATCATCTCTCACCGACAGAACACAAAACCAAACTCATAAGGAACTCTTGAAACATCGATGGGACTATAAACTATTTCCCAAAAAAAAGGAATTGTCAAACCGATGAAGGTTAAACACCAACCCATGGGAAGATTATCAAGCCAATAAATTTGAGTCACATTTTCCAACAGCACCAAATACAATAAGGCTCATTGCCCAAGAAATGAAGAAAGGCTCTATGTTGATGGCTCACTGCCAAAGGACTCACTATCCAGAAGAAAGAAGAATAGAAGAAGGGTTGGCTCACTACAAATTTGAAATGCTAACAATGCATCTCTCATATGTTGAACTAATAATTCCACTGAAGCACAAACAACTCATCAAATAGATTGAAATGCAAACACCTTCTACTCACTGCATTAGAAAGTCATAAGCATTAAGGCTCGCACTTAGATTATCACACTTGATCACATTCGCATCTTTCGCATCTTTCGCATCACACACTTTGCTCTTAATCCACACAACAATTCTCCTTGAATTTATACCCTTCGTGACCTACAACAATCTCAATTAGGTCAACCTTAAGGAAACGTATGCACCTCAATCGTGCAACATCAAATAAGTCAGCACGAAACACTTCCACAATATAAAGAAGTGAAGCCAAACCACACCACTACTTAATTGGGACCCAAATCTACACCAACACGCTTCTCAACACTTCCTCAAACAACAATTATCCTTTGCAATTAGTGCTAGCACACCAGGTCGGCCAAACCTGCACTAACACTAACAAGCGACTTCAAACATACTTCTCAAGGTCCAGAAACATCTCGTAGACCACACACCAACATTCCACAATATCCATACATCTCAAAATATTCTACATCATCAAAATATTCGCCACAACTATTGCAACCATCTGAAACTCAAGAACACCTTCATTATGTGTAACCAAACACATTGGCACAGACTTTCAACACACCAGACAACTTTGTGGAACAACTCAATACCTAAAACTTCAAGGGAAGGTAGATACTAACAATATAAGCACGTTCCTAGATCCGCAACCCCAGAACCTTCATTGTGGAGAAATGTGAAGCAATCTCATTTCTCTCAAACCCCCTATTTCTCCAAACAAATATACTGTCAAACACATCTTTCACTGAAGTACGGTCCAAAACCTAAAACTCTGGATATAACACTTCTGAACACCTCTGATTATGACGTCCAAACCATATGAGCATATCTTCAACCATGAACAAATGTGGAGCAAAACACTGAACACCACTCTGTCACATTGAATTATTTTTTATTCAAATTTTCTCAAAAGCACTTGGAAAGCAAGTGAATTAACTTCATCAACAACATTACTAACATTTACGCAACACATCTACAACATGCAACACTTTCCAACTACAACAATCTCCTCAAACACAAGTCAAGCCAACAACCTTTGCAACTATACTAAAGTAGGACATCAATGATAACACCAACACTTGTTGACATCAATACCAACAATTCCAACATTCTCTTTATACAAGGGGTTGGCATCAATGACAACACCCAAGCAACTCACAAACAACTCAAGCTTCCAACATCTCCAAACTTCCAACATAATGATTATGGATTTTTGTGTATTATTACATTTTGCAAGTAAAACTAATGATTTTGTGTGTAAATAAAAAATGGTGTGTTTTTGCAAGTACATGAAGACATTGAGGCATCATTTGAAGATCCAATATCATGTCCTTTCATGCTTCTCTATTTCTTTTACTACAAATTTATTTTAACCTACATAACTCATAATTTTACATGAAAACAGAAGTCAACAGAAATGCAAGAAATAAAAGTGCATACTTGACACTTTTACACTGCTTTAAGCAAATGTCATTAAACGTATAGTCTTAGTTCCTAATTTGACCTATTTGGTGCACTATTTGACTCACACTAGAATCCACCAGCCAACCACCAATATAGATCCCCTTGGTTTAGACCAATCACAATTCTTGACACATTCCCACCCAAGGACTAGGTTGCATGGTGCAGCACAATCCATGGACTAGGCCACATGGTATGACCTAGTCCACCTTACTCAAATTCCAAATTGCCCACCTCAACACCAAATTTTCTGAAAATTAGCACGCCATTGGCCCATGTGCCAAAAATATCAAATTGAGCAAATAAGAACATATATTTATAGACACTCCTAGAACACTAGCAAAGAACAAGCAACATTATAAATCATTTCAAATTCATTCAATAAGAGAGCATCCAAAGTCATATCTCTACAACACACATTTCACTTGCATTTTGCTTTGCTTGCAAGGTGTGTTTGTGATTCAAGGGCTTGACTTGTAAGTGAGACAAGCCTAGGTCTTCTCCTTCCCTTAAAGCAAACACCAATGTGCTTTTAGCACAACTCATTTTCAACTATAGGTTAGATGACACAAGCATGACAAATTCTTAAAGAATGAAACATTATTCATAAAGTTGAATTTGAATTATTGGTGTTGGATTATTCATCATTGATTTTGTTATAATAAACTTAAGACATAAGAAGGATGATCTACCTAACTATGCGGCCTCTATGGTGTAAATACCTCTTGTATAAGGGTTTCATAATGGTACAAAATGATTTGGATGTGTAAATGTAATCAAATCTTTTACAAATAGGATCCTAAAATCTAAGAATAAACTAAGGTCTGAAATTCTGTGTAAGAAAATTCTAAGTCAAATAATATTTATACTTCTATGTTCAGATTTTCGATTTCCAGATCTTCGATTTCCAGATTTGAACTTCTTATTAAATGTGTTGATTGCAGAACATTATCCAATTTCTATATTTGCATATCGAATGAGGAACCACCATAAATAAGGGAGGAGGCCACCCCTAAGAGGCACGCCTCATGAGAGGACGTGGAGACACATCTACTCATGGGACGTGTCCCTTAGGGTGCGGCTTGTAACAAGTTTCGATTATCATTGTTACGTACATATTAACACATGTACACCCTTCTAGAAGGTGGCAGATGATTAAGAGGATTTCGATTTAAATAAATGCAGAATATATCATCATCGAATTTTATATGTATGCTCATAAATTCGATTTAAATGTTCTTTAGAAATATTGAACATGAATGATGATCTTTGATCACTTATGAATGACGATGATGCTTGCAACAATCATCATTCATATCTGACCGAAGCTATCATCCATTAACACTCCCTCTTAGCTAGGGAAAATATTTCAAATCAAACAAATCAAGATATCACCTTCACACGTGATATCGAAGATATGATATGCTTTCTCAATGTTGTCAAGTCACACGACATTCTTCATAACACATCTTCTTTATTCAACACTCCCTCTTTAACTAGGGAGGATAACTTCCAAAAGTGATATCACCTAACTCGTGATATCAAAAGATATGGTATGCTTCTGAAAGTGTCAAGTCACATGACATTCTCCATAACACATCTTCATTATGGTATGTGCACTGACATCAAGTCACATGATGTTTACCATAATTCATGGCATATCCACAAATATAAATATCCACCATGATTATCTCTTAAGGATCACAATGATCTTCAGATATCAAGTCTCATGATAACCATCAAAGTGTCCAAGAGATACTATCATGACATGTCCACAGATATCAAGTCACATGATATCTATCATGATAGTTCATCATTGTAGAGTTGTCACTTTACAATGTAAAATACAAGTGTTAGTTATTGAAAGATCGTCACCTTTCGATAATGTACACAGGGGGAGTAGGCCCATAAAGTCATGGAGTCACACACATGACAAAAGAGTTTACACATTAAATATCTTTATATATTAGTACAATTTATAAAAAAATTGTATTTCAAACATAAATAACAAATTACATTTCAACCATACCAAGTTTCTTCCTGAATTGCTCTACCTTGATCCGGGAGAGAGGCTTGGTGAGAATGTCTGCAGTTTGATCATTTGTACTAATATACTCCAACTGGATCATTTTCCTTTCCACCATATCTCTTACATAATGATAGGGGATCTCAATGTGCTTAGATCTATCATGAAAGACAGGATTCACAGAGAGTTTGATGCAACTCTGATTATCACAATGAATAATTGTAGGATTCAAGGGCTCACCAAAGAGTCCCACAAGCAATTTACGAAGCCACACTGCTTCTCTTGCTCCCATTGAGGCTGCAATGTATTCAGCTTCTGTTGAGCTCTGTGCAACTGAAGATTGTTTTCTGCAAATCCAAGAAATCATAGCCAATCCTAAACTGAAGCAACATCCTAATGTGCTTTTTTGATCGGTTACACTTCCAGCCCAATCTGAATCAGAGTACCCATGTAGATCTAGTTGATCATTCTTGTAAAGAAGACCATATCCAATAGTGCCTTGAAGATATCTCAAAATATGTTTTACAGCCATTAAGTGAATTTCCTTTGGTTCACACATGGACTGGCTGAGAACATTTACTGCATAGCAAATATCAGGTCTGGTGTTAACCAGATACATCAAGGATCCAATCATCTGTCTGTAAAGGGTTGGATCTACACATTTGGATTTTGCTGCTGCTTCTTTCAATTTGAGAAGGTTGGTTTCCATAGGTGTAGACATCGGTCTACAGTCTAACATTCCAAATCTTTTCAAAATGTCAATAGTATACTTCCCTTGATTTAGTATAATGCCTTCTAATTTCTGCCATACTTCCAAACCGAGGAAGTAGTGTAGAATACCCAAGTCTTTCATGTCAAATTCAAGAATTAGATCATGCTTCCCTTGAGCAATGAGGTGATCTTCTCCTGTTATCAGTAGGTCATCAACATATAAAATAATTATAAGCATGTCACCTTTGATTACCTTGAAGTAGAGATAGGAGTCAGCATCATTTTTTGGAAAATCCTAATCCCAAGAGATAGCTGTCAATTCTTTCATACCAGACCCTGGGAGCCTGTTTAAGTCCATAAAGAGCTTTCTTCAGCCTGCACACATGTGAGTTAGATTTATGTATCACAAAACCTTTAGGTTGTTCCAGATAGACTTTCTTTTCAATGGTTCCATTCAGAAAGGCAGTTTTCACATCTATTTGATGGATCTTACAACCTTTAGCTGCTGCAATGGCTAATACTGCTATCACAGATGTGTAACGGGCAACAGGTGCAAATTTTTCTTCATAATCAATGCCTTCCTTTTGAGAAAAACCTCTAGCCACAAAACGTGCTTTATGTTTTTATATACTGCCATCAGTAGCATGCTTGATTTTGAAGAGCCATTTAGAAGAGACAACAGATTTCTCTTTTGGTCTAGGCACTATATCCCATACATCATTCTTTAGGATGGACTGATATTCCTCTGTCATTGCATCCTTCCAAGCTTGATGTCTGAAGGCTTCTGTAACATTGGCAGGTTCTAAGTTTAAGATTTTGTTCATTAAAGCAACATAGCTAGAGAACCGTTTGGGTCTTTTACTCTCCCTGAACGTTCCTTTGGGTGTTGTATGATCCTCGACTTCTTTGATCATCTTCCTGGCCCAAAGTGGTCTCTTTCTGCCGTTGTCATTTGTATTCTCATCTGATTTAGAAGGTAGTTCATGTGGCATTTCCTTAGAATGCTCCTTCTGAATCTCAGGAGCAGGTTCCTCTTCAGGTACTCTAGGGGAGTGGGTTTCTATCTCACTAGAACTTCTTGCCCTCTTGAATGATTTCAATGTTAAGGTCAAGCAACTTGTGAACTCCCTCTTAATTCCAGCACGCATGCAGAATTTCTTAAATTTTAGAGGTGTAGGTTTCTATTATCCGTCTTTAAGGTTTTATTTTTTTCCTAAGACACAACCTTTACAAGTTCCTTCATGGGATGGTTTTAGACTTCGGTGCATAGTTTGTAAAGGTACCCTTGTCTTACACCAATAGTTTGAGTTTTCTTAATAGTTGAGTTTTTAGGCCATGCTAGAATTTTCCCATCCATAAGGGTAACTCTATATCCATTTGTTTTTCCTACTTTGGCAAAAGATGCTTGTTGTTTAGATCTATCAAGGCACTTCATTGCATAGTGACCATATTGATCACATCTAAAGCATTGCACTTGAGAGATGTCTTTCTTTTTAAAAGATTCCTTTCCATTGGAATTTCTCTTTCTTTTAAAAAAATCCTCTCTTGTAAGAGTTTTTCTTACTCCTCTTATTAGATGTTGTGTGGAGAACATGAATGTCTTCATCTATGTTTTTCTGTTTATTCTCTTTTGTGGAAAGTCTTGTTTCTTCTTGAAGGCAGTCAATTCTTAACCTATCAAATTTAGGGAGTTTAGATCTCGCACTTACTCCTTGAACAAATGACTCCCATGAGTTTGGTAGGCCTTCTAGTGCAATTAGGGTTAACTGTTTGTTGTCAATCTGATATCCAATTGTGGATAATTGATCCCTAAGTCCAATAATCCTCATGAAGTATGCATTGATGGACTCTCCTTTGTTTATTTGAGCATTGTTGATTTGTCGTTTTAATGCTAGAGTCCTGCAGGTGTTGTTGATCTCATAAGTACTCTCAAGAGATTTGTACATATGGTATGCAGTTTCATGTTTT
Source organism: Sequoiadendron giganteum (assembly GCA_007115665.2). Classification (NCBI taxonomy): domain Eukaryota; kingdom Viridiplantae; phylum Streptophyta; class Pinopsida; order Cupressales; family Cupressaceae; genus Sequoiadendron; species Sequoiadendron giganteum. The sequence goes on from CM021106.1 coordinate 31,832,551, forward strand.
GCTAAGATAGGTACTATACGATCCCTAACTGCATCTACAAGGATTTTCATGGCTCTTTCATTGTTTTCAATCCATTGATTTTTCTCAAGTTCAACCTCAGGTTCCCTTTTATTTTCTCTCACAAGTGAGTCTAGTTTATTCTTTTTTAGGATCATCATGATTCTAAATTTCCATGATGTAAAGTTATCTGCTCCTGCAAGACGATCTTCAAATCTGATCACAATTGACATTATGAAGAATGTGATGTGAATTCAATTTTTAGAAAATACGAATTTCTAAACAATCTGATTTTAGATTTGATTTGGATTCACACAACGTGGCTCTGATACCATGTAAATGTAATCAAATCTTTTACAAATAGGATCCTAAAATCTAAGAATAAACTAAGGTCTGAAATTATGTGTAAGAAAATTCTAAGTCAAAATAATATTTATACTTCTATGTTCAAATTTTCGATTTCCAGATTTGAACTTCTTATTAAATGTGCTGATTGCAAAACATTATCCAATTTCTATATTTGCATATCGAATGAGGAACCACCATAAATAAGGGAGGAGCCCGCCCCTAAGAGGCACGCCTCATGAGAGGACGTGTCTCCACTCTAGTCATGGGACGTGTCCCTTAGAGTGCGGCTTGTAACAAGTTTCGATTATCATTGTTACGTACATATTAACACATGTACACCCTTCTACAAGGTGACGGATGATTAAGAGGATTTCAATTTAAATAAATGCAAAATATATCATCATCGAATTTTATATGTATGCTCATAAATTCGATTTAAACGTTCTTTAAAAATATTGAACATGAATGATGATCTTTGATCACTAATGAATGACAATGATGCTTGCAGCAATCGTCATTCATATCTGACCGAAGCTATCATCCATTAACAGGATAGAAAAGCTGTCCTTTTCTAGAATGAAGATTTTGTAGTAAACCATTTACCAAAGCTCTTTTGGATAACCTTTTAGAATATATATTCTGATTTTTCCCTGATCAAGGAAAGATCTCTTAATTTTTGTATCAACTATTGGCTTTTGAGGACTCTTTTTTAACCTTTTTTAATAGTAGTTTTTAAAAGAGCCCTTCAACTATGAGAGAGTTTGGACTGAAATGAAGGAGGACTACATTTAAGCCAGCTGAGGAAACATTACTTTTTGAAAAATCAAGATCCTTATCTAAGACAATTTTATCATTTTTAACAATACAAAAAATGAATATACAGTTTGAATTCTCGTTGCCAGGAAAGTGCTCACAGGGTTTCATAAACTTCAGGATAGTAAAATTTCAAAACAAATGACCATTATTTTATCAGTTAGCTTATCACATTTATCTGCACTCGAGCTGTTACTTCAGGGTGTAGTTTAATCTCTGCAACATATTGGCCAACTTCACGGATCTCAGGAATGGTAATAATCCGCTTGTCTATATCCCTGCCAAAACAGCAAAAGTATTCCCATTGGAGATTGTATGACAATGTGAAAAGGAAGGTGTTCCATGAGAAAACCCCAGTGATATTTTTGCCTTTTAAAAGACACTCAAATACACCACACTGACCTCTGCAGTTGTGCCTTGATTATATCTGATAGATCTTGCTCAGATACACTGGAAACATTTGAGGAAGACAAACAATAACAGTCAGATTTCTTTTGCATAACTATATACTTTGAAGCCATGCAGCCATCAATCCTAAAAGCATTAAAGATCTATACATTGGAGAGGTTTCAATGGTCAAAAGGAAGCAGAGATATAATAGATTAAAAATTACAGTAAGAAGAAACTTACCGTCCAAATATTTGTTTACCCTTTCCTACAGTCTTACGCTTCACCTTGAAAGCTCCTGCAGTTTGCAGCACTAATGCAAGGGATTCAAACTCTTCCCTGACCTGATGCAAACCAAATTGAAAACACACATTAAATTGCGACAGGGATCACATGTATATAACAAAAGCACTCAGGATGAATGCTCCAATTGAATTTTTAGACTGAAAGAGAACAGTTCCCTTATTTCCTATCCTATAGACCATTAAAAGAGGTTTTTAGCAAGGATACAAGGGGACATGTCCCAAAGGATTTCTTGGGTGTCCCCATCCCTGTAATGTTTCAGATACATGAGAAACGCAAGGAAATGTTCATTAGCCATCCCTACTTTTTTTTTTAAAGCAACTGAGACACCCCAAAAATGCTAGCTCAAGACCAAAACATCTCAAGAACTCCCGGATGTCATCATTGTGGCTGGGGATGTCTCAGTCAGACATCCCTTGGCCATCCAGGGACAGTCAGATATCCCTGGTGACAGTAGCTGAAAAAAATGAAAGAATCACTATTTTTTCACTATGTTTATCTTAATTTTTTCAAGCATTTCAGTATAAGAACAGGTATGTCTAACAAATTAAATAAATAAAGTATAAATTAAAGAAGAAAAACAGATGACAACACAAATTCTAAACAATAAATTCTAGCTTTCAAAAGGGTCTTCCATTACTAAGTCACAGTATGGGCAATGAAATCTGCTTTTGGATGAACAACACACTAATTCAAAGTGATCTAAAAACAGTACGATATTTATCTTATTCTGATTCAATGATGAAACAGCTCACAATGTTTGTTGATATATTGACAAGGCGACAATGATTTGACTGCATCTTAAAAATTAAATAAATTGGTACACGGCCAATCTCTTGATTTGCTTTGTTGCTTAAGACAACAAAGCCATTGCTGGAGGAACAAAATAGTGGTATAATGCTTTATTGCTTAAGACAACAAAGCTTTTGTTAGAAAAAGCTTAATTCTCGTGTACAGTTATTCATGAATCTCTATTTTTTTTTCATGTCCTATTATATTTGTTTCAATTTTTATATGTTATAATTTATTGTAATTTGAATTTCATTATTTTAAAATTTCCCCTCAAGTTTACAATTTTAATATAGTACCATCCCTGTCCCCATCCTGGAAACATTTTAACGTAGGTTTATAGATCTTCTAAGGCCTCTCACTGCATTGTCATAACCCTGTTTTCAAGTATTCAGTTTTGCAGTAGCAATACTTTTCATATTTTGACTTATTATCAGATTAGCAGATTATTTGGCATATATTCTGGTATTGATTTGGCAGGTTTGGTTGTGGAGGTTGCACCACACTTAAATTGATCTGTAATATATAACTTTACATTTCATTACTTCTCGGCAAAGGTTATCGATGCATTCATTATTATTGGATTTCATCTTTTTGTAACATGTGCAGATTCTGCTGATCAAATCCATGTTGTTTGATGCAGGGTACATCATCAGCATCCTACACTTGGTTAGGGTACACTGATGCAAGAAACTAAGTTTTGTATGGGTAATCTACTGAGGGGGAAAATAGTGGTGATCACAATATGAGAAGTCTTAATGTTAAGATCTTCTTGTCATCTTGTGGGAGTTGTTTGTGTTTCTTGTCACATGCTGGTGTGTAATTCTTATGGTCATAGTGTTGGAAATAATTGTCATTGATGTCAAAAATCAGATTGAATATCATTAAATTTGAAGATCCTTCAGATCGATGAACTACAAATCAGATTAATTCGTCACTCATAATTAATCAAGTTTAGATAAAGTCTTAAAACAAATAATTAAATCGCTAAGTTCAAAAAACAAATTTCTTCCTCAAGAGGATGCGGCTGTTCAAAACCAAAAGACGTACTTCAAAATTGTCCTCTTTGAAAAGACAGGTTCTGAAGACAGTAGTTTGATTTTGTTTTAAGAGATACATTGGAAAGAAATGACGTCTCTATTCAAAAATAAAAACAATAAGGGAGGCGGATTAAAAAGAAAAAAAAACGAATAGTTTTCTATAATATCTAATCTCGTTTGAAAAGACACGACTATTTAAGATGTCTTCTTATGAATCATCAAATTGATGCGATTTAAAAAAGGAGATGTATCCCTTTCAGATAAGACGTCACTACTTTTAAGATAAAGACGTGTTCATTCATGAAAGATTGGGTGTTCACCAAAGTGATACGATGTATCATTAAATAAGAAATATTCATTATTGAAGAGATATGTTCATTCGAATAATTGCTTGAAGAGGCATGAGTGTTTCTTTCTAAACCTTACACAAATTTGTTCAAAAGAAAATAAAATTGAGTGGTAAATAAATTCAGATTAATCTTATAAAGAGGCAGATTTCAAAGGATACAAGTACAGGTGTGTTCTTTCATAAGAAGGATTACAACTCTTGAACAACATACATATTTGATATCAAAATCAAAGTTTGAATTGTGGTTGTTGTGTAAGAGAGCATTCTAAGTCTGAAGTCCCATCTCCTTGTGTGGGCTAAATGTGAGATCATTCATCACCAAAGGCAGATTGGAGGATTGAGATAGTGCAGGTCAGATTGAAGGCATCCTCTTGCAACCATCAAGTCAAGGTTGGTGCCTTGCATTAGGGGTTGGTGCTCCTTGTAGGTAGGTGCCCACTAAAGTTATAAAGGTTTGGATGTTCCTTGTAGGTTGTGTCCTACTAAATCATCTTATTATAAATCTGTAGGTTGGTGCCTACTTTGTAAAAATCATTTCAATAAAAGTTGTGTTAACTTGTGTAAATTAGTTCATATCAAATAGTTGATGTATGTTTAAGTTTGAAGTTGATAAATAAGTAAGAGGGTAAAAGTTTGTTGATATACTGATTCACTCCCCCCCCCCGCTCTCAGTATATCTTTGTGCTCTTCAATTGGTATCAGAGCGAGGTCCTTCTTGAAAGCTTAATCGCTTGAAGGAGATCCTTAAGAGCACATATGGCGAATCTAAGCAACATTGTGAAAGCACCCATCTTTGATGGGACTAATTATGCCTTTTGGAATATCAAGATGGAAGCATACTTGAATGCACTTGGTTTTGATGTGTGGCAATCTGTTGTTGATGGGTATTTACCTCCAGCTACCCCTCCAACGGATCAAGCAGGGAAAAAGAGAAGTGAAAACAATGCAAAGGCTAAGCATGCTCTTCTTTGCAGCCTAAAAGATTCTGAGTTTACAAAAGTCATGAGATGCAAATCAGCAAAAGAAATTTGGGACAAACTTCAAAATATTTATGAAGGAGATGCAAAAGTTAAAAAGGCAAAGTTGCAAACTCATAGAAGAAAGTTGGAGACTCTCAAAATGGAGGATGATGAAGATATTGCTTCATATTTCCTTCGTGTTGATGAAACAGTGAATATCATGAAGGGACTTGGTGAAGAGATCAAGGATGACTTCATTATTGACAAAATTCTAAGATCTCTTTCTACAAAGTTTGAAGCCAAGGTTGCAGCATTGGAGGAATTAACAAACTTGGATCAGCTAACCAAAGATGAATTACATGGAATCCTTGCTGCCTATGAGATGAGGATTGAAGGAAGATCACCACAAAAGGAAGTCTCATTCAAAGCATCCAAAAAGGGCAAGAACAAGCATGAAGAAAAGGATGAAAAATCAAGTGATGAAGCAGAAGCTTACTTCATGGGTAAACTTAAGAAAGGAAAAGGAAAATACAAAGGAAAATTTCCTTTTAAGTGCTTCAATTGTGGAAAAGTTGGACATTATGCCTCAAAATGTCCTCAAAATGAAAACAGCTCTAGTGAAGAAGAAAAAGAAATCAGCAACAAGAAAAAGGGAAAGAAGAATTTCAATAATAACTCAAAGAAGAAGTTTCAAAAACATAAGAAGAGTTTCTATTCAAAGAAAGATAGTAGCACCTCCGAAGAACAAAGTGAAGATTGCTCTAGCAATGGTGAAGAGGAAATATTGTTCATGGCTGAATGTGAAGAACTAAATGCTGATGAAGATTTTGATGAAGAAGAAAAGATTGATCAAGAATGTAATGAAGAAGAGGAAGTGTATCTTGAAGAAGAACTGCACTATGCTTATAAGAAGAATGAAGATTTGAAGAAGAAGGCTACCGAGTACAAATTGAAGGTCAAAGTGATAACAAAAGACTTGGAGAATTCAAGCAAAACCATTGAAGATTTGAGAGCTCAAATCATGGAAGCTAAAAGAAATGAAGAAGAATTGAAAAACAAACTCAATACAAAGGAGATGAAATGTAACATGCTGGAGCAAGAGATAGCAATGCTAAAATTGGAATTGGAGAAAACAAAGGTTCAACACACAAAGATTGATGAAGAATCCAGCAAGTTGATTGAGCTAATGAAGGCTCAAGATTTTCTTCAAAGCAAAATGGGAGGTAGTTTTGAAGAACAATCCAAGAAGGTCACTAACTCCAAAGAAGATTTCAAGACCTTCTCAAAGCAAGTTGAAGAAGAATGGATAAGTGCTGATCCTAAAAGAAAATCAAACACTAGGCAATCATATACATTCAATGGGTATTGTTTTCTATGTAACAAATTTGGCCACAAGGCCTTAAATTGTAAAAATAAAGTAAAAAATATTCCTAGCTACCTTAGGAGAGATTATAATCCTTTCACACCATTAATGGACTATAATAGTTTATGCTACAATTGTAATAACTTTGGGCACAAAGCACAAGCTTGTAGGACAGTTTTTAATGATTCTCCAAAGCAAAACAAAAAGGAAGATAAGTCCATTAAAAGGAAAGAAGTGCCTATCAAAGTGTGGAAGAAAAAGGAGAAATCAATGTTCATTCAAACCGCCTTACATGCTGTAAGAAAGATAGATGGTACATTGATAGTGGGTGCTCAAAGCACATGACAGGTGACAAGAGCAAATTCATCTCTCTTGAACCTACTGATGAAGGATCAGTAAGATTTGGTGATAATACAAGAAAACAAATAAAAGGAAAAGGAACACTTAGTCTAGACAATGGGAGAACAAAAACATAAAATGTTTTGTATGTTAAGGGCCTAAAGGAAAATCTTCTAAGTGTTAGTCAACTTTGTGATCAAGGACATAGTATCACATTTCTTTCTAATACATGTGATATCAAGAAAGATGGAAAGCTGGTTGCTCAAGCTGAAAGGAAACATAATTTGTATATCTTAAAGGAGATAAGTTGTGAAAGTTGCAACCTAGTACAAGAGGATGAAAGTTGGTTATGGCACAAGAGACTAGGCCATCTCAACTTTGATAATATTGTCAAAGTTAGCAAATCAAATGTTGTGAGAGATATGCCAAGGATAACAAAACCTTCTAATATCATTTGTAGAGAGTGTCAACTTGGAAAGCAAACAAGGTCAAGCTTTAAGTCTAAGGAGCATTCTTCATCAAAGCCATTAGAACTCATATATACAGATCTTTGTGGGCCAACCAAATCCAAGATCATGAATGGAGAAAGATATTTTATGTTGTTGATTGATGACTTCTCAAGAATGACTTGGGTTGCATTTTTGAAAGAAAAATCTGAAGCTTTTGATAAATTCAAAGCTTTCAAAGAGCTGGTTGAAAATGAAGCAAATATCAAGATAAAATGTCTTAGATCAGATCGAGGAGGAGAATTCACATCAAAGGAATTTGAAAATTTCTGCATAGAGCATGGAATTAAAAGGCAATTTTCTGCAGCAAGAACCCCTCAACAAAATGGGGTTGTAGAAAGAAAAAATAGGACGATTCAAGAAATGGCAAGGGCAATGCTAAATGAAACCAAGATAGCAGATTCCTTTTGGAAGGAAGCAATTCATACAGCAGTTTACATCTTGAATCGTGCACAAATAAGAGTGAACAATGAAAAGACACATGAACTTTGGAAAGGTAGGCCAGCAACTGTCAAGTACTTCAAAATTTTTGGAAGCACTTGCTACATTAGAAGAGATAAAGAAGATTTGAGCAAATTTGACACAAGAGCAGATGAGGGAATCTTTCTTGGCTACTCATCAAAAAGTAAGGCATATAAATGCTACAACAAAAGAACTCACAAAATTGTTGAAAGTGCTAATGTAAGAATTGATGAAGGAAAGCAATTCAAAGAAGTTGGACAAAGTGATCACCATGTTCAAACTATGAATAATGAAGACAAAGAGGATGAGGACTCCCAAGAGGAAGAAAAGGAGGAAGAGGCAAAGGAAGAAGAATCTTCACAAAAGACTCCCATGAAGACACCAAAGACACCTTCCAAGTTTGTTCAAAAGAACCATCCTGAAGATTTGATTCTTCAAGATAGATGTAGATCTACAAGGAAAATGGTGAATTACAATGAAGATTGTCATGCAGCATTCCTATCTCAAGTTGAGCCCAAAACTTTTGAAGAAGCAAGCAAAGACAAATGTTGGATTGGTGCAATGAATGAAGAATTGGATCAAATAGAGAAAAATGAAACTTGGGAACTTGTCCCAAGACCAAAAGATAAGAATGTAATTGGCACAAAATGGGTTTTTAGAAACAAATTAAATGAAGATGGTCAAGTCACAAGGAACAAAGCAAGGTTAGTGTGCAAGGGCTATGCACAAGTTGAAGGAGTAGATTTTGAGGAAACATTTGCACCAGTTGCAAGGATTGAAGCAATTAGAATGTTTTTATCCTATGCAAGTCACAAGAAGTTTAAGGTGTATCAAATGGACGTCAAATCTGCTTTTCTTAATGGAGATCTAGAGGAGGAAGTTTATATTGAACAACCCGAAGGCTTCCTATTATCAAAAGACAAGGATTATGTGTGCAAGTTAAAGAAAGCTCTCTATGGGCTTAAACAAGCTCCTAGAGCTTGGTATTCTAGACTTGACAAGTATCTCAAAGAGCAAGGTTTCAAAAAAGGAGATGTAGACAGCAATTTATACATCAAAGAAGAGGATGGACACTTATTGATTGTGGTGGTGTATGTAGATGACATCATTTTTGGTGGAGATAAGGACAAAATGTGCAAAGAATTTTCATCATGTATGCAAAAAGAGTTTGAAATGTCAATGTTGGGAGAATTATCATTCTTCCTTGGGCTACAAATTTCACAATCAAGTAAAGGTATTTTCATCTCCCAAACCAAATATGTGAAAGAAATGTTAAAAAGGTTTAGAATGGAAGATTGCAATCCTGTGAGCACTCCCATGGTTACAGGTTGCAAACTAAGCAAAGATGATGAATCCCAAGAAGTGAATCAAACACTATATAGATCAATGATTGGGAGTTTGTTGTATCTAACTTCTACAAGACCAGACATAATGCAAGCTGTTGGAGTTGTGGCAAGATTTCAAGCAGCACCAAAAGAAACACATGTTCATGCAGTAAAGCGTATATTCAAGTATTTGAAAGGCACAATGGAATATGGTCTATGGTACCCTAGTAGCAATGATTTCACTCTTGAAGCATTCACAGATGCTGATTGGGCTGGCAATGTGGATGATAGAAAAAGTACAAGTGGAGGAGCCTTTTTTCTTGGAGGAAATCTAGTGTCTTGGATGAGCAAAAAACAAGAATCAGTCTCTCTATCTACAGCAGAAGCTGAATATATTGCAGCAGCAGCATGTTGCACTCAACTTTTGTGGATGAGGCAAACTTTAAGAGACATCAAGGTGGAGTATGATCATCCCTGCACTATCTATTGTGATAATAATAGTGCAATCAATATCTCCAAGAATCCAGTGATGCACTCAAGAACCAAGCACATCCCTATTAAGTATCACTTTTTGAGAGAACAAGTAGGAGAAGGACAAGTGTGTTTAGAATACATAACTACAAAAGAGCAAACTGTTGATATATTTACTAAACCACTTCCAAGAGATACATTTGAATATCTAAGGGACAAATTGAGAGTTGTTTCACATTCATCAAATTAATTGATGGAAGTATGTATTTAGGGGGAGCTACGCACAAAATCTTGTAGCTTCATGGAGCTGACATATTGTTGGACAACCCCTTGCCATTGATGTCAAAGGGGGAGAAATTGGACACAGGGGGAGCAAATAGAAGAGGATCAAAGTTACCATTGAAGAGGTCGCCATCAATGACAAAGGGGGAGATTGTTGGAAATAATTGTCATTGATGTCAAAAATCAGATTGAATATCATTAAATTTGAAGATCCTTCAGATCGATGAACTACAAATCAGATTAATTCGACACTCATAATTAATCAAGTTTAGATAAAGTCTTAAACAAATAATTAAATCGCTAAGTTCAAAAAACGAATTTCTTCCTCAAGAGGATGCGGCTGTTCAAAACCAAAAGACGCACTTCAAAATTGTCCTCTTTGAAAAGACAGGCTCTGAAGACAGTAGTTTGATTTTGTTTTAAGAGATACATTGGAAAGAAATGACGTCTCTATTCAAAAATAAAAACAATAAGGGAGGCGGATTAAAAAGAAAAAAAAACGAATAGTTTTCTATAATATCTAATCTCGTTTGAAAAGACACGACTATTTAAGATGTCTTCTTATGAATCATCAAATTGATGCGATTTAAAAAAGGAGATGTATCCCTTTCAGATAAGACATCGCTGCTTTTAAGATAAAGACGTGTTCATTCATGAAAGATTGGGCGTTCACCAAAGTGATACAATGTATCATTAAATAAGAAATATTCACTATTGAAGAGATATGTTCATTCGAATAATTGCTTGAAGAGGCATGAGTGTTTCTTTCTAAACCTTACACAGATTTGTTCAAAAGAAAATAAAATTGAGTGGTAAACAAATTCAGATTAATCTTATGAAGAGGCAGATTTCAAAGGATACAAGTACAGGTGTGTTCTTTCATAAGAAGGATTACAACTCTTGAACAACATACATATTTGATATCAAAATCAAAGTTTGAATTGTGGTTGTTGTGTAAGAGAGCATTCTAAGTCTGAAGTCCCATCTCCTTGTGTGGGCTAAGTGTGAGATCATTCATCACCAAAGGCAGATTGGAGGATTGGGATAGTGCAGGTCAGATTGAAGGCATCATCTTGCAACCATCAAGTCAAGGTTGGTGCCTTGCATTAGGGGTTGGTACTCCTTGTAGGTAGGTGCCTACTAAAGTTATAAAGGTTTGGATGTTCCTTGTAGGTTGTGTCCTACTAAATCATCTTATTATAAATCTGTAGGTTGGTGCCTACTTTGTAAAAATCATTTCAATAAAAATTGTGTTAACTTGTCTAAATTGGTTCATATCAAATAGTTGATGTATGTTTAAGTTTGAAGTTGATAAATAAGTAAGAGGGAGGGTTTGTTGATATACTGATTCACCCCCCCCCTCTCAGTATATCTTTGTGCTCTTCAAATAGTGCTTAGCATTTTACTAATCTTGTGTTATGTTTAAGTGACTTCATGTTATGTTTAAGTAACTTGCTGTTGTGTTTTATGATCTAGTGTCTTGTTGGGAGCCCTAATTTCATTTTCCTAAGTTTTGAACTGAAATGTTTATTGGTAAAAACCTTGCTTGTTGGTGGGAGGCTTGGAAAGGAGGCAAGGACAGTCCAAGGACCGTGAGCATTGAAAGCTCCCAGCCAAATGCATTCAATGGTGCACCTCCTCAAAGCTTGTAGAGGCCATTGTGGTTTTGTTGTGGTCATTTTAGTTTTTATTTTCAATCTGCTGGTGTTTTGTGCTGTTTTTGTGCTTTTGAAGGCTGTTGACTGAGTTATTTTCTTTAGCCTAGATTCCTGCACATTTGAGGCACCGCCATGCCTAAGCTCACATTGTGGCAAAGTATTGGAGAGAAAAGATGAAGTTGTGTGGGAAGGAAGAAGAAGTAAAAGGGTGTGTGTCTTTTTGCAAAGGTTTTTACTGGAAGAGAAGAACTATCTCTGAACAAATTGGAGAAGATTTTTTCTTTGGCAAACAGTGGTTATAGTTGTTTAGCATAGAGTCTTGGTCTTTGTTGTAGAGTGTTCTTGAGGCATCTCCGAGTGTAGCTAAGCTAATTTCAATCTACAGGAAAGACATCTGTTGGAGCCAGCCTCCAAAATTGGTTTTATGAGTTCTACTCTATTTGCAAGTGATGTCTTAAATTTATACTCTTTTAATACAGTTATTGTTTCTATAAATGGTCTTGGTTTTGTTCTTACTATTAACAGTGATTCTTAGACGCTTTATTTACTTCATGATGTGAGTATCATTTTATATACACCTTAATCTTGTTGGTCCTTCAAGGAGTGCCATAATCATAGTCTTGAGGGGTTCTATAGACACTGTCCATGGATCTCATGTGAGGTATAGTTGGGTTTTCCAAACCTTGATTGTTGAGCCCCATTTTGACATTGCACTATTGGTGGCTTCCTTGTTTCTTTGAGAGATGTCATGGTGTTCTTTTAGCTTTAAGAATTGGGTGATGGCTTTTGTTTGGAAGGGATAGAACAAGTGGCTTTAAGGCTATGGTCGCTACTAGCTATGGAAGCATGTAATGTCCCTAGCTGGAAATTTTGTAAAAATATGAAATTTCTATTGTATTTTCTGATTTGTACAAACAGAAATAAATATGGAACATGGAATATAGATGCCGAACTCCAATAACTAAATATTGATCAGCAATATTTAGTAGCAGCAATAAATATGGGAAACCCTCATACATCAAACATAATTAGTTATGACAGCAGATGTAAACAACAGAAATACTTGTGTAACAGCAGCAAATAGTGAAACCCTAACATATATAAATGATATGACTGATATTGTAGATCTGAGAATAATTAATGCTGATATAAATATAGATGTCCCTTTGCATCAAAACTACTCCAATCCCTTCTCTTTAAGTATCACACTCTAATGCAAAAGGAAGTGAGAAATAAGGAACAACTAACACAGGGTATGAACTCATTACCTCTTTGAGCTTGTCAAAAGCTCATTGCATTGAATATGACCATGAGGAAGCTCCTTTCCTTGTCAAATCTATCAAGGGTATGGCCAACTGTGAGAAACCCTTAACAAACCTCTTGTACTAACTGCAAAGACCAAAGAAACCTCTCACCTATGTCAAGGTCTTCGGAGGGGGACAATCTAGGATTGCCGGTATCTTTTGTTGATCCATCTAGACACCTTGGGCACTAATTATATGCCCCAATAAGAAATCTCTGTCATCCCAAACTCACATTTGGATGCCTTGGCAAAGAAAGGCTGCTGCTCAAGAATATCAAGTACCTCATAAAGATGCCTCAAGTGATCCTCCCAAGTCTTGTGCATGCAAGAATATCATCAAAGAATACTAGCACAAATTTTCTCAATTGGTTAATGGATACCTAATTCAAACAAGACTAGAAATTGGCACATGCATTTATCAAACCGAACAGCATGAGCAAAAACACATAATGCCCATAATGATATCTGAAAGTTGTTTTGTGCACATCTTCCTTTCTTACCCTTATTTGATGATACCCTGATTGAAGATCAACCTTGGAGAAGTAAACTGCCCTATAAAGCTCATCTATCAACTCATCGATTCTAGAAATAGGGTAATGATCCTTAAATGTCCTCTTGTTGAAAGCCTTGTAATAAGTGCACATTCTCATTGCGCCATCCTTCTTCTTGACTAAAACTATTGAAGAAGCAAAGGGGTTGGAGTTCAACCTGATGTTTCCCATGTCGAAGAGCTCCTTGATTGCTTTCTTTATCTATTCCTTGTGCCTTTTGGGATGGTGATAAAGAGTAGAAATGAGTGGCTTGGAACCTATCTCAAGCTCCACTATGTGCTGAAATCCTCTATCTAGTGGCAATCCCAGTGGTATGTCATTGAATACCATACTATGGTTACCCAAAATAGACTAAATATCAACATGATAAAATTTCTCACCTACGGATGAAATTGTGGCTGTCACTAAACAATGTGCTACCCAAGCTACTTGTCCTTTGTGAAATTGTTACATCCCTTTTGTCCTGAACAAGATTATGGCAATGAAATTATGGTCGTTATGTTAGTTGTGATTAACTACCCTTCATGAGAATGTGAAAATTGGGAAAAGAATTTTTAATTTATTTGTTGTAACCATTGTAATGGAACTCGCCAGGAATCGCCAGGACTCGGCGAGTCCTGAGCCAAGCACCCCTGGCCGAGTCCTAGGAGCCCAGACTCAGACGCGGCCAAGTCCAGCCGCGTCCAGGCCGGACTCGCCGCTTCCAGGAGAGTCCCGAGCCCTGGACGCGGCCAACGGTAGCAAGTTAAAAAGCCAATAAAAAAACATAAAACTCAAGTTTAAGTTTTTTTTTTTTGTCTTATATTATCTCCCCAACCCTAAAAGTAACCTCATTTCATTCATTTGGCAAAATAGGAGGAGAAGAGAGAGTTGTGAAAAAAAATAGGAGGAGAAGAGAGGGCAACCAGCAAGCTGTTGAAGACAAATCTAGGGTCATATATCATTTGGGAAGCTTCATACTAGCAAGGAGGTGCATTGAGAGTTCATTACCAGTGATTGGGAGGAGTTTGCATTGCATTCCAAGCCAAATCTAAGAGGTAAGTTTGATTTTAATTGGTTTTTTTTGTGTTTTTTTAACAAATAATTCATTGTAATTTGTAAAATCATTGTTTTTTGAGTTTGCATTTTTTTTTTACAAACCCTACTTGCAACTTAAATAATTTTAGAATCCCTACTTGTTATTGCAGCCACATTCATTTGCAAATCAAACCATATTATTATTTTCACAATGTCTCAAACCCCAAGCAGAAAAGACCCTGCTTGGAAACATGCTGAAATCTTTCCCAGAATGAAAAAAAGAGAAGCAAAATGTAAATACTGCAAAACAATATATCATGGAGGCATAAATAGATTAAAATACCATATTGCACACATACCCATCCATGATGCAGTGGGTTGCACTATAGCACCTCCTGAGGCTGTTCGTGAAGTGCAGGTGCAATTAGAAACTTTTGAAATGCAAAAAGAAATGAAAAAGAGACAGAAGCAGGATTTGGTGAGTGTTGGAGTTGGACAGGGACTTGGTGCTGTTGGAGATGCTTCTTCCATGCCTCCATACCGTCCTAGTGCTAGTGCTTCTGCTAGTGCTTCTGCTTCTACACCAGCTATGCCTATGCGTACTCCTAGTGTTGGTGGCGCTGCTACTGCTAGTGGTAGTGGCAGTATTAGCATTGGCCCTAGAGTTCGTAAATCTAGGGTGGACTCATATTTTGTACCACGCACTACTCCTGGTTCCCAACCGTCGCTTGAGAGCATGGGTTGGAACAAGGACGCACATGATGCAGCAAAAAAGACAATTGCGGACTTTTGGTACTACTGCACCATTCCCTTCCATGTAGCCAGGTAATTCTTTTTCGTTTAATTGTTTTAAAATTTATATTTAAATTTTATTATTTTAGAATCTAGATGTATCTTATTATTGAATTCAAATTTAAAGTTAAAAACTTAAAACTTTTCATTTTACGATACTTATGTAACTTATTAATTTATTTATGACATGTTTTAGGTCACCTTTTTGGCAAAACATGGTTGATGCCATAACCATATGTGGGGCAGGGTTCAAAGCCCCTACTGAAGATGAATTAAAGGGCCCACTTTTGACTCAAAAGGTGGCAGATGTGAAAGCACAATTAGAGGAGCAGCGCGTGCAGTGGAAGAGGATTGGTTGCACCATCATGACTAATGGTTGGACCGATAGGAGAAATAGAACGATGCTTAATTTTCTAGTTTCCTCCGGAGGTAATTGTACTTCCCTCAATGCATTGAAATTTGAATTTGATTTAGTAATAAATAATTTAATATGGCTGATTTATGTTTTTTAATTTATTGAATAATTGGTTTTACTTATTTTTTCAGGTGACACTGTCTTCATGAAGTCAATTGATGCTTCTGCCCAATTCAAAAATGTCGCATACATGTGTGAGGCTATAGAGGAGGTGATAGCTGATGTGGGGGAAGAGAATGTAGTGCAAGTGGTGACAGATAATGCAGCAAATTATGTTGTTGTTGGTAGATTATTGATGGAGAGGCACCCTACTATATTTTGGACTCCATGTGCCGCCCATTGCATTGACCTCATGATGGAGGATCTTGGCAAGCTCACATGGATCAAAACATGTGTGGATGCAGCAAAAAACATTTGCAAATTTGTATACAATCACACATGGGTGCTTAACCTTATGAGGCAATACTCTGGGTTGAGGGAGTTGTCTCGTCCTAGCATCACTAGATTTGCAACTAATTTTATCACGTTGCAATCCTTGATTCGGTCAAAGGCAGCTTTAAGGCGCATGTTTGTTGGTGAGGAGTGGTCTTCCTCATCCTTTTCTACAAGCACTGCAAGGATTGTTGTGGCTGATTGCATTTTTGATAAGCAAGGGTTTTGAACACCAACGGAGGAGATTGTGAAGGTGAAATTTAATTCTTTATTATGTTTTAATTTTTAATCATATCTTACTTTTATTTGTTTATTTTCGTTCACACTTATTTGTGAAACATGTTTGCACTTTGCAGTTTATTGAGCCCTTGCTAGTTCTCCTATGAGTTGCAGATGGGGAGAAGCCCGCAATGGGCTACATATATGAGGGCATGGATAGGGCCAAAGAGGCCATTAGATCAGTCTATGGTGGAGTTGAACCACATTATCGTCCCATTTGGGATATCATTGATAGGAGATGGCAAAACCAACTTCATAGGCCCATCCATGCAGCCGCATGTTTCCTAAATCCGGCCTTCCAATTCCACCGTGATTTCCATGCAGATAGAGAAATTCTTAGTGGGCTCTACTCGACGATAGAGCGGATGTTGCCCGCTGTTACTACACAGATAGTGCACGAGATAAATGCCTTCAGTAAGGCAGAAGGAGACTTCTTTGCACGTCAAATGTGCAAAGACAATAGGACAACATTACTGCCAGGTAAAAATATATTTAAGGGCATAATTTTCATCTTTTTATATTGTAATTTATTATTAACTGTTGAACTTGAACTTGAAACTTGAAATGAGATTGATTTTGTTTCTTTTTCTCATCTCAGATAGATGGTGGGAGATGTTTGGTTTTGATACACCAAACTTGCAAAATATTGCCATTCGTATATTGAGCCAGCCATGCAGTTCATCTGGTTGTGAGGGGAATTGGAGTATGTTTGAGCACATACACTCCAAGAAGCGCAATAGATTGACAGTGGAGAGGACGAATGACTTGGTATATGTTCATTACAACCTTCGGCTCAGATACAGGAAGCTTTTTGACCACAACAACACCCCAATCAATCTAGATGAGGTTGATCCATAGTCTGAGTGGATCACTGAGGCTATAGATGCAATCTTTAGTGACGAGGACCTTGATTGGGTGGACCAGGCAGAGAGAGAGGCTGAGGTTGTAGCCATGGTTGAGGAGGAGGCTAGAGCACGAGGAGACATAGCTGTTGTTGGTGAGAGTGGCATGGAGAGTCAGACACAGGCAGAGACTATGGCTGCAGCTGCAACATCATCCAGGACCCTTAGACGCCTTCGTAGGAAGGATGTTGGTTCCACTATGCCATAGAGTCATAGACTTATAGCTATTGTTTTGATATTTCATATTTGTATGGAACATTTAATGTTATGGATTTCATATTCCGTGAGTTTTGTATACATTTGACTAATTTTATATATCTAAGTATGCTATTTCCTTCAACAGCGCAACTACAATTTGTGTACTTTATACTTATGTGATCGTTGTATACTTGTGTATGTGATCAAATTTGCTTTTATTTGTGTTGTATTCAATAAAGGATGCTTGAAACAAGTCTTAAATCCTTAAAAATCTCTAAATTTCTAGGGTTTTTTCAACTTTTTTTCATTTTGCCGAGTTTGCGCCGAGTCCGAGTCCTCGAGTCCCGAGTCGAGTCACCCTAGCCGAGTCTGAGCTGAGTCCGAGTCTCATTACTATGGACTTATAACTGCAATTATGAATGATTTCCTTATATATTAATATAGTGAATGTGTTGATGAGATTTTGATTTAAAAATGATACCGAGAACAGTCTAACCCTATTTCTATGTCAAGTGGTTGCAGGATTGCCAACACCTCGAGGGAAAGGGGAACATCACCAAGGAGAGGTCGTAGTCTATAAAAGATCAAATTACCATCAAGTCACGAGTTGGTGTAAGGTGGCCACATGGAGGTCATAACCTTGGAATATACCTCATTTAATTAAATAATTATAAAAAGAAAAACAAGTCAATTTAAATTTGTTCATCATCGTTTCCCTTTTGGGAGTCATGTATTTAGCCTTAAGCCCACCTTGGAAGTTTGTAATGAATTAAAATATTAAGCTGATGTTAATATCAATTCTTATGTGGCGATAATAATGGATCGGGGGTAGCTCTTACCATGGGAAAGGTTGGATGAGTAACTCTCCGCCACCCTTGCCACCTTTCTTTGTTGAAACGTCCAAGAAGAGTAGGCATGCGGACGCATATCGAGAGTCTTGTTCGCCTTTGAGGTAATCTTTTGGGGGCATTCTTCATTCTCTCGTTTTCACCTCATACGCACTCTTCCTTCCTCTCTTTCAGTCGGCTCTCTGTTATTGCATTTTTCTGTATGGTTCTTCCTAGCCGAACACCATCTTCTTGCATTCATTCGCTGTCATTCGGGTGCGAGAAAAAGGGAACATTCTAAGCTCTTAAGAAAACCGTCTCAGTCTCTTTTCTCTGGATTGTGAGAATCAAATTTTTGTAGCTTACGTCCTATTCATTCGAAGAAGACGCCAGAAAATCCTCAAGTTGAAGAAACACATCTTTAGGCACGTAATGTGTGTATTTTAATTTGTTAAATCTTTAGCATCGAAAAGTTCTTTACTTCGTTCTTGTGATCGTCATGCAATGGATAGAAAATTCATTGAATTTTATCATCTTGTTGAGTATAATGATATCGGTTCCTTGCAAAATCTCAAAGCCTTGTCCGTGGAAAGACTCTAAATTAGTCATGATCCTATGTTGTTTATTCGATCTTGCACTCGAATTATTCTTTCTTTATAGTTATGATCCTGATTTGTTTATTCAATCATGCACCCGAAAAGCTCTGTGATCTAATCCATCAATGCTTAAGTCGAAGTCTTTCTCCATACTCTGTTCATATGCCGAATTGATCAGATCATTTGACTCTATTTCATTATAATTAAATGGAACTTAATCTAACTATTGGAATCTTTAAACTGTCAAAAGACTATCATTCTCTTCTCTTGTAAGAATGAAATGAGTTTATTACCTATGTTTGTAAAGGCACGAAATTATGAGCTGAGTCATAAGACCTCATTCTCTCCTTTGTAAGACAGAAATAAGATTCTACTCCTGTTTGTAAAGAAAGAATTAAGAATTGAGTCTCAGATAATATAAACTATATGGGTTAAGAATTTAAATGCCGAGTAAGGGTGAGAGTGTTGACAGCACGAGAAACATGCTCAGTATTGATAAAATCCTTGGCCGAGGTTATGATGCTTTGAATAAGCATTAGTCAGCCATCAAGAATCAGATATACCCCTGGTCAAATTGGTCTTTCTAGTTAGGAGAACCTATAGTGAAGGATTGACCAGGGTAGTATAGGTTCTTGACACCAGACTCAGATGGCATGATGGTAATTTCTAAGATCCTTTATTGACTACCCTCGTGAAGGGTCGGGTTTCTTCAGTTGAAGAAACATGGGAGACCAATAGGTCTTTGGTTGGGCAGAAAATCCCTTGATGATGTTTCTTTTTGCCTTGAAGACAGAGTCTTGTTCAAGCATTCTAGCAGGAAGCCTTCAGACTGTACTTTCTTATAACTCTCTCTTTCTTTATTTCAGATATATATTTACTTTGTAATGTTCATTTCATTGCTGTATTACGTGCTCTATTCATTTCGCAATAAATGGAAAAGTTAGTTCATAACCAACTGTGGTTTTGAGTTATCAGTTATATAAACTGTTAATTGTTCCTTTTCAGCTGAAAATGAAAAACTAGAAGTTAGTTAATGAATGTTAGAGTAGTTAATGTTCAGATTGTTTATCTTTCCTGTTCGTTATTGCAAGAAAACTCTAGTAAGGAAAACTAGTTAGTTACACTTCAACTGAATCTGGTAGTTAGTTACCGTTCTTAAATTGTAGAATAGCTTGTATGTTACAGAAATGATCTCTCCATCCACTTTGTTTAGACATCTCTTGGGGCTTCATTTGCAACGAGTCAAAACACTACTTCATTTCCCTCTTATTTGAATTTCAACTCCACAGTCTGATAGTTATGAGTAAATTCCCCAACGAAATGTAACCATTGCACACCTAACACCATGTTGAACTCTCCTAGACCCGCAACATAGAAGTCATCGCACATCTTGTGTCTACCCAATGTTATATCGAGTTGCTATATCCTTTGGTGCAAGGAATGTTGAAATTATCTACTACTATGACATTGAATCTTTCAAAGTCCTTTGTTCCCAATCCTCTTTTGGATACCAAGCCCTCATCTATGAAGTTGTGGATTGCCCCCCTATCAATCAATATTATGATTTTTTTCCCATGCAAAATTCCATGAACTTCAAAAGGGTGATACATAGGAGCACTAGAAAGTGTGGCAAAGGTGCCTTTTGAGGCCTCTTCTTCCTTCCTTTCAAGTTCTAATTCTTCTTCTTCAATCTTAGGTTCAAGATTCTCTTTCTTTGATTATTAATCTCATATCATCTATATGTAATGCATCCATCCTCGGCCAAGAAATCTATGACCAAGCTCCTAGCTCCTTGCAAGAGAAGCACAATTTCTTCCTCCTAAGCTCATTCCTAGATTCTTCTTCTTTACTTGTTCTTTGTGGCATATCCCTCTAATGAGGAACTTCTTTTTGAAACGGTTCCTTTGGTTGCCCCAAAAATTGTGCGTTGGAGTACAATTTGTGCTTAAATACTAAAGTTTCCAAACTCAAAGCTCTCTTGATGGCTTCCTACAAAGATGGAGGATCTAAGGCCTTTACCAAATATTTGAGAGGCACAATTAATCCTTCCCCAAATAGAATAGTAAATGTTCTCTCTAACACATCAAGTACCATGATTGATAACCTTTGGAATTCTACAATATCACTGTCTATTGTTCCATACTGCTTCAGCTAAGCCAACTATCTAAAATAGATCTCTATATCTTTCCTATCAAACCTTTCTGTCAATTTTTGGCTAAATTCTTCCAATGTGAAAATAGAGCTATGTCCTTAGGGGACCATTCCATGATACCGCCACTTATGCTACTCCTAAGTGGAGGGTAGAGAACTTGATTGCCTCTTCTTCATACATTAGATTCAATAAGAAGTGTCAAGCTAACCTGCAAATGGCTCAATCATCAAAAGATATACTCCTTCTAATGCTAGGATTGCAATGACAAGCACATGCTATCACCAATTAAAAGGATTGAATTGAGATGGAAAAGGAGGCAGCTTGAAGGATCCACTTTCTACCAATTTGACCACTAAATTTCTCCCAACTCTAATTCTTTCATCCGTCTTCAAGTCCAGTATATTCATATGACCTAACATGATATCCCAAACATGATATGAGCTGTTTGATAAACGTGTTTGAGGATCCATGATATCTTCATGTAATTCCGTCTTTGAAAGTGACTTCCTTTCACTCTACATGGCTTGAAATATATGAAAACTTGAAAAGGAGACCCTGCTGTTTCCTGTGAAATCATAACTTTGGGACAAGATATTTGATATGACAGGAATAACCAATGAAGAAATTTGAATGCCTAGCTGATGTAGATGCTTGGAAACTCTTTGCGATAACCACCCTTGTCTGATTTTGCTAAATTGGCGCATCAAAATTTATCTCCTTTTGGTATTACAAAGATAGATTGTATGGTGGAAAGAGTCAAAGTCCGCCTCCCAAAGGACAAAATTAAAAACCTCATACTGGTTGTGATTGTAGAAAATAATAGCTGGACATGAGCGAGAAAATTTTGGTAGCACAAACAATGGCATGAAAGAAGACCAAGAGGTTGAGCAGAGTGCTAGTCAAAACAACATGATCAACAAGAAGTTAATGAGAGATAGAAAAATTTGAACTTGAGGGATATGAGCCCTAGAGGCATGAACACATTAACACCAGGCTAAAGCCCCCATGATGAAGGAAACAAGTAAATTTGTTGGAATCAAAGAAACAAGGTAGTCCATTAAGAATGTGAGCCATGAGAATCTCACAAATTGAGAAGAAAGCTCCAGATAAGTTGTGATAGAACTATTCTTGGTTACTAATGTTCTCCACAAACCAAACTCCTCAAAACGTTACTTCTAAAGGTAAAAGTCTAGCAAGTCCCGATACAAGTATGAAATTCATATAAATGGATGACATCGCCAAATAAGAATAATTGGAAATCTCTAGAAAGAGGTTTGTGTATGGGTCACTATCAACATGCACAAAAGCACAATGAAGTTTGGGGAGCATTAACAAGCTACAATGAACACATCCCAAATAGCATGGGGGTAACTCTAAACTAGAAGCCATGTCTATCTAGAATGCATATTGGAAGCTAACAATGATACCTTAGACCAATGATCCCTAAATGGGTAAGCCTTCCACCAAACCCATAAGCATCACTTGAGCTACAAGTCTCGCACCTAAGGCTAAGACAAAAAAGTAATCTATAACAAGAGGGAGAACATTCTCAAGGCTCTTGTGAGTCTTACTAAGAACATAAGATCTAGAAAAACAAAAGCCTAAAAGATTACACCACTATAGTTTTAACATGTGATATGGATCCCGTTATCACCCATTGAGCCTCAAGATCACTGTCATTTAGATAACCTAGGCCATAACCAGCCCGAATGAAGATCAATGGATCACAACCTTGGACTTTTGTATTACAGCCCACTTGTTTTTTTTCTTGGCAGCAACAACCCAAGCACAAGCTTGCTAATGCTTCTCCGCTTGAATTTGTATGAGACCAACACCTAAAGCATGTTTTGTTTGGAAGAGAAAATAGCCTCCTTTTAGTCTTCAATGCTCATAAACTCTGTTCCACATATCAAAGTCTACTTCTCAAAATGTCACCTTGAATCATCCATACCTTTTCAAAAAAAAAAATCTTCGAATCTAATGTTTCATACAACAAAGCATGACTAGTGCAAGGGATCAGTTGGCTTAGGAAGGTCATAGATCAGAATTTGGTTCTTACCCGGTCATATTAACTCTTCAAATTTCACTTAGACTTCAACAAATGGAGTGACCTTTTCCCATTTAGCCACTTGTACCCACAAATGTTTTTTCTGTAGCTTGTTGAATGAAGTATCAATGGACTATAGTTTTCTTCTTTAGGTGCTGATGGTGGATAAGAATTCTGAATTGTTTAATTTTTTATTTCAAGACTAGCTTGTGAAAGTGTCCGTTCCCATTGACTAGGGGCCTTAGGATAGCCCAAGTTTAGATCCTTTCTTTTGACTCAATAATAATCTTATAAAATAACATCATCTTTATTCTACAATTGTTTTTGGAGCAGTAATAAAAGTTCTCCAAACCTGAGCTCAACTTTCTCAGATTTTGAGATTGTCTACAAAGCATGCCATACTACAAGTTGTGCATCTTGGCCTTGTAAGGCTGAGGAGTTATGCACCCTTGAGACTCCAAAAAAAATTAGAGCTTGAGAAATTATCAAAGGTATGGGAACAGACCCCCTGTTATTAGTTGAGCAAGGTCAATCTAGACAATAATGATAAGAGAAAGGGTTGATTTCGATTGGAATGGTACGAAAGCAATTGATCTAAACAAATGGTATGAGGGGGACTAGCTTGGTGTGA
Organism: Sequoiadendron giganteum; assembly: GCA_007115665.2. Classification (NCBI taxonomy): domain Eukaryota; kingdom Viridiplantae; phylum Streptophyta; class Pinopsida; order Cupressales; family Cupressaceae; genus Sequoiadendron; species Sequoiadendron giganteum. The sequence goes on from CM021106.1 coordinate 31,856,084, forward strand.
GAATATGGATTGATCAAAATGAGAAAGGTCAACAATATACAAAATGAGTGTCAATCTAGGTGAAAATGGTACAAGAGAGGATGTATCTAGACAAGAACAGGACAATCTAGACAAGTGTTACAAAAGAAGGTCTAAATGAGTATGTTATTGAATATAATCACCCCACAAGAAATGGTATGAGGAGGGTCTATATGGATGATAATGGTACAAGAATGACCAACCTGATATGAGAATAAGGTCACTCAATCTAAGCAACAACATTAAGAGAGGGTCGATTTGGATAATGTTAGTATAAGCAAAAGAACAAGATGAGAGAAAAAGGCTTGTCTCTCATGGAGAGAGCACAGCAATTCATAGATCTAGAAATTTACTATTACAGCTACCACATTCATGTTACAACTACCATATCAATGACAATACAACAAGCTCATCAAGGAGCTGCAAGAACTACAAATTTTTTATTTAATGATCTGCCTCTAACCACCTAATATAACATATAAGTGTAAAAATACAATTTATTACATCATTATTCTAATACATCCTAATATCCCCCTTTAATGACAACCAAAAACAATGCCAAGCTTGTCCCAAAATTTAAGAAAGTAACCAAGACCAAGAGATTGTCATTATAATAGCAGGCTCCTCTTGAGAAGTGCGAAAATCAAGAGAAATGTCTTCACAAGCCATCAATTTCCAAATTTGGTGATGATGAGTCTCGCTGTGTTTGGTTTGAGCATAATATTCTAGATTCTTTACCAACTTCAATACTCTTATTATCCTAGAAAAGGGGAGTAGGAGTATGTTGAGGAAGCTAAAGATCTGTCAAAATTCTACACAACCAAACTACTTCCCAACTATTCACGACTACTTTGTATTCAGCTTCAATGGAAGATGGAACTATGGCTTATTGAAGCTTATTTTGCCACAAAACCAAACCTAAACCCAAGGAGAAGATGTACCTAGTTGTAGAATGTTGAATGTCAACTGAACTTGCCCAATCAAAGTTTGTCTCATAGATGAAAAACTAGCAAAAAACTTGTGAGTCAAAACCAACAGCGAGTTAATAGCCAGAAAACTCACTACCGATTTTTTAAAAAACTTGCAACAATTTTTCATAAAAACTAGTCATCAAATTGCCAAAACCTTTTGATTTTTCGTTAAAAGCTTACCCAAATGAATACAATTCTTTTTTAACATAATGTTAAAAACTTTATATGATTTCACATTTCAAGCCCAAAGGTCATTCATATTTATAAATATAAATGACACATAGGCTTGAGTTTCCAAAGTTATCATAATTTGGATAAATTCTTTCTATTTTGAAAATGTTGATTTAGAGATCAATAGAATGTCGCATGATTATATGAATTTTTGAAAATTTGTTCATATTGCATTTATATCATAAATTTTAATTAGAAATATAAACAACTTGCAAGCTTGAATTTTCACTGTTCATTAAAATTTAAATAACTTGTGGACTTGAGTTTTCACAATTTATTATAATTTAATAAACTGTAAAAATCCAAACTTGCAGTTAGTTTATTTTTATCGATTATAATTGTACTCAGCAGTCAAACTCAATTTTAATATAAACAACCTGAAGGGTTAAATTTTCACATTTTATTATAATTTAATAAACTATGAAAATTCAAGCTGCAAGTCATTTATATTTCTAATTTATAAACTTGTGATATGAACAAAATTTCAAAAATTCATATAATTTCCACATCCAACATTCTATTGATCGCTGAATCAACACTTTCAACATAGAAATATTTTATCCATTATGGTCTCTTGGCTCCTTTAAAAGGAAAAACATATTACACCTTTTTTCAGTTCAAAGTGGAGTATATTGGCATTAATTCATAATAGGAATGCAAAGTAAAGATGAGATCAAAAAAGTGAAAACACTAGTTATCTTGTACAGTACTCTGCACATTTCCAAATAAATATAGACTGGAAAAAGGAAATCTCCTGCAAAATGCAAATATTAGTTAGATGGGTTGCTCTTTCGAGAAGTAATACAAAAAGAATATTTCACCTTCAAGTATGGCCCAAAATCACAACTCGTATGATTAAGAAATCTCTTGAGGTCATCAAGATTATATAGTAGTAAAAGGGTTAACATGATAAACAGAGGCTATCTTTGACCACAAAAGGAATCTAAATAATTTAAATCGTACATTTCTAAAATTCAAATATCAAGAGCTTTCCAAAAATAAATGATGTCCATATTAAGAACAATTTATGGACCAAATTTGGTTTCCAACCAGCTTGAGTAGATCCTGCATTGCCAATGGTATTGTAGCAACCAAACCCCATAGTTCCAATTTATGTTTAATGGACCTGTAGATGTACTTGGAATATGAAGTGCCCCAATAAATAAACTTGTATAACCCTAAAAACATGTCATTATATATAAGTGCATTTAAGGTTGACTCCCTGTTGGCAATGTTTTTAATATTCTTGATTGTAAAGAGGGGCAAAATGCTCTAAGAGGGCATCGCACATCTCTCATTATGTGACATAAAAGCACTTATGACTTGCTTTTAGTGGTCTAATGTCTAGGGAACTTTAAGTTTCTAGAACTAGTAATGATTTTATCATATCATAGACTGATATTCCTCATTAATTGGTTCATATCCACAGAATTCACACACATCACATCTACTGACAAAGCTTATGTTACCTAAAGCATAGTATTAAAACTTGGTGACTAGCTCACCATCTTGCAAGTACTTGCAATGCAAATAACATTGACAATTTACTCACCCAAAAGCTCACAAGTCTAACAGAAAAACTTGTCAAGTGAAAAAAAACAGAAAAAGAAAAAGAAAAAAACAGTCCACACAATAAAACACTCAAATTCAGTCATCTTTTGCACCATTTCATTTGAGATTTCGACTTATTGATATATTTGAGCAGATTACATTTGTTTGCAGGCAATATTGTGCAATCCTATATAAGCATTGATCAATTTTAGCAAATTTATCAGCCACATTTGCCAAGTATGTAACACTTTTTCTGTTAGTTTTCCCTTTTACATTTTTATTTTATTTCTAATTTTAATTAGTTTCTTATAGATGCTAGGGTTTTTGTTCAAATTTTCCTTTCCTTTTGCTACAGTTTTATTTCATTTTTTTAAAGATAAATAACATTAGCAATCAACAAAAGTGACAGCAAATCTAAGGAGCTTGCTTGGAAACACGGTGAAGTAAGAAAGGTGATATGAAACTATTGTGGACTTCGGTATGAGAGGATGCATCAATCACCTCAAATTTCACCTTGCACAAATCATGAGATATGATATGTAATGCAATGGATGAAGAGGTTGAGCATGAGGTTAATACACTCCTTTCCTCTTATAAGTAGAAAAAAATAGTGAAAAAGACAATAACTGAGGCATTGGTAGCTATCATGAGCTCTACAAGGTCAAAGGCAAATTTAGGGGGCTCTTCATCTTGCATTGGCCCACTAATATAGGGGCCTCATGCTATAGGCAGCCATAGTTCATAATGGCTTTCTTTTTTTCATTCCTCATAACCCTCTTGATGCACAACTTTCATTGGAAGGTACTACATGGAATCAGGAAAAGCATCATAAGGCCAAGTTAGCATGTGCCAATTTTTGGTACTACAACAACATAACTTTAATGTTGTGAAAGCCCTTATTGGAAGGGATTATTCACTGCACTGATTGTAGCAAGAAAAGAGTCAAGGCACTAAGCTCTTATGAATTGAGTGGGTCATTGTAGGAGGATGCTATCAAAAAAACAAACATTCTAGTTCAAAAACAAAATGAGGTTTGGCAAAAGAAGGGTTGCACTATTTTATCTGACAAATGAACACATGGTAGAAACTAGACACTAAGCAACTTCCTTATTGCTACAAGTGAACAGTTGGTGTTGGAGACCTTATGCAACATGTATGAGATGATGATGGATATGGATGCAAAGAATGTTGTGCAGGTTGTCATAGGCAATGTAGCTAAATATGTGGCAGCTAGTAAACTTCTTGGGGTGAGGCACCTTATGTTCTTTTGGACCCCTTGTGCCACCCATTTTATTGACCTTATCCTTGAATAAATAAGCAAACTATATAGGTCACAACCATGGTGGAAGATTCAAAGAGCATCACAAAATACATCTACAACCACACAAAGGTCCTAAATTTTATGAGAGAGCACACCAACAGAAAGAAGCTTGTCCGGTTGGGATTCACATGGTTTACCACCCATTTCATCACATTGCTGGGGTATTGCAACTTAATTGCCATCTCTTGTAGATGTTTGTGAACACCAAGTGGTTGGACAGTTCTTACTTAAAGAGGACTGAAGAGGAGAGTATTGTGAAGACCATTTTTTATGATTTCTTTGCCCAACACATGGGTGAGATCATTTAGGAAAGTTTAGATATAAATATTATGTTTTTATTATTTATTTTATTTTACACGTTGCTGATTTTCTAATTTTGTGTAATTTTTTATTTTAAATTTATATACTCTCTTATTTTAGGTGTCATAATTGTTGGTTAGGGTTCTACAGTTGATGAATGGGGACAAAACCCCATGAGTTATATATACAAAGCCATGGACAAGGCCAAGGAAGCCAGCCAACATTTGTAAGGATTGAACAAAAACAAATATGAACCCATTTGGCGCATTATTGATTGGAAATAAAATAAACAACTCTACTAACACATTCATGTTGTTGCCTACTATTTGAGCACAAAGTTTTTCTTGTCCAAATCATTCAAGGCAAATGTGGTGGTTACGGATGGCCTCAACACATGTATGGAGAGGATAGTTCTTAACGAAGCCTTCAAAGACATTATTCATTAGGAGTTGCAAATTTATAAGTCATGGAAGGAAGGTTCTTTTCTTCACCTCTATGCATTTAAAAGAGAATAACATATCTGTAAACTAAGACTTAATTTCAATGTTTAATTGTGGTTGAAGTTTACTAAGTTACTTGTAAATTATAAATTTTGTCCTTGCAAATTTGTGGTGGGAAGATTTTGGTGCCATGACACCTAATTTGCAAACCCTCACCATCTGCATTTTGTCGCTGCCCTATAGAGTTTCTAAGTGTGAGTGCAATTGGAGCACATTTAAGGCCATTTACACAAATTAAAGAAACAAGTTAACACAAAAACACTTGAAAAAGCTTGTATTTGTGCAGTACAACCTTCATCTAAATGCAAAGGTGGTGGAGGGGCAACAAACATGAGGCAATTGGCCCAAATGACATCAACCCATATTAAGATTGGATTGCAAAGGATGTGGTGCCCATGTTTACTACAGATGATATTGCTGACTTGGCTAGGGAGACAGCAGGTGTGATGCCAAATGAAGAGGCAGAAGGTGAGGCATCAATAGGACTTCATCGGATGCAAATCATATGCCTAAAGCTCCTGTTGAAAATGATATTGTTCCTCAACAGAAAATATTATCTTCATGTTTGAGAGTATCCATACAGCCACCTAGAAAGTTTGGTCATAGAAAAAGAAAGAATTTGTAGATTATGAATATGGATTGGTAATTTTTATTATATAACATATGACACTATGATGTGCATTGAACTCATTTTTTTATTTCTCAATGAAGGAAAACTACTTATGAATTCTCCAAATTCAATTTCATGTATGTTTTTGTAGATAATTTTATAAATTTATGTGTTTTTTAATGTACGGAAAAATTGCAAATCCCAAATCTGAGTCAGACTTTGAGTCTGGCAAGTTTTTTCCAAGTCCAATTTTTTGAACTATGGTCTAAGGTTTACGTATTATAAACCAATGTAAACTTCTACGTTGTGCAGTTCACATTAAAAGAACTATGACTTATGTGTGTATTTCATGCATTAAAGTATAATTTTCTGAGTCTGCTATACGCCTCATGTTCAGAAATACCATGCTTATTAGAAATCATTTTTACAACATGACAAGAAGGTGAACTTTGTTGATTAAATTCACCCAATTACCCGTTTTTTCTCAGCTTCCTTCCTTTCTTGTTCCAGTCTGATTTCCCTGTGAAAATGGATTACCAAAATAAATCAGCCACTTGCATGGACCGTTTAACAAACTTTATGGTATCAATACAAGGGAGAAAAAGAAAAGATATTTTGCAAGTTTATGATATCAATGTGAAACAAAAAAATTTGAAAGGATGTATCACAAGAAACTACCACATGAAAAAAATAGGAAACCAGGAAATGATTGAATTGAGAAAAAAACTTCCTGACTATTTGTATAAAATGAAGCTCACGTGTGTTACCAAGTATTTCACAAGAAAATTCAGAGAAGTAACTAAATGCTACGCATAATCAATTGTTAAATTTAAGATTGTTTGCTGGTTGGCAAATATTGACCATAATTTTAGGTGCTAAAATTTAAAAGCAAGTCTGTTCTAGAGGATATGGCTATGTTAGTTGCGAAATGAACGTGGTAAGAAATTTATACAAGTTAAACTTTAAAAATTAGGGTCGAAATATTTTGTTCAAACTATATAAAGTTTAAACTTTAAACTTTCAATCTTGATTAAAATATTTTTCATATTGGGCTGGATTGAGATTATTTCAGTATCTTATGGTTGAGACTGAATTAGAAGCTTAAACTTTGCCAAATTGCCTATTGTAGTGTGTCAAAGACATTTGCAGTGGTATTTTGATCTCTGAATTTGTGGAATCCAGTACTTTTTTTTAGCTTTTTGAAGCGAGGTGATCTAGATTTGTGGTCAGCGATAGCTAGAATACAACATTTGCTTTTGCCCAAGTCTCAAAAGTTGACTGAAAAAATCTATAGTTTGTGTAGTCATAAAATACTCACTATTTGTGAGTATTGTAACCTTGATCACATTGTTTTGAACAAAGAAACAAGCCCTGTTGTTGATCCCAAGGATTTTGACAGATGACATAAAGAAGCTTAAATGTTTCTAAAGTTGTTAGTTGTAGATGGATTAATACCAGAGGTTCAAAATGCTAAATGGAAAATCTTAAAGACAAATACTAGACATCAAAAGGAGGACAGGCATTATATATTACAAAATCTTGTTTTCTTCAAAGCTATAGTATGGATGATCAATCTTTAAATATTTGTCGCTACTGAAGGATTTCAATGATCAGTTTTCTGTTACTGAGAAACTCATGGATGATGAAGATATGGTAGCTTTGGTTTTACAGAGCTTGCCATCATCATATGATTCGTTGAATCCATACAACTACTTGCAGAGACTCAAATGCACCAATGCTTGAGTTTTTAGGAAGTTATCAACACTTCTTTTGTAAAAGATGTGGAGGAGTGATCATATGGAAGTATCAAATTCAAACACTGCAAAGAGTGCATTCAGTGTACAGATCAAGGGAAAAATCAAACACTACACTAGCAGTTCACTAAGTGACTCCTTCAAAGGTGGTAATACATCCAAGAGATGAAAATGGAAATGTTTTTAATATAATAACCCTGAACATTCTAAGATAAACTCACAAAAAGGAAAGAGTGACAAACACGTAAACAGAAATCAGTGCAAGCTAATGTTGTTGAAAGTGTTGAGCACAAAGTAACAAAAGGATTTGCATCTGTTGCATCACAAGATCAATCAGTTGAATCCATAACCTAGTATTTTGATTAGGGTGCATCTAGACGTTATACATGCTGTAGAAATTGGTATGTGACTTTTACTGAGGCTGAGTAGAAGCGAATTTGTTTCATTAGGTGATGATTGGACTCACTGTGTTAAAAGACATGGTGATGTTTGTTTTACATTGAACAATGCTAAGAGTTACACTTTCAAAAATGTTTGATATGTTCTTAACATGAAGAAAACATTCTGCTTGTTAGTGAAATAACCAAGAATCCTAGTCTTTCAGTGAATTTTCGAGGAACCAAATGCATGGTCACATCTCTCCATGATAGCAAAATGACTGTGGTTGTAGATGAGAAGGGTTTGTATGAACTTGCTGATCACAAAATAACAAATGCTCACACACTAGCAACATCTCAGATTAGCAATGTACTTTGGCAAGAGAGATATGGACACCTAATTATCAATATTCTTTCATACTTAGGCAGACTAACATGGTTGATGGATTTCCGTCCATTTAGTAAAGTCAAGATGTGTGTATAGGATGCCAAACAAGCAAATGGAGTCGACACCCATTTGATACTAATAAAGTTTGATGTACCAAAGGAGTCCTATATCTAGTACATGCTGATTTACACCGTCTGATGAAGACACCTATTATGCGTGGACCAAAGTGTTTCTTGCTGTTGGTTGATTGCTTTTTTAGGAAACTGTGGATCCATTTTCTAGAAAATAAGTCAAAAAAAATTTCTCATTTTGAAGCATGGAAACCCTTGGTGGAGAAACAAACAAGCAAATTGTAATGTCCCCTCTTCAATAAACTCATGTGGAAAAATCTAATGTTCATTCCCTGTCTTTTTGATGAACCAAATCCATGGATTCCAATCCCTCACTCTCATTTTTCTCTACATACAAAGGGTTTTGTGTTTAAGTCTTTGTGTGTGAGCTTTTTGTCAGGGTTTCAAACTTGGCCCTCTTGGCATACCTCCCTACCAAACCTTGCTCCTTCCTTTCCCCTTTATCGAAGCTTCAGATTTTTCTTGGTTGGCATGCCTTTCCCTAAACTCCAACATTCCCAACTCTTTTTTGTCTTAATATTCCCATCTACCTCCCTGCACGTCAAAGGACACCATTAATGGCTCATTTTAAAGTCATAACCTTACAAAAGGGGATTTTCCCACCCAAGCAAACAATGTTAATACTTAATCAAGCAAATTTAAAAGTACTTGTGACTTTGTAGATGGAGAACAGCGACGCTTCATTTATTACGGTGGTTGCAGCCCCAGCTACCATTGATTTCCGCAAATCTTAGTAGTTGATTTGAGCAAGAACTCCATTTTGACTGCAAATCTCAATGACATCAAAAGATAGCCACATCCCTTAGAAGAACAATTGTTATTTACACTGAAACCTTAGCACATACTACTCCAAGTACGTGATGTTCAAAGTGTCAAACCTAAGGAGGAAACTCTGCAGATCTGCAACAAAACTAGAGGATGGAAACCCTATCGTCTATAGGCCCAAGGATAGAAAACCTTTTGGCAAGATGACTTCATTAAAGGTCGAGAGATCTGCAGAAGCATGGATCTGACCCGCATTGCATCCACTTATTTGCAGGCGTTGTAAACAAACCATAGGGTAGTTTCAGAGTTGTTTGTTGTCGTGGCAGCCTTTGTACTAGCTACTATCACGACTATTGTCGATTATTCTTGCTATGTACTAGAGTATCATCTTGTTAACTCCATTATTAGTTTGAGAGCTTTGTAATGTTTCCTTTTTTTCACTTTACGAAATCTGGGTTATTCATATTTTGTAAATCCATAATGGAATCGGGATTTTGCCATTTTGGGGGAATAATATCAAAGGCTATAACAAATCATTAAAGTTAAATATTAGGGTTTATAAGAGATATTTCTAAATTTACTAAATAGGATTAATAATCTATTAAACCCTAAATATTTTGGTGCCAAATAACCATCAAGGTTATTACACAAATTAAGGCTCTCAAATCTGATAATGGAGGCAAGTTTATCTCAAAACAGAGTTCTACAACGAGAATGGTCTACATGGATTATGTACTATTACATACACCACAACAAAATGGAGTGGAGGAATAGGATGTTTATGGAGATGTGAGATGCATGGTGCACAGTCAAAATGTGTCATCTTGATACTAGGCATAAGTTGTGAATACAACAATGTACATTGTTAACAAGTGTCCTAAAGCTTTGTTGAATCTCTCTCAAGGAAGCATGATTAGGCAAAGACCATCTATAAGTGACTTTTGTGCTTTCAGTTGTAACTTATATTCCTTTAAAAAAGATAAGTTAGATGCAAAACTATGAATGTTTATTAGCTATAGTGAGCAATCCAACGTATATGGATTGTGATGTTTCTACAAACAAAATTGTTGTTGGTAGAGATATTGATTTATAGCTAAGAAGATGGTTTTCTTCTCATATGATGGTAAATCTATAGATAGTGTTGCATGGGAAATTGTTACAAAAAATTATGGAACGAGTTCTAATGTGGAAATAAAAGAAGACTCGGAACAAGGTCTAGAGATGGGAACATCAAGGTGGTTGAGTTCTAGAGGGATTTGATGAAGAACAAGGTGATTCCTAGACTTTTCAAGGGAGATCTAAGTGGTATTATATAATGGCAAATATGTTCAAAATGATAAATTGCTAAAGACGATGGACAAAACTAACAAAACTACAATGTAACCGATCCATCTTCTACAAGTTGTTTGATGAAGTGACAATGTAGATCCACATGTTTGATATGCTCCTAGAAGACTAGATTCTTGGCAAGTTTGAGCACTCCGTGATTGTCACAGGACAAGGTTGAAGGCTCTACTTGAGGCATCTTCATGTTTGAAAGCATACTTCTGAGCCATATTGCCTCACACACTGCTTTTATTTTTCCTCAATATTTTGCTTTAATTGAGAGAGCTACTGCCTGTTGCTTCTTACTGGTCCACGTGACTACACCCACGCCGAGACTAAAAATATATCAAGAAGTGGATTTTTTGTCATCAACAAAACTTGCCCAATCTCAATTTGTGAACCCAACCAATCTAGGATCTTTGCTTTTGTTGTACAAAATGCCAAAGTCCAAGTGTCCCTTTCACATATCTCAACACCCTCCTTGTTGTAGTCCAATGTTCTACACACGGTGTTGTCATGAATCTAGAAATGAAACTCACAGCATAACTCAGATTAGATCTAGTGGTTGTAAGATATATAAGGCTGCCCACTAGTTGCCTATATGTTGACTCATTAACTATCTTTAAGTCAGATTTGGCTGAAAGTTTCAGCCCTTTCTCATAGGTGTTGACAAAATTTTGCAATCTCTCATTCTAAACTTGTCAAGCAAACTCCTGGCATATTTGGACTAAGAAATAAAAATATTGCCATCTATTTTCCAAACTTCTACACCTAGACAGTAATGTAGGAGGCCTAAATCAATCATGTCAAAAGCTTTACTAATAACACATTTGATCTGTTCAATAGCAATTGCCTCGCTACCTGTAATAATGATATCATCCACATATATGATGAGAAGAATATGATCATTACCCACGCTTTTGACGTACAGATTGGCATTCGAAGGACTCCGTTTAAATCCCCATTCGACCAAATACTTGTCAATTTTGATGTACCATGCCTTGGGTGCCTACTTCAAGCCATTTAGAGCTTTCTTTCATCTACATACAAGATGCTCCTTCCTTGCAACCTGAAAACTCTGCGGTTAAGTCATGTACACTTCTTCCTCCAAATCTCCATTGAGTAAGGCACTTTTTACATCCATTTGATGGACCGTCCAGCCAAACTGAGCTACCATGGCTAGAACCAACTAGATGGTGCTCATCTTTGTTGTAGTAACAAAGGTCTCCTTGTAATTAATGCCCTCTCTCTGTGAGAACCCTTTAGTGACCAACCTTGCTTTGTACTTGTCAAGTGTACCATTTGCTCTATACTTGACCTTGTACACCCATTTGCTGCCGATGGATTTCTTCCCTAGTGGAAGATCTAAAAGATCCCAAGTCTCATTCTTTATAAGACTCTCATGTTAAGTTTCCATGGCCTTTTCCTATTCAGGTTTTTCTTTTTCCATACCAAACACTTGTGGCTCATACACTCCCTAAATATTGGCCATGAGAGCAAAGTTAACTATGTTTGTCTTTCTCTTGCCTCTTGATGATCTACCCTCAATCATTTTGCTTACCCGAACATCTCCAATAGTGCTTGTCCACCACTTTGGTCTCCTCTTAGAAGACTCTACATCCAAATCAGCATTGTCATCATGACTTGGGCTTCCTATATCTATGCCATCTAGATGTTGATCCAAGTTATCATAAATGGAAACTGGGTCTATTTCCTCATGCTCTAAATCCCCCACTCAAGTGGAGCTTCCTGAAGTTGGATACTTGAATCCTTCACCACAATAGGTTGATCTTTGGTAATCTATAACTCTAGAGATGTCTGGAAAGGCCTCGCTTCCTCATCAATCACAATAGCTCTGCTGAAAGTCAAGTGGTCAATGTCAACATCCATCAACCTGTAGGCCTTATGATTGTCACAATAAACCCATAAGCATCAATTTCTTACTCTTAGGATCTAATTTGGTTCACTTTTCATCTGGAATCCAAGCATATGCAATGGAACCAAAGACCTTAAGATGACTAACTATCGACTTCTTCCTTGACCATGCTTCCTCTGAGGCCTTATGTTTCACCGCTTGTGTGGGAGACTTGTTGAGCAAATAAATTAAGTATATACTGCCTTAGCCCAAAACCTCTTGGCCACACTCTTGTTCTCCATCATACACTGGGCCATCTCTATGATAGTACAGTTTTGTCTCACAACTACTCCATTTTGCTATGAAGTGTAGGGTGTAGTAAACTATCTTTTGATGCCATGTTTAACACAATAGTTGTTGGATTCTTTGGAACAAAATTCACCTCCATTATCAGATCTAAGAGTGGTTATGGCATAACCTGACTTTCTACTAATGCTTTGAACTTTTGAGATTCATTAAACACCTCAAATTCTAATTTCAAAAACTATACCCACATTTTTCTACTAAAGTCATCCACAAACAAAAGAAAATACTTGCACCCAATGACTGATGCTATGTTCATTGGTCCACAAATATTGGCATGAACTAACTGTAGGACTCTCTTGGCTCTCCAAGTTTGTTCGTCATCGAATTGTAATGTCCCCTTTTGGGATAACCCTTAATCTTGCCCTAGAATCACAAGTTTAATGTGGTTAGGGTTATAACTTACCAATTAAATGCTTTAAGCAAGATAGATCTCGGTCTAGGTCCTACAATCATGTTAGATAATATTGGAAATATAATTCATATGATCAAAACATATATAAATAAATGTCTTATCTATTTAAACCATGTAAATAATATAATTATTTCAAATTATATAAACTACACAATATCCATAATGCATATTGGAAGTTTGATCATAATAGGACTTGGATGAGAAACATGATAAGTCCGCCCGAAGCTATCCATCTAAGTCCAAGAGCAGATATACCATCCCTCTTGGCAACAAGTGGCAGACACACAATCATCCAGCATGGAGTGGCGTACTTAGTGGATAAACTTGTATCTGCTTTCCCTATCCATGTTGCCTTATCCATCCCTCTTATGATTGGAACTCCTTGAATCCATCCCATAGCCAATCCATGTAGAGATTGGGGAAAAGGCTACCATAGGAGGCCCGTAGATTCTTCTCTCTAAGCCCAAGGGCGGACACTCACCCCCTGGCCCGAAGTGGCAAACACACAGTCATTGAACATGGAGTGGTGTACTTAGAAAGAAATCTAGTATCTGCTCACCCTACAATTATTTCCCCCATTCCTCCTCATGGTTGCTTGAGAATTACAAACACGAAATATATCCAAATTCATAGAGATTATACATTAACATCATCATTCACAATATTCCACAACACTTGCTAAATATAAGACTGCTATATTCTAAGATGCAAACATATTTAACAAATGCTGACTTTTGCCCTTGTCTGTTGGGTGCAGATAATTATGTTTGATCTGCTCCAACTGCCTTGCTGGTCGATCTGTCTTTTATATTCAGCAGATATTGCTTGCCAACCCTACACATGATTGCTTAAAGAAGATCAAATGAATAAGAATCTATTATTCATATTTATATTAAAAAATCATAATTACTTATAAGGCTCAATAATTGCTGCAAGCATCATTATTGCATACTCGTATTTTATATATATATATATATTCTTAATTGATTTCAATCTTCCAATAATCACTTTATATATATATTTTCAACTTACTTCCCTTATTGACTTATTATTTATCTTCATTTATCTCTCCTTGAGCCAACTTCTTCTTCCCCATATTTCTCTTTCCAAATCTAAGCATATCGTATTAATGTATCTGCTGCTATGCTCAAAAAATACTTCTCCTATTTCTGTTCTTATTGGTTGTTCATATATCAATTTCTGATTATATCTTCTACTGCTGCTTATCTGAATGCAGACTTATTTCTCATTCTTCCTTGATATCCCCTTATTCATTCATTTTCTTTTTACTTTTATATCCTCCTTTATGCTTTTTCATCAAGAGAGGCATCCTTTAGAATAGACAACCTTTTATAAGGTCATGTCCATTTGTTAAAAGCCTTTTATGTTGATCGCTGCCTTTCTGAATTAATCTCTATCACTGCTTTTTACTGATTAATGTTGTCTTTATGAATCGCTGGCCATACTGGGTAATCGCTACCTTTTTAAAAACTTTAATCGGTGCCCCCTTGGGATATATTCATTGGTGCTTTTTGAATAATAATAATCATTTTATGATTAGTAAATGAATTGCTGCTTCAATAAATAAATATATATATATATATATAATAATATTATATTTATATTTATATTTTTAATAATTATGTTGTTATTTATTTTATTTATTTGCATTTCAACGCTTGGTTTTTATACTTCAGTGTTGCAATTTTGGGGGCATGACACAAATGGTGTTCTATGTTGCTTCTTGGTTTGCCAAGTTCCACACACACCCTATATATGTTGTTGAATGTGAGGAATCCAATCTACCAAGGTCTTTCGAACCAACTAAGAAAGGTAGGACAAATTGAGATGTCAATACCGTCGATGCCAAAGTGTAGTAATTGCAGATACACTCTTGACAGCCAATGCATGTTCCCTAACCTATCCAGTTTCAACTAATCTACATAGTCCATAATCTTCTATACCAAAAGCAATAGTCTTCTTGGTGTCCTTGTCAATGATACTAAATTTGTGTTTGCTGAAAATTACATCTAGATTAGGACTATGCACATAATATAACTTACAGAAAGTAGATTGAGCTCCATTCTAGGTACATAGGACACATTGAGAAAAAGTTAACTTTTCCCCTTTAGAGATTATTTACACAATCCCTCTATCTTGAACCATGTACTTCTCACCAACACCAAAGATCACTAAATTAGAGCATGCAATGTACTCTATGAACCGGTCTCGCATGTTGTTGAAGTGACGTGATGCTCCTAAATTGGTGTACCACATAGATGACTCTAATTGATCTACTAGTCTTCAACCCATGAAGGCATAGAAAGTTGATGCCTTCTCTTCTAAATGCTCTATGACATGAGCCTTCTACTGAGTCCGTCCCAGTTGGACTTTTGTTCAACCAACCTTTTTCTGCAGTGCTTCTCCATATGACCCAACTTATCACAATAATGACATGTGATGTTTTTCAAATTCTTTGTTGAATCTGCGTTTTCACCTTGTCCTTTCTTGTGTGTCCATTTTCTCGTGTCTTTGTCTTTGGCTTGAAATTATTGTTCCACACTCTTTGTTTCATTCCTACTACCAAACGGTTTCTTCCATATATCCTGCATAGCTCTTCAAACTTCAAGTCAACATCCATAGCGGTGATATTGAGCATCTCAATGAAATTCTCATAAGGATGTGAGTTTTTCAGCGTGATTTCCACCATGTCCTCTTCTTCCATCTTCCGACCAATAGCTAAAAACTAATCCTTGGTGTCCTTAATCTTGAGTAATTGCCTCTACGAGGATGCTCTCTCATCCATAGTGATTAGAAAAAAGCATATTCTTCAAAAAGGCGGCCCTACCTTTATCTAAAGTCTAATGAAGGTCTGCAGATGCTTCCAAATGGCAATTGAGGTCGTCCTGTTTTGGACTTCAAGAAGCATGGCATCTGTCGCTAATAATTTGATCAACATAATTGATTCTCTATCATGTTCATCAAACTTGTCCTGATCTTTACATTAGCCGAGCGATAATCCTAAGGACTATCTTTTCGAGGCATTTATACTTGAAGATAGTTAGCATCCATTGCTTTTGAGTGTTGTAATTATTGCCAGTAAAACGTTGGCTACCTTCCAACATGATGTTAAGTAAAGAGGTCATCTTCCCTCCTACAACTCATAATCATGGAATAATCCTCTTTTCACTAAGTTACCGGTTCATTTTTGGGTACGGGTACGAGTATGGGTACGAGATTCTGGTACGCAGATTCGGTCAAAAAAAAATTGGGGGTTTGGTTACGTTAATACAAAAACATATAAAAATCAGAAATATACATATTTGCAGCAGTTATTAAGTTCAGAATACACCACCATATTAATAGTCAAATAACATAGCAAAAATACACCACCACTTTCATAGTCAAATATTAAAATATTAGTGATACTCAAATGTCATGATATAAAATTATAAATTAAAGTTCAAACATAAAAATGTCAAGTGCTTACAATCAGCCATTATTGATCATTGATCAATCTGAATCATATGGTTCATCAAAAAAAGCATCATTAGATGCCACATTTTGTGTAGAACCACAAACAACGTCAGTGGCACTCGCACAAGCACTGCCACTAGCACTGACACTACCACTCTCATGCTCATTAGTTGCTTGAGCCTTATGTTCATAGTCATCATCAATATCAAGTGCAGCTAAGTGACTTGTGGAAGCATCCAAGTCAAGACGCTCTAGCTCAATATCCCACCTCCTTGAGTCTCCTTCTGTGTAGAAATTTTGTTTGTGTAAGTAGGCGCAAGTTTGAATGCACATACACCAAGTCCTCTGCCTTTTTTGAATGTAGCCTTTTGCACTTTATTGATTGGATGAAGGAGTAAGTGCTCCAATTCCTCTCAGAAGAAGATGAACTAGCAACCTATTAAGACCAAATTAAATAGTTAAGAGTTACAAAATTTAACTAAATAAAATTATAAAATATAAATTAAAATCAAAATTACAAAATATAAAACTTAAATTTAAAAGATAAAAGGGTTTGACCATAAAACTTACTTGGGATAAAAATTGTATTGCAAGAGGTTGGAGGTGCGTGTATTCTTGGCCATGGAAGTACCACCAACTATGAGCATCCACCCTATACTTGTCTCGAAGAGCATCAAGACCACAACCACTGGAGCATGCAAAACCCATGAACTCAGCCCTCGCTCAATCACGTTGGTCACGATCAATGAAGAGTCTACAAAGTGTTGCCTTGTACCCTTGAGCCACTTCAGCATCTCTATATGGAGCAACTCTTGATGAAGTAGCAAGTATCTTAGCACTATACTATTTGGGACTCAATGCAAAAGTGAGAAGATGCAACGGAGTGGTCATTTTGTTCCATCTATCTACAATGATTTCATGTAGCTCTTTGAAGAACTTTTCTTCAAGATCTTCCTCTTTTGCATTGATGATGGTTTTCATCTTCTCAATCATTGAGTCGATACCATAATATACTTCACCCAAACAAGGTCTGTCCATGTCAATGTAACGGATCATGCTCAATATGGGCTCAATGAAACTAACGAGATACTCAACACAATCCCACCAACCATCATCTAGGATCCTTTGCTTAACCCTATTTTCCCTTTCAATGCTAGATTGCCTCCATACGAACCAATTGGGGTTGATGACCATATTACAGAGTGCCTCGTGAACCTTCATAAGTCGTCTCAACACAATTGTGTTGGAGGCAAAACAAGTCTCAACAACCTGTTTCAAAATCAAAATTAAAATTAAAATATAATTTAAATTTATAAAATCAAAATTTAAAATTAAAAGAAAATTAAAAATATTGAGAATTAACTTACCTTCAACAACTCCAATTTTGAGAATTGTCTAAAGATGCCTTGTGTCATATGGTGGTTTGTGACAAACATTTGGATGTCTTCGGCCTCAGCATATACCTATTTGATCCACTCAATTTTGGTTCCAATTTTTTGTAGCATTAGATTGAGGGAGTGGACAGCACAAGGTGTCCAAAAACTGTGTGGATACTTCTTCTCAATCAATAACCCAGCAGCCCTACAATTTTTGGCATTGTCAGTTACAACTTGCACAACATTTTGATGGCCCACTTCTTTAATACCTTGACAAAGGATGTTAGCAATAAATGGACTATCCTTCACCTCTCCTTCACAATTCACTGCTCTCAAAAACATTGCCCCTTTAGGGGACATGGCAATAACATTGATCAATGGGCGATTTTTTGCATCTTTCCATCCATCAGAAACAATGGTCACCCCTATTTCGATCCACGACTCCCTTCTGGGCTTCAAAGAGTCTGCTACATGTTTCACCTCTTTCTCCATTACAGTGCTATGCACCTTCTCAAAACTTGGGCCCTTATACCCCTTTAGAGCCTCATTAATAGACTTCACCATTTTTTGCCAATATGGTGAACGAACAACATTGAATGCCAATCCATTGGCATAGACACATCTTGCTATGTCTTGATCAGGAATCTCTCTTGCCTCATTCTAAAATGAAGTTTCCAACAATCCTTAGATCTTTTATTTGAAGAGGGCACGGTTTTCTCTTGAGGGATGGACATAAATGGATGGTTGTCTATAGGTGGAAAATGAGAAGGCGGTGTAGGGGGCTTCATCAATCGAGATCCTTTCTTCAAAGGTTCATCAATCGAGATTCTTTCTTCAAAGGTTCATCAATCGGGATTCTTTCTTCAAAGGATTGCCCCTTTAGGGGACATGGCAATAACATTGATCAATGGGCGATTTTTTGCATCTTTCCATCCATCAGAAACAATGGTCACCCCTATTTCGATCCACGACTCCCTTCTGGGCTTCAAAGAGTCTGCTACATGTTTCACCTCTTTCTCCATTACAGTGCTATGCACCTTCTCAAAACTTGGGCCCTTATACCCCTGTAGAGCCTCATTAATAGACTTCACCATTTTTTGCCAATATGGTGAACGAACAACATTGAATGCCAATCCATTGGCATAGACACATCTTGCTATGTCTTGATCAGGAATCTCTCTTGCCTCATTCTAAAATGAAGTTTCCAACAATCCTTAGATCTTTTATTTGAAGAGGGCACGGTTTTCTCTTGAGGGATGGACATAAATGGATGGTTGTCTATAGGTGGAAAATGAGAAGGCGGTGTAGGGGGCTTCATCAATCGAGATCCTTTCTTCAAAGGTTCATCAATCGAGATTCTTTCTTCAAAGGATGGCTTGTTTTAAGATTGGTTTCTTTTTGTTCTTCTTTTTCTTACTCAGCAATATATCCCAACACTATATGATCTGGAATGTCGTTGCCATCTTCACCTGGACAAGCTTTGATGCCTAGTTCAGGGATCCTACACGAGTGCCCTTTCACTCGACTGTATGAGCTCGTATATTGAACATGGCAATGACTACAAATCCAAACATATACTCCACCACCTGGAACTTGTTGAACCATTTCTACATATTTCCAAAGGGGAGAGGTTTTGTTTATTTTGAAACGAGATTGGTGTGAGCCTGAGGAGTTAGAAGCAGTTGCCATTGTAATACCTAAGGTGCAACACATTGAAATAATTTTGGTATTAAAACTAAAAGACTTAATTAACTTCAAAAAATAGAAAAAATTGAACATGTGTTATGGACACCTAGAAGAATGAAAACAAAACAAAATAGTTCATTTTTTGTAAAAAGAAAAATTTTAAAAATCAAAAAACTTCAAAAAAACCTACCTCCTTTGAAGAAATCTTGCTCTACAACCTTCTTGGCAACGAACGAACACTTGTAGATGCTTAGGAATAGCACAACAATCAACTTCGAACAATCAAAGATCAGCCTTCAAGTCTATTCAAGCTTGTGCAAGCAAGAGAGAAAGTTCAGGAATGGAGGCAAAAAAACTTGCTTTTCATTAACAAATTGTTAAATGAGTATGTTTTTACCTATTTGATGTGTTTGGAGGCAAAGATTAGGGTTAGAAAGAATATTTAATTGTTTAGAAGTCAACAAAAATAATAAAAAATTGTCAAAAATGTTGGAAAAAGTGCGGTCTGGGCATTTGAATGGAGAAATTCGGTCCGAGTTCGAACCGGGTATGAAATTTTGTACCCACAGATTGCTCTCTGTTTCTTGGTCGTTTCCACATGTTGTTTTTCGTTTCTAGGACATTCTTGTACCGTTCAGGTATCGTACCCCGTACCAGTTTCATACCTGTATCGTACCAGAGGCCTCCTAGCTACGTACCGGTAACTTAGTCCTTTCATGCTATTGCAGTAACCCTAAAATAATTTGTAACACCCTAGTTTGCAAATACTGAAATTTTTTTGCTATTTTTTGGATTCAAACCCTAGCCAACATAAAACACCCATACTTTTGTAAAAAAACCATCAAAAACTTGAGCGAAAAACAAACGGGAATTAATATGCCCTACTCATTAAACTTAAAACCCTTATCAGCGAAGCCCTAGCCACTACAAACCCTAGTCGTTGTCATAGAAACCCTAGGTCCTAAAATTTAAAACCCTTTTCTACCGTAGCCATTGATTTGCAAAAAAGATCCATGACTTTTTTTTATCACCAAAAATTTAAAATGAAACCCTAGTCACAGTTATACTGTCATGCAACCAAATTTTGCAAAAAAAACACAATTTTTATGAACAAATATCGACACAATATTTTGGGCAAAAATCAATGTAATTTTTATAGAAAATGCTATGGTTTCAAAAAAATAGTCACACAAATTTTTTGGGCTACAAAATCCACAATTTTGTACTTGCACGATTGTTCTTTGGTGAAAAACAATTCCACATGATTTTTGCGAAAGACTAGGCATGATTTTACCATTGTTAAACCTGCGATTTCTACAAAATAAAATGTTGTGATTTTTTTCAAACAAGAAATTCACGATTTTTTACAAGAAAAAATCTGCAATCTCAACCCTAGATGATGATCCATACGGCTCCATACAAGCAGCCTTTTGGTGCTCTATGCTTCAAAGTTGATCAAACACTCTCTAACCATCACTACTAGTAACAATCTATAGGTCTTCACACGTTCTCAAATCCCGAAGCTCGACTTGGGCTCTGACACCATATTGCAAACATAGAAGGTTAACCAAGATTGCATAAGAATTAGTTATGAAATAAGGAGCAAAAGCATTCTTATATAAGATTACGAACACCTTATTCATAGAGGATAAGGTTGACAACTCATAAAGCAAAAAAGGTAAAAACCTGATGTCAACATGACTTTATTAAAGATTCCAAAAGTCTATCCTAAAAGCTAATTGACCATTACAATATAAAATATTACTTTAATATTTGTGTCACACCTCAAACAACCCATAACACATAAGAGACCAAAGGAACCGTTGGTAATGGCATTTCAAAATGAGTCCCTAGAGATTGCCAATCAACACATAGCAAGATTTCTATGCACATAAATTGGCTTTCAATGTTGTTTGCTCACCATATTCACAATAAATGGTAAGAAAATTAATGAGGCTCCAAAAGGTTAAAAAACTTGGATTGTGAGGTGTGTGACACCTTATTGAAAAAGGAGGTCAAGCTTGTAGAAGATTCATGAAGCCCATATGGGATTCATAAACAAAGACAAGGGGGGGTCCATCATTTCCAATGGATGGAAATATCCTAAAAATTGGCCTTTGATTAATGTGATAGATTATGAGGGAAGGTGAAGGATAGCCAATTTATTGCTAACATCCTCATAATAGCCACTAAGAAAATTAGACCCTCTAATGTTGTTCAATTCATAATGGGCAATGCAAAGAATTGTTAAGTGATTGATTTATTGGTTGAGGAACGTTCTTCATAGATATTTCAGATGCTTTGTGCTATCCAATCACTCAACCTTATGCTACAAAAGATTGGTACCAAAACTGATTGGATCAAAAAAGTGTATGCATAGACTAAAAACATCCAAATGTTCATCACCAACCAGCACGTGTCACAAGACACTCAAATCATTCTCAAAATTGGAGCTGCTAAAGGTTAGTGAAACAATATAAGATGTTATGTTTCACTTAAGCTCAAAAAAAAATTAAACTTAATTTCATTAAGTTTCGAGTTTTCTTCTTGGAAATTTGCTTTTAATTATTTTACTTATATTTTTTAATAGGTTGCTAAGACCCGTTTCACCCCCAACACAATCATCTCCAAATGACTTGTGAAGATTTAAAGGCATTTTCCAACATGGTCATTAGCCAAACCTGGTCCAATAGAGCAAGTCAACACTATGAAGGTAGCAAATATTAAGCAAATGATCCTAGATGACCATTGTTGGGATCATATGGAATATCTTCTTAGTTTCACCAAGACCATTTTGAGTATAAACCGTTATACCAACATAGACAAGCCTTGTTTGGAAGAGATATATGATGGCATCAACTCAATGTTTAAGAAGATGAAAACTATCATAAATGAAAAAGAGCAAGATCTTAAATAAATTTTCTTCAAACAAGTGCACAAAATTATTGAAGAGACATGGAACACATTGACCATCTTGCTATATCTTGCCTTCACATTGAGTCCAAAATACTATAGTGCTCAGATCATTTTCATGCTGATAAGGATTGCCCCATATAGAGGTTTTGAAGCCAACGAAGGATACAAGACAGCAATTCGCAGACTATTCCCTAATCTTGATTTCCAAGATGTGGTCATGATGAGTGAGTTCATTGATTTTGTACACTTCAATAGTTGAAGTATTGAAGCTCTTCATGACATTTTCAAGAAGGATGCTCAAAAATTGGTGATACTTCCATGGCCAGGCATTTCAACACCTACAACCTCTTCCAATCAAAGTTTTATCGCAAGTAAGTTTTATACATTTTTTATCTAAGATAAAAAGGCTAAAATATTTTTAAGTTTGAAATTTCACTTTTATTTTTAAAGTTTCTCACACTAATTCTCTAATTAAGGTAGGAGACTTAGTATATGTGTGTTCCAACTTGTGCCTCCTTTCATACAAACAAAATGACTACAAATAAAAGAACATGTTCTTGTGAAATATGCTCTAGGTTAGTTCCACTTCCCAACATGCTACATTTGAGGAGCTAGATAGTGAGCACACTTTTTACAGCAAGTGGCACTACATATGGTTCTTCAAATCTATCTAATCATCTAATGTCAATGATGATGATGATGATGATGGTTTTGAAGATATATATGACATTAAATGAAGCCTAATTATTTGTATTATTATTTTAATTATTAATATTGAAGTTTGAACAATGAATGACATTCAAGATGTTTGAACAATGAATATTCATCATGACATTCAAGATTTATTAGTTGACATTGAAATAATATTTTTATTTTTATTTCTTAGGTGATTTTGTTTAGCATATGATGCTTTGTGGTATTCTTAACTTTAATTCTTGCTTTTAAGTTGAAAAGTATATATACCCAGAACAAACCCAACTTACAGAAATATTTTGTCAAATCCATGAACTGAACGTACGAAACCAAACCCAAATTTAAAACAAAACAGATAATTTAATTTAATTATTATAATCTATCAATTATCACTTGTGTAGTGTACTCTCAGTTCTATATTTATTATTTAATTTTTTAAATATATATTCCCTCTTCTATCTCCCCACATTCCCTATCCCCCATCCCCCAACTTGGAGAAACATTACATCCACAAAAATAATGCATTTGAACTTATATCATTAGACAAAATACTAATCTGTGACTACTTCGCATAATTTCAACTTACACCCAATTTCTATCTGCTTATTTGAGCATATAGTCTTCATGTAGATGGATTGGCAAGATTTTGAGGAAGATCATATAGTCTTCGTGTAGATGGATTGGCAAGATTTCATTTACTCAAATGCTGGTAATGAGATCGGTACTCCCAAGAAATTGGTACGAAAACAATTCAGAAAGTAAATGGGGAAAAAGAATACCCCGATAAACTTCCTCAATTCGTGTCATATACCACAGTTTCGCCTAAAGTTGCTGTGACCTTAAAAAACAACCTTTACCTTTTATATAGAGATTGCATTATGTTTAAAAACAAATACACCGTGTTCTTTATCCTGATTTCAACCCTATTTTTTTCATCTATCCCATAGTTAAAAAACTTTTTCCATTGATTTCTAACGAAGCTCTGTTCTAGGGAGAAATAACTAACTGTCTAATGTTTAAGATGCTCGGGCCATAACAAATTGCAAGTATTGTTAACAAACAAGAAGCTTTCACAATGAAAAAATTGTTTACTTCAATCAAAGGAAACAACCCTACCAAAAAAAATTGAAAATTGAGGACCTCTCATTGAATGTAGAATCAAAAATAAATGTACGGTTGAGAGTCTGAGACCCACTTGAGATATTTCGGAGTAGCTAAATGGGCTTGACCACGAGGAGACAGAAAATTGCGGTAGTAACCTGCTTTCACTTTCACTAACTCTCCTTTTTGACCCACATTAGAGACATCCTCCGTCAATACAATCTGATACAACATATCAGAAGAAAGACACATCAAAATTCAAGAACTAAAAACTGCACAAATTACGAATGACCCGCATTGAATAATAGATGAAGTATTTGAATCACCTGACGAGTCTTGGGTGCTTTCTTGAATGCAATAATAATTGGATAGGAATCAGAGCGTTTTGGCTTGTTGGAAATGCCCTGCGAAGAATAGAGTTGTGCCATTTACACAGAGATTGAATACATTATTTAAAGCCTTAGTAGAGCAGTAGGAAGAGGACATACCAGGTTTGGTTTAGTTTGGCTTGGTAAATTTCCCAGGCAATGGGAAGAAGATAATGCCATTGAGATAATCCTTTTTCCTCCTTTCTGATGCTTTGCTCGCCACGCCTTCACTTAAAATGCATATAATTTCGTTCTTATCCTTTTGAGTGTGAACCGTATGTTTTATCATAGCTGAGGGATTTGGCAAAGGTAAAGTAAGTTTTTGATTTAAGAAAATGTGGAAATTGACAAAGGTTTTAACTACCATTGAAGTTCAAACAGCCATAGGATGTTTAGTTATTTCGGCGATGTAAAGTCTCAAATAAAGAAGGTGGGGTTGTTTGTTTTTAGGCTGAATTATCGTTGTTTAGATATAATGTAGAGTTTTGTAGTCTAGTGATAAGAGGTTTCAAATTATAGTAGGTAAGGGGAAAGTTGTGAATGTATAATTTTTTATTTTTTTTAAATTAATTAATATAAAAATTTTAAAAGGTGGATAGTAAGAAGGTACATTCATAAATTTTAAATGGGCAAAGTTTAAATAAATAATAAAAGCTTAAAGAGTCAAGTTCAAACATAACATAAAAATTAAGTAATATTAAGTTTTCTCAAAACATTATTAGGGGTAGGATTATCATCAATTGGCTTCCAATCAATGAGTGCACCCTCCTACTTGTTAGGATATGATATAGTATACTATTGTAGAAATTGTTATATTTTAATGTTGTAATTAAATAATTATTTAATTGTGGTGCACCTACGAGGTGTGTTTAACCACATTAGATAATTATTTGGGGTCACTTGTAAAGTTGTATTGTAACATTGGTTTATTATTTAATGTGTGGGAAACATAGGATACTAATAATTTAATATTTGGGGAAAGCATTTAATAAAGTGAAAACTTAGTACCCAATATTAAATGAGAGGTCAATGGTTTTGTGTTCACATGGTTTTGTGGCACATGGTTTTATCTTACCACTTGGTTCTATTTGTGAGAGCTTGTATCTATAAAAGCAAACATATGTTTAGTGGTTAAGGTTGGTTGGGTAAGTAGGTTGTCATTATTGAGTCTTTCTGAAGAGTGCATATGTGAAGTATGGCATGGGATGTGTGGATGCATACTTGGACACATGGAGGATGCATTGGAGAGGCTTGATGCTTCAGAAATATTCATGGTAACTTTGGAAGTGCACGTATTGTTTTATTGTTAAATAATAGATGGAGTATGAATGATTTTGGAGGTCGGTTTTTTCCCTCTTGAGGGTCTTTCCAAGGTATATTTTGTGTTATCTTGTGGCTTGTATATTTTGATATATGCATTATAGTTATTTTGTAAGCTTGCATGCATGTTTTTCTCTCATGGGGTTATGTAGGAAAAAGATTAAATGAACTGGTTATTATGCATTATTTCTTAACAAGTGGTATTAGAGTTTTAATAGTTGTAGGAGGTGCGAGCTTCCAAATTTTTCTATAACCCTTATTTTGAGTAGATTTGGTGCAAAGTTGAAACCATGGCTATGCAGGAAAGATCTAAGGCATTACATGATATGGAACACATGTGCAAGTGTTGTTTTGCAAGGTTTGAAAATTTTGAGTCAAAAGAGTTTCTTGGATTGTGCTTTCATATGAGGATTTTATAGAGGAAATTTCACATATGACCTCTTGAGACAAAACGAACCTCACCGTTTGATCCAAGATGGTCGAAAATGAAGATTCATATAATTTTTTCTCTATTTTAGCCACTTGAAAAATGCAAAAAAATTGCCCCCATAGCCTACCTATACAACCATACAGGTCGACTGTAGAGGCCAGGTCGCAATATATATATCAGATAGTTAAAATATTTAAAAACCTATAAATTAAAATTAAAAAGTTTATTTGAAAAGTCCTTTGGAAAAAAAATTTAAAAAATAATAGCAATTATGGGGGGTCCGCAGACCCCCACCCCCATAGCCGCAGTTAGGGTACTGATGAACTGTCGATATGGGACTGTTAGTCCCGGCTGATAGTTGTTCACTCCCCTAGCTAGTGGCCCTATCATCGCCAGGGGCTTAGCCACCCCCCCCCACCTGACGTGGGCCCTGGTCCCATGGGGAACAACGGGTGAGCCCCCCACAACCTTCAAAATTTTACCACCAAAAGATTTAATTAAAATTTAAAACATTTGAAATCCATAGAATAAAACCTCCCATCACCCCTAAGCGACACCACTCAACTGGGCCACCGATAGCGCCACTGGTGGATTGCCACCTTGCAGCCAACTAGTCGTCTACCAACCACCCCTATAGGGTAGATTAGAGCAATTTTCTTTTGAGGGGCATAACTTTCACCCAAGATGTCATATTTTTGACTTCTTATACTCATTGGAAAGGTGGTTCTAAGCATTGCACTTTTGTATAGGCTTGGCTCCATGATTTTTCTATTTTTATCAATTTTTAGGGCCTAGAATTCAAATATTCTCTTGTACATGATTTTGAGCATAACTTTTGCATACAAAATTGGATTTTTGATTTTAAATAGACATGGGAGAGAATGTGTAGTGTACTACATAGTGGATTAGGAATATTTTTAGTTTGTAGTGTAGGAAGAGGATCATAATTATTTGATCACTTATAGGTGTCTAAGATTTGAGGTGTGATTGTATGAGCACCTGAATGAGTCAACTGAAAAAACCTTGAGGGAGTACATATTTTATATGATATTTATGATGGTACAACTAACTATCAATTTGGTGCTTCTTGGTACAAGTTTATAGGTGTTTTTCATAGTTAAACTTTGATGGTGACAAGTACACAGATTATCTTCAAATTTGAGGGCATGGGTTAAGACGTGTAGAGACTTGGAGTCTTGTGTGGATACAACGTTGGTGACGATTATTTTTTCATGCAGGTATATTTGATCATGGCATGACATGATCATGTATGTGATTGTGTTGGTGTTGGAGTTTGTTCTTCTCTCGTAGATTCTTGATTGGTTCCTTGATTATGGTTACCTATTTGTGGACATGTTTGGTGAATCATATTGATGGTTGATTTAGTGTCTAAGTCTTGTTGTCTACGAGATTATCTTCTTTGATATCTCGGTTGGCAAGTTACTAATGTGATGATGAGTTTGCATGTTTTAGTTTTTGGGATCTATGAGTTGTGTAGCTTGTAGGTGTGTATAGCCTATTGGGTTGCAGTGGGATGACCTAGTGTGGACTATCTATATCCATGATATTGATTCAGTTTTGATGTAGACTTTATTAGTTGGCCTTGTTTATGGTCATTTGTGAAGGGTGATCCCACAATACTGGTTTACAATTTTTGGCCAAATTGGACACTAAATTGATTTTTTCTAACTAAATCTTCACTTTTGGACACCTATAGCGGCTAAACCATGAGGAATTTGAAGATGGTATAAACTAGTGATTTGTGACATTTTGTTTGTAGATTCTAAATATATTTTTTCAAAAAAATTGGAATCAAATTGCACTTTTTTTTCCATCTCCTTCGAAAACTAGTTTTTTTCAGTAAACACCATTTTTAAGGAGTCACACTCACCGTATAACACATAATTTTTTTTCCATAAAGGATAAAATTCTACTTTTTTTGAGTTTAGATTTGTAACTATGATATCTAGTGCTTCCAATTGGTTTCATAGTGTTTTATTGAATATTTTTTCCTTAATCAAGTTTCGAAGTCAAACCAATTACATTTCAGACATAGGTGGACCGTATAACACATAACTTTTTTGTATGTATCGAAATTCAAAAAAAAATTGTTGGATCAAGGACTTCAATATCTGGTGCACTCATATTTTTCATTTTTTTTTATAATCTTCTATTTTTTCACATGTGCAGAGCATAGAGCTTGATTTTCAGTGAAAAACCTACATTCACAAGAAATAAAAAATAAATATAATAATAAAATTAAATTTATTTAAAATTATAGTTTTTTGGAAGTTTATAATAAGGACTACATACTTACAAAAAATAAATTTAAATGATTCATTTGATCCCCCAAAAGGTAAATCAAAAGTGGTTTTTTATCAACATTTTGATAGGTGTAAAGGAGACTTTGTTATAGGTATGGTTTAAAACTAGAGAGGTTATATCCAAGGGGGTTTGATCTAAGGTGGTTTGATCAAACCCTCTTCAATTGGAATCCTTAAAATGGAACTTTTTAAGGCTTAAATCATTATATTTTCTAAAATATTTGATTTCAGCAAAAATCAGAATCTCCCAAAAATTGTAAACTAGCATTGTGGGATCACCCTGCATTGGTATGTTGCTTTGGGATGAGAGGATGGATGATTAGAGTACCTGATTAGTTGAATTTTGGGACTTGTAGCATGTGGTTTATCGCAATGTCATGATAGTGTGGTTACATCATTGGTTACACATTTCAATGGGAGCTTTTGATAGTGATGACTTGGTAGTGTAAGATTGATTCCTGATGTTTTGGTGGAAATTTTATCTTCTTGGCTTGGATATCTTGGTTCTACTTCTTCTCTAGAGTTGTTGGGATTGCAACTGAGTGTGTGTGGACCATGGGTGACATTCATTTAGGAGATGGTTGTCATGATGCCATGTGTATCTCGGTATCATTATTCAGTTGGAGTTGTTGACAGTGATATGGATTCATCATTGATGATGAATGATTTTCTTTAGTGTTTGTGGATGTCTTAGAGGAGCTCTTAGATCTTGTTGTTGTAGAAGAGTTATTTCACATTTATAGGCTCACTATTAGGAGATGGTTATCTTCATGTGATTGGAGATATTGATTCTTGGTTTAGATTGTGTTTGGTATTATGTCATGATTTACTCTTGATACTAGTTTAGAGGTTTGACATGATAGAGGTTCTTTTGAGACCAGGATGTATGCATTGTTGCATGTGATCTCCTAGGAGGAGATAGTTAGATCATGATGTCATGATATGTTTATGATTCTATGGTTGGAGCTTTGACATTGATCTTGTTGGTTATCTTGGTATTGAGTGCATTAGTCATTTGCTTGGGAGCTTCATGATAGTGTGATGTTGTATTTGGAGATTAGCATGGGTTGATCAATTTTAAGTGCTCATGGATACTTGGAGACTTAGGTGAGGCTGGATTTCTCTTGTTATTAGAGACATTTTCTTGAGACAATTACTCTTGATGAGGTTTCAACAAAAAGATTGAGGAGCCTTTCACCTAGATATGGATGTGATTTCATGATGGACCTATAGAGGATATTGTTCTTGGAGTGATTCATGATAACTTGGTTATCTTGGAGGATCATTCTCTTTCCCCACTCTTGGTCTACTCAGTGGTTTATCATCTAAAAGGTATTTGCCCATTCTTGCTTTAAGATGTGTTATGTGCTTTATTTTCTCATGGGAATGAGTCTTGAGCCATGGTGATTGATTTTGAGAGACTCATTTGAGGATTGTTTAGCATTCAAGTTTATATTGCTTTATCTTTCATAGATATGGACCTTGAGCTATGGATAGTTGGTTTTGGAATATTCGTTTTAAGAGATATTTAGCATAGTTATCTCCTTGTGCATATGATTTTATGTTATCATCCATTGATGAGGAGTTTTAGGAGATGTTTATTGGGCTAATTTCTTGATTTGGAATGGATACTTTAAGTTTTATTTCCTTGGTTAGAGAGGCTTACATCCATTTTGGTATTATACATGATTTATATGTTACATTTGATCTATGAGATTGAGTGGTTGGATGTTGTTGAGGATTTTCATTTGGGGTTGTAAGGAGATCATACTTGATACAACATAGCACTTTGAGGTGTTGGTAGAAGGACATGTTATGATTTATAGGTTTTCTCTCTTCATTCTATGGTTCCTTCTTGGATGTTCATGTTCATATGGTTTGGGAGGATTGTGATGATATTTCATGAGAGAGTATGCAGTTATTGGTGTTGTATGTGTGGATCATTGTGTTTGTTCTCGGTACTTCATGTTTTTATCACTTATCACACCTTGATATAGTTTTCATTGGTAGACTTGATATGCGTTGATCATTTTTAGATTTGGCATTACCCATGTAGTGGGAGTTCCTAGATACGTATATTCTTCATTGGCAAGTTTGATACATAGAGTTTGATTGTGGTTTATGGGTTGCATATTTTGGCATGATTTTAATAATGTTGTTGATACCTAGGAGGTATGGATGGTTGGATGTATTAGCATGTGTTGTGGATGTTATGTTTGATCATGTGTGTTTTTACCTTTGACAATAGCTTGGAGCCTTTTTTATCACTTAGATTTGTTGTGTGTGTTCATTAGATTGGCGCATCTTCACATTGACATGTTCCCTTTCTTCCATAGGTGGCACATTGGAGGATGAGAGGAGTTCTTGCTTGAGATGGTGGTAAATTTGGTTTTATTGTAGCTATCTTGATGGAGCACGTGAGAGCATGTTGGAGATTTATGTGGTTTCATGTATGGCTATGATTATGTATTTCATTGATTGACCCTTATGTAATGTGTACAACAAGTGGGATAATTTTAGGATATGGTGTTGTACACCATTACATAAATTTTATATTATGATGTTATAATTAAATAATTATTTAATTATGGTGCACCTACGAGGCTTGTTTAGCCACATTAGATAATTATTTGGGGCCGCTTGTAAAGTTGTATTGTAACATTAGTTTATTATTTAATGTGTGGGAGACATAAGATAATAATTTAATATTTGTGGAAATCATTTAATAATGTGAAAACTTAGTAGTCAATATTAAATGACGGATCAATGGTTTTGCATTCACATGGTTTTATCTTACTGCTTGGTTGTATTTGTGTGAGCTTGTATCTATAACATCACACATGTTTAGTGGTTAAGGTTGGTTGGGTGAGTGGGTTGTTATTATTGAGTATTTTTAAGGAGTGCATATGTGAAGCATTGCATGGGATGTGTGGATTCATTCTTGGACACATGTAGGATGCATTGGAGAGGCTTGATACTTCAAAAGTATTCATGGTAACTCTGTAAGTGCATGCATTGTTTTATTGTTGAATAAAGATTCAGTATAGATTCTTTTTTAGGCTAGGTTTTTCCCTCTTGAGGGTTTTCCCAAGGTATATCTTGTGTTATCTTGTGGCTTATCTATTTCAATCTATGCATTATGGTCATTCTATAACTTGCATGCATGATTTTCTCTGATGGGGTTATGTAGGAAATAGATTCAATGAACTAGGTATTATGTATTATTTCCTAACATTGCTCAAGAATATTCTCGTAAGGTTATCAAGCACACACTAGAGAAATAGCTAACTCTAGTCTAGGATCATTGCCAAAGTCTAGCCAACTAGGAGCACAACACTCGACAAAAGAGGTGAAAGGTGGTTGTGAGAGTTAGGACTAGCTATGGGTGGTATTATCTTTGTTTCCTAGAGGTTGAGAGTTATGGAACTAGGAAACACTATCTATCCCAACAAATTGGTTGTAACCTCATCTAAATATGTGAGGAGGAGAAGATTTGGGGGAGGTGAGACTTTGGAAATAGTGTAAGGAGCATTAGAGAAAATCATTAGGCATTGCACATACAACCTCTTGCAAATATTCTTTGGTGAGAAGTTGATCATAAATAATACATTGAGGACTGTAAACATGGTAAGGGACCACAATTATGCACTATCATAAGGTAGTAGACCTAGCTACAACATACTCTTGAGTAGCAACAACTTGATCCTAGTGCTAAACAAAGGCTTGAAGAATGTCAAGAAGCTTGTTTAAGAGTTGTCACCCTTCCCTAGTTTTCTCCATGGTTTGAGATGTATTGCAAGCATTATTTTAAGACCTTGTCTCCAATCTTGAGCTAGTGAAGTTGAGATTTGATTTGAGCTCCACACATGCTATGAGAATATATAACCTATTTCTAATGTAGGAGCTAAGCCACTTAAAGTTGAGTGGAAAATTAAGGGGTTATTCTTCCAAAGCAATAATGGATTGGTAGAGCTCCAAGGTAGTGGTTGCATATGACTGATAGCAAAAACAAGCTAACTGATCATATCCTTAAATATAGCAAAACTATGAAGTATGGGTGATGACATCATTCCACTAGGCTATCCATATGATCTTATGTATGTGACATAACTCCAAATTCTAAACACATTGAATGTTAGTAGGTATGGCCTTGTGATTGAGAAATGATGTGTTTAGAAATTACTAATCTATCATGGCCTTGGGTTTGGTAAATTATCACTCAATAAATGGTATAAAAGGCCAATATTTGATAAAGTATCCATTGGTAGAGATTAATGGTCGGCAAAGGAGAAAAATATTATGCTAATATTATAACATGATCAATATGCTTGAGTACTTTATCAAGCCCTACTCTAAGATTGATCCAAGTGTACCACATTGTATGATCTTGGTAGCAACCAAGATTAGGATCAAAAAGTCCCAATTTATTGCACATGAAGAACCAAGCCTCTCTTTCACCAATTGTCCACTACATAATTAAGGCCCCACATTTATCATGTCATTTAAATCATATTAAAATACCTACACAAAAACCAAGTGGTGGAAAGCATTGAATTAACAATCTACCTCCAAAGAGTAAGTCTCTCAATAGTATCATTCAAATCATAAACATTAATAACACTAAAGAAATTGTTTTTAATGTTAAAAAGAGTCCACATCACTCAATTGGTGGGGCCACATCCCTAGTTAACTAAATGTTCATGTCACATAGGAGAGAGAAAGGTGACAACAAAACCCTAACATGCTTCATGGTTACTAGATAAAAAAACAACTAGAAGGCCAGATGATATGGCAAGCTACATAAAGAAAAAAGCCTTAACTTATTATGAATAGAGAATGTCCAAACTTGGAAATTCAAGTTGAGCATCTTGAATAGAATACTTTTGGGGGAGGTTTTTCAAACCTTGAGCATTCCAAGAGGTGATGGGCCTTAGAATTGTCACTTTTAATTAGGTTTCTTTTGTGTATGATGATATTTCTATGACATTTCCAAAAATTCCTAAGACTATGTTTAATTCATAAAGCACTAGAACTAATTATTGATAGTTTGATAAATACTTAAATATGTATATGACTATTACTAAAATATGAGATGATGTTATGATGAATTATGTTAATTATAATGAATAAGTATTTTGTGGAAGAAACTAATCTAACATGAAACAAGAAGGAAGTAGGAACCCTTAATCAATGGATTGTTGTTGGCATGTGGCCATAAGAATTGATAACATGCAATTGAAGGATTGTGAGTTTGTAGCAAAAAGAGTAGAAACTATAGCCAAGTAAGCCAAATTCCAATGAGTATAGAGAACTTCAAAAAAATTTCACCAATGAAACTTCTATAGTGAGGAGCAAAGACTCTTTGGTGATCAAGATAATGGTAGTAATTATTTGTTGTACATTTATACCACTTATTTATGCATGCTTATGGAATCAATTTATTCATCTTAGCTAGAAGAATTACATTAGGAATTTATTTATGAGTTTTCACTTTATGTCTTCATGATATAATCATCCTCTTCCTATATATTTTATAGGAATGAGTTGACATTTGTAATTGTGAGTCTGATTTGTTTACAATAATTAGAATTGGTTAGTATATATATTGCAATATTTGTAGATAGAATGTAATAGTGACTTTTTAAATATTTGCATCTTTTTATTTTGAATAACAATTAAAATAGTCTTTTATCATAAAGCATCAATGTAATGAGGGATTGATCATTGATTAATAGCTATGTAATTTAAGAGAGTGTAATTACACTGAGCAAGGGCCCATGTGAGGTATGTCACAACTTTGTTAACGGAGTTAGTAATGAGTTATTTTAATATTTTACATTATATTTTTAATTAGTTGCTCAATTAGTTTATAGTTGTCACTTGTAGCCACTACTAATTAGTATCCATTATAGAATTTGTAGCTTTAACATTTACCTACAACATCAACTTGTAGCAGTAGCTTCTAGTTCAATTAGCATAATTTCTATATGTTTCCTTAATATCATTTTTTTTCAATTCAATACATTCAATTGCTATACTTAGCTTCCTAGGTAATCCCAAAAATCCTCAACCATACATACAATATCAATATCATCTCATAAACACATCCCTCATTTGATAATTAAATGTAATCTCTTATGATTGATAATAGCTTGATAAGGGATGATTCAATCCATTAAGTAGAAGTGTATGGCATAACTTCTCCATATTATTAATTAATAAAGGAAAGCATAAATTTTTGGCATTGTTTCCGAGGATGGGTCCAAGCTATGAGATTTTCTAGGTTTTTAAAAGTTATTTTCTATTATCATAAACAACACTTTTCATTTCCAACATTTAGGATTATTAGATATCACATCAAATACCAAATTTTCCACTAACGATGTGTAGGAAAGGATGAGAGTGAAACATAATTATTGTATGTGGAGAAGATTAGATCTGCTAGGGAGATTTCTTCTAGCCAACAACTCTTACAAAGATATATCAATGCTAGTGGTGAACATAGAGGAAGGACCAAGAAGATAACTATTGATTCTTGAAGTGTAACCTCCTAAAGATAATCCAAGAATTTATTCAAGACAAGAGTCTAACAAATATACTCATAGTGTTGCTTCAATCCACAACCAAGAATCCTCAAATATGGGAGATTCGCCATTAGAACCACTTGAAATTGTAACTTTTAAGTTTCCCATCTTTACTCAGGAAGGTAATGCTACCATGAAAAATATCCCTCTATTATCTCTTCCTAGTTTCCATGGTCTTACCACAAAAGACCCTAACAAGTTCCTATTTAAATTCATGTCCTTTTCTAGAGTTACGACCATACCATGGATGCTCACCAATTGAAATTATTTCCAACCACTCTCAAGGACACAACCTTGAGATGGTTCATGGGACTCGAAAGATGTGAAAAATTGATGAAATATGAAGGAGAAATTCCTTATCAAATACAAAGATTAATATAGAGGAGGAGATTTGAGGGGAGACACTATCTTCCAAATGACCTAGAAGGAGGATGAGCCTTTAGAAGATTATGTAGAAAAATAAATTTCCTACAAAAGTGAAAAAAAAATAACTTGTCTTAAGAATACCTAAAAAATATATTTCTAAGAGGAGTTAATTATGACTATATAGATGCTTTGGACTTGATCAAAGGAGGATATATTTTTCAAGGCTCATGGGAATACCTTTGTCAGATATGCAAGAATTATTCACACTCCACAATGAAGAACACACAAGGCTTACAACCATGACTACCAAGGAAATTGTAGGTGTGTCAAGGATGGAGCTTAGATATATGCTAAAATACATGAAATAAGATATAATACTTCACATGGCTACTTAATTGGATAATTTACATGCCAAGAGAAACATGAAGAAGCATAAGCATCACTAGCAGAATATTGCTTCCATTTCCACCAAAAGAAGAGATACTGCAAATCCAAGATGGTGAAAAGTATTGAAGATAAATATTACTAACCATATTTTAAGGCACTAGAGGATGAATATAAGTGTTCTACCTAGTGAAACAAAAACCATGGAGTCAAAGACAAGGTACCCATCAATATCCATTAACTTATAATACTCTATTTTCAAATTATTTTATAAATAATCATCCATGGTACAAGCAACCTCCTCTACCATGGTCAATTTATATGACACCTAGATGGATATCTTCACAAGGAGTGTGGCTTCAATATCCATACCAACTAAAGCCCAAAAATAACATTGGAAACCACCCTAATCTGTATGGAAACAATAATGGTGGAGGAATCAACCCTGACCTAATACTCTAGTACAAGGTACCTACAACATCCATAGGAATTACCTCAACAACCATTTAATTTTTCCAAACCTTGCTACTTCTACTCCTACCTCACCAAGAGCCACACAATTTCTAACCTAAATTATGCCTAATCTGAGTAATAAGCCTATTCAACATGCTTACTCTAATAATACTAGGTCCAATATCCAACTTATGTAGTTGAGATCAACAACCTACAACTCCCCTAAAGAAAAAAGCTATCTACTCTTATATCTCCACTAATAATGGAAATTCCCTCTGAGAAAACTCCCATCAACGACAGTTAAGTGATATAAATGAACATCCTATGTGAGAGAAATTTATTACTAAGAAGATTCCTTTTTCAGAGAGATTGAATACTAAGAAATATTAACCTCAACCTGAATTTGACCTCTTGGACCAATTATATATATATATATATATATATATATATATATATATATATATATATATATATATATATATATATATATTGTAGTGTCAAAACTTGTACTCCCTTCTTGGAGATAGTACAATTTCACACTTAGTTTGGACCTATTTTAGTACCCTTGCATTCATGTCCCTTAAATACTCATTAATAGGCCCCTAAGACCCTTTATTATGCATCCTAAGGCTTATTTCAACTGAAATCTTGACAAATTCAATAAATACATTTAATATTCTAACCTCCCGACATTCTCTCACCCTACAAATCTAGGGTGGGACCCATACACCACCTTGGGCGTATGAGTCCTGTTTGGGGCCTTTTTAGGGTTTTGAGCGAGAAATTAAAGTTTTTAATTCAAATTTCATAAATGTCGACATTTGGGATCTAATAAACAATAAATTAGATAAGATGCCTATAAAATCTAAGTCTCACATTCATTTTTTAGCTAGAGATAGAACTAGAGAAAACACGACAAGAAAGTAAGCAAGAGGTTCAAGCATTTGCTTTCAAGAGCAAGGAGCAAGCAAGGTTGAAGTCTTGGAGCAACATTATAGTGTTTTGTTAGGTCTTCAAGCTCACTTTCATTTCAAGATCAATCATTGCCAAAGATTGATGCTGGTTGCCTATGGAGGATCATGATGGATTCTAGGTTGGGGAGATGCAACTAGCCATTGAACCAAGCCTAATGACTTGTTTCCTAAGTGATTCCATCTTCCATTATCATTCTACTTTCTACCTAAAGGAAAGTACATGAATTCTTATGGCTTATTAAGGTGATTGGAGATCTCCCAAAGTGAGTCATCATCATTTTCATGTTTCATTTATGCCTCTTATTCTAGCACTTTAGAATAGGGTTTGTTGCATTTTAACTTTCATAATCTTAGACACACTTAAGATTAGGGATTTCACACACATTTCCATTTCAGATCTATACTTTCTATCAAGATTTAATTACCAAACTAGGGGTTTGACCAAGGCAAACCCCCCATAAGCAAATCAACAAAACATTTTGTTTTGCAGGTTTTTTGTAGGTTCGAATCTAGAAGCAAAGTTTGAAAGACATAGGAAGGGAGTGCAGAGATAGGAGAAAAATTTCAGATCTTGCTTTTTTGGAAAGGAAGAGTTGGACTAAATCGCCCAACTGGCCATATTAGTCCCAGTATACCCTTTTTGCCAGCTTTGTGCAGATCTAGATTAGTCACCAGAAGATTCCAGATTCTACCCAAAAACCCTGTAGTAGGACTAAATTGCCTAGCCTGGCATATCAATCCTAGTGCACTTCAAAAAGTAGATTTTTAGAGCTGCGAATCTTGTTTTGACTCCATTAGTCTACTAGGTACCTTTCTGTTTCATTCTTGTTTATCAATCTAATTTCATGATTTCAAGTTTCTAGGGTTTTGTGTATAAGTGTTTGCATTTATCCTTTGAAGCTTCATTTAATAGTGAACCCTCATCCAATTACAATAGGAACTTGCTAGCCACTTCCTTAATCAATTCAATTGGTTGAGGAATTCAGGTTCCTAATGAACTAAAGTGTGAAATCGGTCCCAAAGTTCCATCTCCTAAAAGGTGGACATCCTATTTCCCTTATGTTCATATATATATATATATATATATATATCAAGTCATAAGAGATGCTCCCATCTATAGTAAATTTGTAAGTGAGTTAAGTTTAAAGAAGCTAGGATGCAAATGAAAAGATCCACAAATTGTTCAAGTGATTAGACAACTTGTAAACATCATGCTAGGTAAGGTAATCATTTTCCAAGTACACATATCCTAAAAGTATCTAGTAGTTCATGTGTACATTAGCGGTATCATCTTACGCAACACTCTAATTAATTTAGGAGCAACCATTGATGTTATGACTAAGGAAACCATGCAAAATATCTAGCTACTTGACCTTTGACCAACCTCAATAGTATTACAGTTGGCAGATAGTTCAAATCTCAAACTTGAAGGAGTTATAGAAGATCTAGTCATAACACTTGACTAAAGGGAGTGCCCTACATATTTTATTATCCTGTTGTGATCAATAATTTAAGATTTCTGATTAAGATATTAAGATCATTAAACACAAAAACTCCAATCAACTACGAAGAACAAAGCAAACATAAACGTAAATAAAATAAAACAATGTGACCAGGTTCATGCATCCATTGGTTGACCTTCGTAGCCCTTCTCCATTCTACTATAATTAATTAATGCCCTCATTGTATAAGTATGCACTAACAAGCCTATGACAAAGACAAAGTAAAATATCGAAGTTTATTCTCAATAGCACGACAACATATATCTTCTAGATTCTGAAAATGATAGTGACAACTTCCTTTTATAGAGAGTTGAATACAAAATTGATGATCGAGATTAAATGATTTTTATTTCAATCAATGGATGAAATTAGATGATACAAGATAAGATAGAAATGAGACTAACAAAAGAATGAGGAAATTGATCGATTTTTACAAAAATCACTTTAGTTTGAGAGGGAAATTACATTTAAGGAAAAGGCAAATCAACTTTTTGATTAAATAGAAATTTAATTCAAAATGTGTACGTTAGAAAAGCGTAAATCAAAATGAATCTAATCTAATACACCAATGAAACATTAGATTAAAGAAGCTAAATTAGAAAGCATAATGCAAACTCTAAAACACAAGCAGCTCCTTCAAATTCGTCCCATTGTCCTCTATCTCCAAGGATTCATTTCAAGATGCTTGCTCTCAGTTGTTTTAAACAACAGCTTGTAGAATGGCAGCTTGAGAGAATGAGATTAATGAAAATGCATGTGCATTGCTAATATGCTTTGAACTATGAAATTGAAATGCTAATTAAAATGCTAGAAATGCTAAAATATGACTATAATAACTACGCATGAAAATCTAGGATTCGAGGTCCTTTCGAACCCATAAGAGGGCTGTATTTATAGATTTTTGAAGGCTGGAATTCGATTGGCCAAGATCAACAGTTGAGTTCAAACCTGTTGAAATGAACGGTGAGAGATCGAGAATTCGAAAAGAAGATGGAAGTTTAAGAGACGGATGGAAAATGAAGAGACAAATGAAAGGTGTCTCTCATAATTCAAATAAATAAATATTTAATTATGTGAGAAGAGAAAAAGCTTTTTAATTAAATATTCAAAAATATTTAATTATTGAGAAGAGTGAAGAATTTAGAAAGTGTTTAAATTAAATATTGAAAATATTTAATTAAATAAACTTATTTATTTAATTAAATTAGAAGAATTGGAAAATGAACAATATAAATAAATAATTAAATTTATTTATATGTAGATGACTTAAGAATATTAATTAAATAATTCATATTTAATTAATTAACAGGTTTGGTTAACCATGACCATTTTTAGATGTTTACATTTTGCCCCTCTTTGAAGTGATGTGTTTTATGCATTGCTTCAAAGAATTTGCCCCTGATTTTGAAAAATTTAACTAATGATGCTATATGCCCCCTCAAGAGGTAAATCGCGTGATGAGAATGGTTATGAGGCTGATTTGGAAGATTTTCAGATGATTTCGGAGAAAATTTGGCGATTTATCTCTCGAAATGGCACTTTGCATAGTAAAAATGTCATTTTTACCCCTTTAAAAGGTGAAAAAGGTGAGAAGTCACTTTCATTTGAACAGTAACCTTTGAGAATTTTGGAGCTCTAAGAGAGATATTAGTGATGCCGATCCATTATGAGTGCCACCGATTCGAGTGAGCCCACTGATATCAGAGACCAGCAGCATATGGACCTTCGGTGAGTGAATCCAATCCTCTTTTTTGAATTTTGAATGAAATTATTGATGGTTTTTCGCAATTTTTAATTTTTAATTTTCTATTTTAGCGCATAAAAAATTTAGTTTAGCACATATGAGCCAAACTTTAGCGCATACAATCTCGCGCATAGGTTGAAAACAGTCGTGCATAGGGTTGCAAATTAGCGCATAAGATAAAATCACACATAGGATCATTGTTTTAGCGCATCCAACTAGCCGGGGCCAGGTTAGATGCTAGTTTAGCGCATGGGGTAAATTAGCGCATTGGATAACTGTTTTAGCACATAGGTTAGATAAAATAGTGCATACATGATTTAGCGCATTGATGACCTGTTTTAGCACATCTAGGGAGTAAAGTTGCTCATACACGATTTAGCGCATTGATCACCTGCTTTAGCGCATATAGGGATTTTTGTTGAATTTCAATTTTTGAAGAAAAATTGACATGTGTTTGATGATTATTCTAAATTGGACAACTGATTTTATGCTTTTGAAAACATCAAGATGAGATATGATAAATTTGTCTTTGTGCTTGAAAATAAATAGTAGAGATGATTGATTTGCTTTCCTGATCGAAACGCTGATAAATTTGCTTTCCTGATTGAAAGGCTTGATAGATTTGCTTTCCTGATTGAGAGGCTTGATAGATATGCTTTCCTTGTGATAAGAAGAAAAAAAAACAAACAGATGGATAGATTGATGATTTCGATATGATTCAGTTGATTTGACATGATTTGCTTGATGTTTACTTTTGATAATCCTTGCTGATTGATTGAATCTTGATGTGCTTGGTATGATTGTAAAGGAGGAATTTAACCTCCTCCAGTTTAGGGAGAAATTCCCTTAGACGTGTGAGATGATTCCACAGTTGTCCCAGGATGATTTAGGGATCATTCATTAGTGTGGGTTAGGTCCGTTGCTGGCGATGCCGCAATATCAGGTCAACAGGGCACTATTGACTGCACTGGCTGAGAGATGGCATAGTGAGCATAACACGTTTCACTTGCCAACAGGAGAGATCATGGTGACCCCTAAGGATGTTTACAGGATTCTGGGTATTCCTATGGTTGGAGAGCTTGTAATCTATAATCACAAGGCGATTGGAGGGACCGATGCTTTGAGGTGAGTTTTTCAGGATCCCCATGCCGATGGGTATGAGATTGCCTGGAAGGATATGATATCGAGATTTTCCCCACTACCATCAGTTCTAACAGGTACGATCGGTGGTTTTCTTTGTCTTGATCGTTGGGAAAAGGGACTATCAGTTGGTTGGGGGACGATTTTGGAGGATATGCTTCTCCACGGGACCAGATATGCATGGGGCTCATGCATGCTTGCCCATCTGTACCACGATCTTCATCAAGTCGTATACACAGATGGGAAGAGTCTCTCCTGCGGAGTCACTCTTCTTCAGATTTTTGCATGGGAGAATTTTTCCATCACGCGTCCCATTGTTTGGACATACCTCGGTGTAAGCAGGGTGGACTCATGCCCCCTTAGATTTTTTTTGCAATTTGTCGACAGTTTCCAAAAAAAATGGAAAATTGTTTTGATAAGTCCAAGCAATAGCTAGAAGTACGATAATGATGAAAGATTTGATTTGTAGGACATTCAAGGTGGGGAAAATTAGGTTCAAAGCCTCCAAAACTGTATACATCTTGACATTGTATTGTGATAAAGTTTGAGCGATATATCTATGATATATGATTTTTGTGGCAAGTTTATGATATGTACTTCTATGTGATGCGTTTATGATGTTATGTGATGGATGATGTTGTTGTTATGCATTCTATATGATGATGCCACATGTGAATGTCTTATGGATGATATTGCCTATATATGATTCCTAGATATTTAGATGGATGCATGTAATTTTTATTATGATGTCATAGATGTTATGTATATGCCATGTGATGTTTATGATGAATTATGATTATGCAGTATGATTATATCATGCAGTGTTATGGAAATGCAATGATTATGTGAATGTCTAAATGTCATGTATGTTTTTGTATTTTCCAATGCAGTATATATGATTGAATGTGCATGTATGATGATGCCTATTATGATAATGTTATGGGTAAGTGCACCAAACTGTGACACAATTTCGGTGCCAAATTGCAAATAAAAACCTGTAATAGGCCATATTGTGCTCACCAAATTTGGAGAGCACCAAATTTGGTGCTCACCAAATGACTTGAATTTTGCAATGAATGAACAAATGTGAGTTCTCTTTCTTTTTGCAATGAATTTTGGAATGTATTTTTCTAAACTCTTTCATTTTCTCTTTCTCTGCCAAGGAAACTATATACATGAAATAAGCATTTAAGTATAAGTTGACATTTACATATGGACATTTACTTTCTTATACTTTAAGTTATATTTCATGTATATAGGCAGGATGTTTGAGAGTGGTTTAAGATCTCTAGGAGTTATAATGCAAATTCTAGTTTTTGGAAGATCTTAAAAATTTTAGTCTTAGTCAAATTTCAGTAATCAGGAGGTAAAATTTTAGTAGTCAGCAAGTTGTATCACATTTCTCTCTCTCTCTCTCTCCTTCTCTCTACTCTCTATCTCTCCATTCCCTCTCTCTCTCCCTTCCTCCCTCTCTCCCCTCTCTCTCACACACCCCTCTATCTCCTCCTTACATCTGCCTCCCTCCCTCCCCTCTCTACTCCTCTCTATCTCTTCTCTCTCTACATCTCCTTCCCTCTCTACTTATCTTTATCTCCCCTCTCTCCCTCTTTACCTACCTATCCCTCCTTACCTCTTTCCCTCTCTACTCTCTATCTCTCCTCTCCCTCACTCTACCTACATCTCTCTCTCACTATCTATCCCTCTATTCCCCCACTTTCTCTCTAACTCTCTCCTCTCTATCTCATAATTATCTCTCCCTCCCTCTCACTCTCCCCTCTCTATCTCACCACTCTCTCTCTCTCTCTCTCTCTCTCACACACACACACACACACACAAACCTCTATCTCCCTCGCTAACACTCCCTCCCTCCCTCCTTCCCTCTATACTTATCTCTATCTCTCCCTCCCTCTCTTGACCTCACCCTCCCTCCCCTTCTTTTTATCCCTCCTCCCAATCTCTCTCACTATTTTCCCTCCCTCCCCCCTCTTTCTCTCTCAATTGATCCTTTTCTCTATCTCACCATTCTCTCTCTATCCAACTTTCCCTCCTTCCCTCTCTATGTCTCACTTATCCCTTTCTGCCTCTCCCTCCCTCCAACCTCCCTCTCTCTCTTTATCTCTATTTCTCATTCTCTCCTTACATCTCTACTCTCTATCTCACCACCCTCTCCATCTCACTCTCCCTCCTTCCATCTCTCCCTCCTATCCATCCCTCTCTCCTTCCCTCTCTCCCTATCTCTCCCTCCACTACCTACCACTCTCTCTACCTCTCTCTCCCCCCCCTCTTTCTCTCTTACTCTCTCCTTCCCTCTCTACTCTCTATCTCCCCCCCTTCCCTCTCTACTCTCTTTCTCTCTCTCCCCCTTCCTCTCTCCCCTCATTTTCTCTCCTCTCACTCTCTCTCCCTCTCACACACACTCACCTCTATCTCCTCCTTTCCCCTCCACCATCCCTCCACTCTCTACTTCTCTCTATCTATCATCTCTCTCTACATCTCCTTCCCTCTCTATTTATCTTTATCTCCCCTCTCCCTCTCTTTACCCACCTCTCCCTCCATCACTCTATATCTCAATTGTGTCTCCTCCTTACCTCTTTCCCTCTCTACTCTCTACCTCTCCTCTCCATCCCTCTACCTCTCTCTCTACCCCTTCTCTCTCTCTCTCTCTCTCTCTCACACACACACACACACACACACACACTCACCTCTATCTCCTCCCTACCTATCCCTCCCTCCCCTCTCTACTTCTCTCTATCTCTCCTCTCTCTAGGTCTCCTTCCCTCTCTACCTATATTTATCTCCCCCATCCCTTTGTTTACCTACCTCTCCCTTCATCAATTTGTATCTCAACTATGTTTCCCTACCTACCTGGGGTTGAGGGATTAAGGGTTAAGGGTTGAGAATTGAGGGTTGAGGATTTAATGTATAGGGTAGAGGGTAGAGGGTTTAAGGGTTGAGGGTTGAGGATTTAAGGTTGAGGGTAGAGGGTTGAGGGTATAGGTTTAAGGGTTGAGGGTTGAGGGTAGAGGGATTAAGGGTTGAGGGTTGAGGGATTAG
Organism: Sequoiadendron giganteum; assembly: GCA_007115665.2. NCBI lineage: Eukaryota > Viridiplantae > Streptophyta > Pinopsida > Cupressales > Cupressaceae > Sequoiadendron > Sequoiadendron giganteum. The sequence goes on from CM021106.1 coordinate 31,900,852, forward strand.
GGTAGAGATTTTAATTGGGTTTAAGGGTTGAGGGTATAGGGTTGATGGTAGAGGGTATTGGGTTTAGGGTAGAGGGTATTGGGTTGAGTGTTTAAGGGTTTAAGGGTTGAGGGTATAAGGTTGAGGGATTAGGGTAGAGAGGGAGGGAAGGATGGAGGGAGAGATAGAGAGAAGGAGAGAAGAGGAAGGAGAGATAGAGATATATGAGGGTTGAGGATCCAATGTATAGGATAGAGGGTTGAGAATTGAGGGTTTAGGGTTGATGGTTTAGGGTATTGGGTTGAGGGTATAGGGTTGAGGGTAGAGGGTTGAGGGTAGAGGGTATAAGGTTTAAGGGTTTAAGGGATTAGGGTTGAGGATTTAGGGTTGAGGGTAGAGGGTTTAGGGTATAAGTTTAAGGGTATATGGTTGAAGGATTAGGATTGAGGGTCTAATGTATAAGGTAGAGGGTATAAGGGTTGAGGGATTAGGGTTTAAGGGTTGAGGATTAAGGGATTAAGGGTTGAGGGCTGAGAATTGAGGGTTAAGGGTTTAATGTATAGGGTAGAGGGCAGAGGGTTTAAGGGTTGAGGTTCAAGAGTTTAAGGTTGAGGGTAGAGGGTTGAGGGTCCAACATATAGGGTACATGGTATAGGGGTTGAGGATTTAGGGTTAAGGTTTAAGGGTTGATGGATTAGGGTTGAGGGTTGAGGGTTTAAGGGTTGAGGGATAAACAGTTAAGGGTTTATGGATTAGGGTAGAGAGTTTAATTGGATTTAAGGGTTTAAGGGTTGATGGATTAGGGTTGAGGGTTAAGGGTTGAGGGTTGAGGGTTGAGGGTAGAGGGTAGAGGGTTTAAGGGTTTAGGATTTAAGGGTTGAGGGTTGAGGGTATAGGGTTGAGGGATCAAGGAAGAGAATGTGGGATGGATGGAGGGAGATATGGAGAGAGAAGTGAGATAGATATAAGGAGAGATGAGGAGGGAGGGACATAGATAGATGAGGGTTGAGGATCCAATATATAGGGTAGATGGTTAAGAATTGAGGGTATAGGGTTGAGGACCTATAGGGTTAATGGTTTAGGGTATTGGGTTAAGGGTATAGGGTTGAGTGATTAGGGTTGAGGGTATAGGGTAGAAGGTTTAAGGGTTTTGGGTTTAGGGTATAGGTTTGAGGGATTAGGGTTGAGGGTCCAGTGTAGAGGGTAGAGAGTAGAGGGTAGAGGGTAGAGGGTAGAGGGTAGAGGGTAGGTAGAGGGTAGAGGGTTTAAGGGTTGAGGGTATAGGGTTAAGGGATTATGGTTTAGGGTAGAGGGTATTGGATTGAGGGTAGAGGGTTTAGGGTAGAGGGTTAATGGTTTAAGGGTTTAAGGGTTTAAGGGTTAAGGGTAGAGGGTAGAGGGTTAAGGGTATATGGGAGAGAGATAGATGGATTGAGTGAGTGAGAGAGATACCTGAGAGAGGGAGAGGTTAGGAGGGAGAGACTTGAAAGAGAGAGAGAGGGAGG
>CM021106.1:31902435-31930976 GCA_007115665.2 Sequoiadendron giganteum
GAGAGAGAGAGAGAGGGGAGAGATAGGGAGATGAGAGATAGAAAGATGAGGGAGGGATAGATATGTAGGTAGAGAGAGTTGAGATAGAGATAGAGTAGAGAGGGAAGGAGAGAGGGGAAGGGAGGGAGAAGTTAGAGAGAGAAGAAGGAAGGTGGAGATATTGAGAGAGGGAGAGAGAGAATTAGGTATAGAGGGAAGGAGAGATGGAGGGAGAGGTAGGGATGGAGAGAGAGAGGTAGGTAGAGAGAGGAAGGGGAGATATAGAGAAGTGGAGAGGGAAGGATAGATGGATGGAGAGGTAGGGATCGAGGGAGAGATAAGGATTTAGAGAGAGAGGTGAGAGAGTGCAATAGAGAGATAGAGAGGTAGGTAAGGAGAGGGAGGGGAGATAAAGGGAAGTAGAGAGGGGAGGAGAGAGGGAAGAATAGGTAGGGAGGGAGGGAGAGATAGGTGAGATAGAGATAGAGGAGGAAGGGAGGGATATTTAGGGAGAGAGGTGAGATAGAGAGAAAGAAAGTAAAGAGGGAAGTGGGAGATAGAGAGAGGTGACAGAGAGAAGTAGAGATGTAAGGAGGAAGGTAGAGAGATTGAGAGAGGGAAATAAAGAGGGAGAGAGAAAGAGGTATATAGGGGTAGGTTAGATAGAGAGATGTAGAGTGAAGCTTGGTGGAAGAGAGAGATGAGGGAGGGATAGGTAAAGATGGATAGTTGAGATAGATAAAAGGAGAGATAGAGATAGGTAGAGAGAGGTCAATGAGAGATAGAAAGAGGGAGAGGGAGAGAGGAGAGATAGAAAGAGGGGGAGGGAGGGAGAGATAGAGAGAGTAGAGAGGGAGGATAGAGATAGAGAGAGGTGATAGAGAGAGAAGTATAAAGGGAAAGAAGGTGGATATATTGAGAGAGAGGAGGCAAGGAGGGAGAGAGAAATAGGTATAGAGGGAAAACTAGGTAGAGAGAAGTAGATATGAAAGGAGAGATATAGGAAGAGGTAGGGATGGAGAGAGAGGTGAGACAAAAATAGAGAGAGGTCTAGGTAGATAGAGGGAGGAGGAGATAAAAAGAAGTATAGAGGGAAGGAGAGAGGGAGGAAGAGGTAGGGATAGAGAGAGAGGTGAGAGAGATAAGAGAGAGGAGGGAGGGATAGGTAGGGAGAGAGAGGTGAGATAGAGAGAAAGAGAGTATAAAGGGAAGGGGAGAGAGAGAATTGAGATAGGTGATAGAGATGTGTGATGGAGAGAAAATTAGAGAGGTGAAGAAGGTGGAGAGATTGAGAGGGAAGGAGGGGGGAGAGAGAAATATGTATAGAGGGATAGGTTAGATAGCGAGAAGTAGAGAGAAAAGGTGGGTGAAAGGAAGAGAGAGGGAGAGAGAGGGGGAGAAAGAGAGGTGAGATAGAGAGAAGTAGAAAGGGAAGGAGAGAGAGGTCTAGAGAATAAGAGATGAAAATGAGTGAGATAAAAAGAGAAAGATGAAATTTGACCTCCTGATTACTGAAATTTGACATGCCGATTACTGAAATTTGACTACTTGTCTAAATTTTTTAAGATCTTCCAAAAACTAGAATTTTCATGATAACTCCTAGAGATCTGAAACCACTCTCAAACATCCTGCCTATATACATGAAATATAACTTAAATTATAATAAAGTAAATGTACATATGTAAATGTCAACTTATTTCATGTATATAGTTTCCTTGGTAAAGAAAGAGAAAATCAAAGAGTTTAGAAACATGCATTCCAAAAGTCATGAATGACATTTGGCGCTAGCCAAATGAAGCAATCCATTTGGAACATGCCGAATTTGGCGTGCGTCAAATAGGTTGCATTGGGAAATACCAACCCAATGGTTGGATTTTGCATTGGGCATCTGACCCAAAGGTTTGGACAACCATTTCATGAAAAAGACACAATTTTTTGAAAGGGTGCCAAATTTCTTCATATTTTCATCCATGCTCCCCGTCTCATTTGCACGTATTTCAATGTAAGTTTATAAAAAAACCGTGATAGCGTTAAAATCTCTCTTAGCTATCTAAATATATAATTATTTTTTTATTTTGATTTAGTTAAGGTTTTGATCCATGGGTTCTATTGTAAATGCCTCCGTTTTTGGTCAAAAACCAACATGTGCTATTTTTAGGATAGATTTTTACTCGTTCATCGAAACATGAAACAAATTACATTTTTTGAAACTAGACTCCATTCTACACATGATGAATTTTTTTAATTATCAATTTTTGATTAGTTTTTGAAAAATTTAGGGGGGAGCACACTCAAATTTCATCTTTTTAGGATGTGTCCACTTTGAAAATTCATAAAATATTATATATTCATTAAAAAAATTATCCGAAAGAATGAGGATAAACTTCATGGTGTTAGCTAATTTCTCACCATTGGGATATTTGAAATTCTAAAAAAAAGTTAATCAAAAAGGGGGGAGCCCTCAGGCACTATGCTGGTTTTTTTTTAATAAAAATAGGACTTGTTTTGGACCCCCCCATTTTTGAGACCCTTAATCTTCATTAATTTCAAAAAACATTAGTAGCTTAGAAACTAGACTTGGATCACTTCAACTTTTGTTCTTGCTGTATCTTGAAATTTTGAGCATAACTATCTTCATTTTCTCGTGCAAATCAGATTTTTCTGATTTAAAAAAAAGAAGTGGCATCTTAAGGGCCAAAATTGTGTCACAGATCCATGCAATTACCCTTATCTATAATGCTTCCTAACGGGATCATGTATACATGATATGTTTTTGTGTGTCAGAGGACACTGCCAAGAGGTATATAGAAGAAATATTAGCATGGGAGACAAAGATGTTAACATGAATGGCATGGATGTTAGCATATGTTAGTATATTTTTTTGTGTGTCACAAGACACTGTCAAGAGGCAGATAGAAGGGATATTAGCATGGGAGACAAGGATGTTAGCATGAATGAAATGGATGTTAGCATAGAAAACATGGATGTTGAGATAGTGCTAGTTGAGATAATTTACAGATATATATTTTGCTAGACAAGACTTTCGCATTTAATCATCATTGGGCAGTAAAATATGGAAAATGGACAACAAACACCATGGTATGATAGACCGAGGTGTGCAAGGTCATCTATTTATAAAATAGACATTCGTAGACAAGGAATGTCCTAACTCATACTAAGGGAAAAGTTTCCCTAGTCTTTTTGTGAAGACAAACCACAGACAACAAACAAAAAAAAGATGATTCATGAGACATCATTGCTCCTCTAAATCCTTCACGAGACATCCTTGAGGTGGCTAGTAAAAATAAACCAATAAGGTCAATAGTCATTCAGATTGTTTGCCAATAAGTGTGTGTCAGTGTGTTAAGGGATGAAGTGAGTGATGGGTGGATTGTTTTGACAAGGCCTAGTTTCAGGAGAGGAAACATGTCGTATAAGACGTCAAGTCTAGTTTCGATCATGTAACTACCTATATAAGGCAAATGACAAAGTGTGATAGTGACAAGGTCTAGTTTCAAGAAGGACACATCCTGTATAAGACCAATGGTTTTGATCGATTTGACTGGTTTGATTGGTTTGACAAATGATTGATTTGACTTATTGGCTTGCTTGTCTTGTTGATTAAGGATTTGTGTTTGAAGTTCAGATGATTATTTTGTGTTTGAGTTGACAATGTCCCATTTATTTTAATAGACTCAACGAACCCTAAAATATTGACCTAGTGGGCCTTGAGGGCTCATCGACAGATAACCCTGCCTACGTAGAAATGCACATAAACCTCATAGTCTGACATGACCCTTGACTTTGTTTCAATGATAAAGGACTGGATCATGAATTATTTGACAACACCTAAAGGACTGACCTAATGCCTTGGGGGCACATCGACAAATGGCCTTTCCTACATCAAGTCACAAAGGCAACGTAGTTTGACAATGACAAAGACTGACATGACTAGCTTTGACTCTATTTTTTGGATTTTTTGAAAGTGTGTCACCAAAAAGTGTAGACGTTGACACTTTTCGCTCATTTGGACCTTGGCCTATGGATTTTGGACCCTTTTCAGCCTCTTTTTACCCCTTTCCAAGCCTTGTGCTGAAGTGTTGTAAAACATTTTCACACTCTCATAGGCCCTTGCCATCACCAAATTAACCCTTTATTATGCTATAATAACCCCTTAATATGCATATAAGTCCTATCTCAGTGTGTTTTGTGAGACAATCCTGACAAATAATGTTAATCATATTTTAATCTTTGAAAAACAATGAAATTTTCCGAGGTGGACTAGGTCGCCACCTTGGGCGACCTAGTCCCATGTGACATAAATTTCAAAATAAACTTAATATTCTTTCGGGATTTAGTCTCTAAAACCCTAAGGTTGGCTTGTATGGTGTTATTTCAGGAAAATTAGGGCATAACTTGTATAAATAATCTTCAAAACCCTAATTTCTCAATTGGAGACCCTCATTCTACTCAACACACACTCTCCTCATCTCTCATCTCTTCTTCTTCTCAAGCAAGCTAGGGTTTCTACATTCTAGGTCAACAAAACATCTTGTTGAAGCACTCAAGGGTTGAACCTCCATTGCTGCAACTCAAGATCTATCATCAAGGCAAGGTAAACTCCATCTTTCCATTGTTTCATGCTTTCTTATCTTGTTTCATCATTTGATTTAATTATTTACAAAGGGGCTTGACCAAGGCAAGCCCCTATACTCTAACAATCAACAAGTTTCTCTTTTTGTGTGATTTGCAGGTCTTCTAAGCATATTTGACAAAGGACTAAGGTGAAATATTATTCAACAACTTTCCCAAGCTCTCTTGGGTTGAAGAAACCCTAGTTGAAGCTTGGAAGATTTCCACATACTAGATTCTGCACTTTTGGGATCAACCACCTGGAGGACCAAAAAAGACAGACCTAGGGCTCCAGATTCCATCTTTTCGTTCACAAAAATTCAGAAGAGGACTAGGTCGCCACTTTGGGAGACCTAGTCCCACTAAAGCTATTTTCTAAAGATTTTGGTAAATCTGGATACCCTTTTGGTTGAAACAGGCTCCAAAGCAGTTTTCTAGAATTTGCCCTAAGAAGGACTAGGTCGCCCAAATTGGCACAAGTGTCCCTCTTGGCTCCTACAACATTTTCATCAGCATTCCAAACCTCCAACAGATCCTACTTCAAATCTCAATTGCACACATTCCAACTCTTTCATTTCTATATAGTTTAATGTATATTAGTAGGTTATTTTGTATATGTCTGCATATCATTGTGTGTTTTCTAACATATTTGTATTTCATAGGTTTACATTCATAGTTAGATTTTAATTTCAGTTCCTTGCATTTAGATCATGGCATTTAGACACATTAAATCACACACATTCACAACCCCAAACCCTCTTTGAATGAACCCTGAAATGAAAAGGTGTGAAAGAGAGTTCATTTCCCACTAGCTAGCTTCTAGGTGAAAAACCTTAGAGGCTCATTGGGGAATCCTCTTGACCTAGTTCATTTTTGGTGGTTCAGAAAGTTATCTGAATGTTTTTGTGTTTTGACATGTTTGGATTTTGAAGTTTTATGATTTTTTTTCCTTTTGTGAATTTTTTTTTTAATCTTTTTGTTGAATGTTTTGATTTTTTATCTTTTTCGAATGTTTGATTTTTTTTGGTCTTTTTTGAATGTTTTGACCTCCAATGACAAGTGTAGAATCTAATGAATCTAGGGGTTAGAAAATTTCCCCAGTCAAGTGTAAGACCAATTTATTAGGGGTGGAATGGGATGAGTGCTATGGTGGGAAGCTTTATTATGGATGACGTGGAAAGAGTGACAGTGAATTTCTTATGGATGGTAACTATAAGGATCATGAAAAATGTATGTGAATGATATGTACAAGCACGCAAGCAAGCATGCACAAGAATCCTAGGACAAACATGATATTGCCCCTAGTCAAGTTGAAAATCAATTGATAGGTGATGATGACAATGATGATGTTTTTTGACGTGGGAAGGAAACATCCTGAAACAACGTGAGGATGATGGTAATGTGACTAAAGGATCAAGGTTAGAAGTGAAGCCAAGGAATTTTTTGGATGATGTGCTAGATTGCATAGAAAGAGTGTATGGATTAGGCTCATTGAATTTGGAATGACTTGGTTAGGAATAGATGGGGTTATGGAGGGATGTTGGACAAGAGGATTAGAATCCTTAGACCATTGACAAGGGAAAACCAAGACATGCAATAGTTATGAAAGGATGATGGGTGGCTTTGGTAAAAGATAGGAGACATGGGGATTATTGGCTGGAAGAATTATCATATGGTCTCCAAGGACTATGTTGCATAGGAATAATTTATTTTTCTCTAAGGTATGGGTTTTGATAATGCTATGAAAGCTATGACATGATATTTCATGGATAGTGTATGACCAACAGATAGACATGTCAAGAGTTTTCCCAAAGCATGATTTATGTTTGTACCCTAATCCTTATCAAGATCAAAGTAGGTAGGAAAATGGAATAGGAATGATATGGGTTAAACAAATGGATGTAAATGTCATGAGGAAGGCATGGGAGATGAGATAACTTGCCGCTAAGTGTAATAGTTCACATAGATAATTGCTTTTACACATGATGCTTGTTTGCCAGGTTTTCATCATGGTACTTATCCAAAGCACCATAAGAATGGTTTTCACTATTGGACGAAATTTTTCTCTTTACTATTTTCTTGACTTTTTTGATTTTTTTTGGTGTCACCAAGATGCTTGTTTTCTAGGTTTTCATCAAGGTAACAATTTTTTTGATTTTTTGTATTTTTTTGGTATTTTTGATATTTCTGGATGGCCTTGATAATTTAACTGATCACTAAATGTTTTGAATCCATTGATGGTGCTGATGTAGAGAATGGGGCCATGATATGCCAATAATGACCTTTATGAAGTAGTTGCCTTGTTAGGATCATAACACTTGCATACAATTGATTAGTGTCATTTTGATCCTTTTTGATACTAGAGTTGGCCTTATCAGAATATGCACATCGCGATAGAGTTCCATGGGAGTCCTTATGATAAAGAGTTGTTGCCAAGATGCGACAGATTTGTGACATGGTATTTTTGGACTTTAGGCAAGATGTAGGATTATGACAGATGATGGTAGATGTGGAAGGATTATTTGGATCTTTAGATGTAATGATTTTTAGTTTCCAAACTTGGGATGGTGAATGATCGAGTTTGGAATTTTGGTTAGGATAGTGTTTGGAACCAACACTATTATATGCCTTGTGGGATGACCATTTTGAAGAAGGTGGAAATTTTTTATATGTGGGAGACCTCTTTTCTTGTGGCTCCACATTTTGATTGACTTTTGGATTTGAAATATTTTCTTTGCTTGATCCATTTTTCTTTGGGATCCATTTTAACTTCATTTGTCCATTTGGATTTTTTTTTTATTCAATGGTCTTTGATTTTTGACTTTGGACTTTATACTTGTTTTTGTTGGTTCTATTTGATGGGATTAATTATGTTGGAATGATGGTTTATGGTGTGGATGGAAGGAGTGTTGGCAACAATCTTATGACAAGGACTACTCATGGCACCCATTTTGATGTGTGCATTAGATAAAGTGTCCCCTAATATCATGGAGATAACACTAACATCATTTGATTTGTTGAATGAAGAATAGACAAGACCTTGATATCCAGGATTTTCATAAAATTGTATTGGTTCTCAAATTCCTTGCTGATGTAGGCTTAGTCTCTTCCTTGATACTGCATGTTCTGATAAATTTTGTTTGCGATGGGGTATTTTTTTACTTTGAAATCAAGATGCGAACCCATCACTGTGGAAACTGTTGCTTGGAATATTCTCTTATATGAGAAAGCCTAATTTGATAAAAGTGAATGATCCTAGTTGATAGGATATTTTGGATCCATTGATACATAAGATAGCTTTCTGATTGATATCTTTGGTCTGATTTTGTGAAATATTAGATTCTGATGGTTCTTCAAAAGATATTGATGCTTTCAAGTCAATGTAGAAACCTTCCTTATAGTCATTACCATAGAGTCATGTGAATTTGGCTATAGCTTGATCATTTGCAAATAATTCTAGAGTAGAAGACTTTTATTCTAGAGGAATATCATCTATGTGTCCAAAGGAGGCAAGTGTCTTGTTTTGGGAAATGAGTGTGCTAGGAGTTTGGATAGGGTCATCCTCAAATGTGTGGTCATGAATAGCATAAAGTTCGATGAGCGGATCATTTTGGATGTCTTGTTCAATGGTAGGGTCTTGATCAAAGATGAGTGTGTCTTGGATGACATGGTTGTCTAAAAGGACTTCTTGGATGTACTTAAGGATAGGGTCATGGGATGGAGTGGGATCGTAATAAGTAGTAATTTGATCTTCACATAAAGGTGAAGCTATGATGTCATTCTTTGGAATTTCCTTTTGACATGTATCCCAAGGTGTAGCCAATTTGATGTGATTTTGGAGACCATGACCAAATGTATTTTCATGACTAAATGTAGCTTGGGATGGAGTGAATATGAATGAATTAGTGGATAATGGACTAGGATAAAATGTAGAGACTTGTAATAGACTAGTATAAGGTTGGTTTCCCTTGTCAAGGTTAGGATAAGGGGATAAATGGACATTTGTTGTGGATCAATGGCCTGGATTGTGTCAAATGACTCTTGATAGTGAGGGTATATGGATGGAGGACTAGAGCTTATGGATTGTTGGTAAGATGGGTAGATAGATGGCTGACTATGGGTTGTGGGTGATTGGGCTAGAGAATTAATCATTGTCTCTTGAGTTCTATGGCTTTTTGGTATTGACCATTACAAATTAATTGGTATTCAATTTGACTACGAAGCATATCAAGGCAAATTGAAGACATGGAAGTGAGGTGAAGTTTAGAAAATGACAATGCCTTATGTCTTAAGCCTAAGGTATGCAACCTAGGATATGTTTTTGTATTTTTGAAGATATAAGGATGCCTAATATTGTTATCCTCAAATCCAAATGCACCAGATTCACAGGATAATCCCCTACAAAACTTGTCTATTTCGTAGTTTCATGTACTTCAAGCATGCAAATGAGGCAATTTTCAGTTCACCTCGATGCATACAATATTAAACAGTCTGTTTGAGCATTTCACCACGTTTGTCTTTCAAAGAGCTTCAAAATTAGTGTCTTCATCACCTCTCAATCCTTGGGAGTTAGTCAAATTTTTTCTCATGTTGGAGCGTTGATTTTCAATGCTCCTACATGAGCCTTAAGTTAGAAAAAATTAAACTCCATGTTGGAGCGCTGATTTTTAGCGCTCCTACACTTTACACAACACCTAAGTCTTTTGATGCATGAGCATTGTTTTTCAGCGCTAGTGCACTTTTCATTTCACCAAGCCGACTTTATGCACAAGCGGTGATTTTCACCCCTCGTGCATCTTTTTCGCCACTTTGTACGCCTTCATTAATGCCGACATTAATTTCAATTGAGTCTTTTCTAAATGATTTTATAAGTTCATTTTAAACTAATCTATTTTCATTCTAATCCTCCATTCGTCCTTCCTCTTCACCTGGTCATTCTCCCATTGCCATAGGGGATTTGAGTTTGGAGATTTTTCACACATATGATCTAGGGTTTCACATTTTTACTAGGTACGTTTTTGCGACTTTCTTGTTCTTCTATCTTTGACGCTTTTCTTTATTTCAATTAGGGTTTCAATTTTTCATTTTTGAATTTGTTTAGTCCACCATACCTAGTTTTGGTTTCTTTTACCTTGAAACCTTTCACCATTTCTTCCCAAAGCGTCACTTCCATGTTTCATCCTTTGGGGTTTTCATGCCCTCACAGTTCTTTACTTTGTGCGAGATCCAACTTGTTGGTGATTTTTAATCACCTATAATCGATCATCTTCGTTTCTCACTAAGTTCCCATCTTTTTCGACTAGCGAATTATCTCACTTCACCACATAAACAAATTCGTGATTTTTTCCATCGAATGTACGAGCGGTAGAATTCAGCATTGTTACATTCCAAGATCTCAACCTCACTTGCAAAATTTGTGAAAATGTCCACCATTTCACTAATATTCTTCGTAACTCCAAGATGTAGGAGTAGTGAAATCACCGCTCCTACATGGAGTATCAACTCTCAGAATGCTAAAGCAGTGAAATTTTTTGCTTGAGCATTCAACTTCAAAACACAAGCAAAATGCTTGAGCGTTGCAAATCAACGCTCGATCATGAACTAGCCCTTCCCTATAATTCTTGAGCACTCATTTTTAACGCCCCAACACATCAAAATTTCTAAGTGTTGAACACATGTAGTCCGATGCTGAAAATCAATGCCCCTACATACAAATCACCATCTCAAGATGTAGGAGCGTTGATTTTCAATGCTCCTACATAAAAAGTAGTTTTTTCTTCTAACGCTCTGAAATCACTTTGCTTGTGCTCTGAACCTTATTTCTTCACTCACACTCCATTTTCTGTGCAAAATTGCTCGTTCAAACTTGCTCTAAGTTACCTACTTGCTTCACGCTTCCTAATGCTACATTTTCTCCTAACATTTGTTGATTCACTTTTCTTGCAGTTTCTCTTAAAATCTCGTCAGGTGATCTAGGAAGGTGATATCCCTTGATCCTGTTGTTTCTAGATGACATCAAAGAAGCCTTCATCATCTTCTAACAAAAAGGGAAAAATGAAATACAAATATCAAGGTGTCTTTCCACCTACCGTGGTGATCTCGAAGGTGGATGAAATTAAAGACACTGAAATTATTCATCAAGACATTGAAGATTTTGTGGAAAGAATTGAGCAAAATCCCTTAAAACACAGCTTCAGAGATATTGTCCATACAAATTTGCACCTGGTATCCACATTCTCGACTTCTGCTCATTATACAAAGTTTGTTCTCCAGGTTGCATCTCACTACATTAGAGATAGCAAAAGTGTAATAGATTCCTCAGAGCAAGTTATGATGAGACTAGATCTTGAATTCTTTGATATTGTTTTCTGGGTTCCTCACATGGAACAATATACAAATATCTCAATGCAACAGGCACAAGAGGTTTATGATTAGGATCCAACTAAGGCTAAAAATTTGATTAACAACCAATGGTTGAAAACACCTAGGACTATTATCTCAAGATGGCCAAACGAGCTTCCTAGGAGTGATTTCAAAGAAGATATCAGGGTTAAAGGATTGCCTAAGTCATCCCATTTTCAAGAATGAATGTATGAATATATTGAGACCATTAGGAGAAAGAAAGCTCATATTGATTGGGGGACTCAAATCAGTGATGAAATTCATGAGCAGTTGATAAATGTGCCAACCACTCTGAAGTTCTATATGACTACTTATTTCGTGAATGTTGTCGTAGTAATGAGGTTATTTTTGGGGTTGTCTACAAAGGGAAAAAAACATTTTGTACCTGTGTATGAGTATTTTTATTAGTTGAAATTAAGAAAAAGTCTTCATCGTTTCAGGAGGGTCACAGATGCCTTCTTTGCACCCTCGTTTTTCAGTTTTGATCTAGCTCTCAAAAATACGAGAGTATCGGATGAGGCATACAAAGTAGTTAGTAAAGTTAGATGTATCTTTTTGCGATTTCCAACTTTCACCTATATGAGAGTGGGTTGCTATACTGGGTGTTTGTACATGTTGCCTAGATATCTCTCAGATAGGTGGATACTCATGGAGTTGTGCAAAAATTTGATCTCAGTCCATAAGGAATGCATGAGAATTCAAAAATCAGGTTTCAAGTTTCCACTAACCATTGGGAGGTATATTGTTCACATTCGTACAAAAGGAAAAGTCAGTCTATGCAGAAATATAAGTCATAACTATTAGACCATACAAATATAGATTCAAATTTGACTATCGGGATGTGAAGAGGAAACTAAATGAATATCATCGACATGCCTATCGCTTTGAAGATATATGGGAGGACTGTCGGGATGAAGAAGACATCCATAAAATGAACTTTTGCAGGCTAATAGTAGAGCAAATCAGAGAGTTGGGTGTAGTTGATCTACCAGAGGATTTTCAAGATCCTGGAAACATCTTAAACTCTAATTATGAAGAAAATGAGATTGCTAAGAGGCCCTTACCTCCTATTCAATGGTCTAAAAAAGAAAGTATTTCTATCAGTGAAAGGCTTGCTCCCATCTTGCATAGCACAATAGAATGGTTGCATAAACATGGTTTCCAAATGAAAGCTTTCAAGACTGTATCAGAAGGAGAAGCACCAGGAGCATAAACCAATCAATGAAAAGAACTCTGTGCAAAGAAAAAACAAGTGGTTACACCCTCTTCTTCCCAAAGAGGTCCTAGAATCAAGTTCACCATTGGTAATAAAGTTACACAAATTGTTGAAGAATAGGAAGAAAAAAAATCTAAACCTACACATGTAGAGCAAAAAAAGCTTTCTTCAGAGTAACAAACTTCCAAAGAAGAAGAAGAAAATGAAAGCGAAGAATCTAAAGAAGAAGAGTCAGCAGAAGAAGAAGATTCTACAGAAGAAGATGAGTTTGAAAAAGATGAAGAAGAAAAGGAAGGTAATGAGGAAGAACTTGGGCATGATGATGAACAATCTCTATCTCTACATGAGAATGTTGTTGAAGATCTTCCCTGAATGTCATCGCCTGTTACCTCAAATGTTCCTCATACACCTCCCAATCCTAAGACTCCTCCACCTCCTACTTCACCTCCTCTCACATCTACCATAGATATAGTGGACGTTTCTCTTCCCCCAGCAGCATCAACCATCCTTGCCACTCCTCCTATAGTTTTAAACCTACAAACTATTGATGTATTGTCAAGCCCTCCCTCATCCATCCCAAGATTGTAATCTCCATCTTTTGATATTTCATTTGAAGCTGAATTAGACAGATTTATGAATGAGTCTTTGTAGAGTCAAATTGGTATGCAGTCTACTAAAGCAATCATTACAGATACTGCTCTAATTTTACCATACCAATCATAGCTACAGAAGTAGCTACGACACAAGAGTTGACGGTAAGTCAAGAAGCATATACTTCCTCCCTTCCTCCTTGGTTGGTCTCTCAAGTATTGAAGTGAAAGAAACAAATGATTTGTTGAGAAGAGCTTGATCTTGAAGTGATAGCTCCTCCAAAATCCAAGGGGAAGAAAAAGGAAAAGTTCATTCAAGGCTTCATGTTGACAAAACTGGTCATAAGTTTGTAGAGATTGGTCTACCCCTATAAGAAGAAGGTGATGTTAACATGGAGGACTACACAGTCACGAGAGTCCAGCTCGACAAAGTGACAAATGAATGTGAAAAGGAAGATGCAAAAGTGGTCCTAGATACATTAGTGGGAAGGCTTGACAAGATGGAACATGCTCGAAATATGTACAAGGAAAAGGTTGAGCGTTATGCAGTTGTTTTGAGGAAACTAGCAGGCTCTTTAGGAAATATACAATCTATGGCTATGACAAGGGTGGAGGAACCAACAGTACAAAAGGCACATAATTTTGCCTCCAAGGGTAATGTGTTGTATGATTTCATTGATGAAATGATAGAACATGGTTCATAGGTTATAACTATTGTGGATGAGAAGGCCACTCTGATAGCCAAGCTAAAATCAGAGCTTGATAAAGAAGAAAGCATACTTTCCCAAGAGAAAAAAGAAATGAAATAATGCCTCTCATTCTAGTCACGAATGAAAGAGGCAAAGCTGAGTAAGTTGGTGGAAGTTGGGGTAATTCCTAACAAATAGAAATATGTGGAGGTAAGAGAATCCCTCAAGCACCACATTCAAGTGATCGAGTCTCTTATTGAAGATATCCACCAAGTATAAGAAGATATCGAAGGACATCGTGATATCCTAGAAAATAGAATAAAGGAGTTACCGGGTAAGCTCCTTGATGAAGATCATATTTTCCTCCCAGCTAGTGAACTTTCATAGATCTATAAGGAAGCCATCATGAAGCAAGTGGAGGATGTAAACTTTTCAAAGACCTCCATGCGTGCAATTTGTGACATACAAATTTATCTTGATAATGTCAAGATACATGATAGATGTAAGAAGATTCACTCATCTTCCAGAAGATCAATCACCAAACTTCACACCATAGTGGATTACACTGTTGGTCCAGATGAGGCATTTGCACTAGAGACAAAGAAGAGATTTGAAGACTTCCACGCCCAATACAAGGAACCATGAAGACTTCTTTTCATCTCTAGTGTTAGATAGTTTTTTGCTTTCATTTATGCATTATGTAAATAGTTCTTGACATCTTACATGTTTTTTCCAAGATATTTACATGTAAAAACATAGATGTTTTCCTAAAGAGATGGATGGCATTTTTAAAGTCAACTAGTTAATTAGGTCAGATTTTCCTAGATTTGCTCCTAGATTCACTCTTCTGATCTTCCTAGATTTTCTCTTCTCTCCCATCTATAAATAACAGAGGATCCTATTGTAATCTTATCTTTTATCTTTTGCAACAAAGTGCTACCCTTTTGAGAAGCAAATACATGAAACTTTGTGTTCATCTTTGTGTATCCATTTTGATCAATAAAGAAGAAAGTTGCATACCAGACTTTGTGTTGGAATTGATTATCTTTTGGATTTAATTGAGATTGACAACGATTAGTGATTTATATCTAAAGGGATTTGAGTAAATCCATGTAAACTTTATGTTACACTCTTTTATTCAAATTTATGTTATTTGATTGAATGTTGTTGTGAACTCTCTACAAGACTTTGTGCTTGTATTTGTTCATGGTGTTCGTGGATCTATCATGGACTATCTAGAAGACTTTGTGCTTCTAATACAACGCTAGTTATATATCTCAAAGGATTCATTGATGAAAGCTACGAAACGACTTTATGCCTTCATGAGTTTTCTTGTTTTATCATTTATTGTTATTATGCTAGTATTCTTGGTCTTTTCTTTGACAAGATAAGAATATCAGAATTACTGCTTTGTTTTTAGTTTGAAGTTATATTGAATCAGGAACTCAAAACTATGAAGCATTGTAAAATGTATTCTCTTAAAAAAGAGAGAATCATGAATGAGACACACCCCCATCTCTTAATGGTAGTGTACGTCATTGTGAATACTTAACTAGTTTTGCTTAGTTTCAATAAGAAGTAAGAAGGGTGCCTCCCCTTTCTGAGAGGAAATATTGTATCTCACATAGCTATGGCTGAAAGAAAGTTTTGTAATCTGTTAAAGGGATCACATAATTTTTACCCAACAATTTTTTGGCGACTCCGTTGGGGAATGACACACGCAATTAAAGCCTCACTCTTTGATTGAAGTGAATAAGTTTTCCAATATCTTATTAAGATCTTGTGTATTGATATTTTTAATCTCTCTTGTTTCCATCTACATTCTAGCATTTAGAAGCTATACATGAAGCTTGAGGGCTCAAGGAGTAGTGGATCCACTTTTTGAAGACTTGTTGCAACATAATACTCCACCTACTCCTCTACGAGTAAGGTCTTCGTTGCAACAAACCACAAGCTATCCTCCATGAAGACTAAGATCTCCTCTTTCGAGTGAATTTTCCATCTTCTATAGAGTTCCAGTCCAAGCACTAGTTGTACAACATGCAATGACGACACCACCTGTAGGACCTTGGGGAAATGCTTTCGGTCCCCTCCATTTGGTCGTACATTTGCATGAACTTCCACGTGTTTTGAGAAAGCATCTTTCAAAGTTTCTAGGTGATGACAAACAGCATCCCGATGAACACATTGCTTCCTTTTACATCGTATGTGGTGTTCTTAGCGCGGAGCATGAAGATGTAGCCGTGAGACTTTTCATTGAATCTCTACAAGGAGTTGCTGCCAAATGGTTTTATACCCTTCCAACTACCTCATTCACTAATTGGAACACTCTTCACACCAAGTTTGAAGAAAGGTTCAAACTGGCTGAAGATGCACACACACTGTTGGCATAGCTTACAACTATGCAGAAAGAGGCTCATGAACCTATGCACGAGTTTGTGGCTAAGTTCAACAAGCTGGTGACAAGGATCCCAATGGTGGAAAGATCGATAGATCATAACTTAAAATGTTTCTTCATCAACACGCAACTCCCCAAGGTAAGATTTTTCTTGCGTAGGGAACTTCTTGCCAATGTTGAAGTAGCTCAACAATTAGCTACGAGTCTCGAAGATGACATGATCCTTGTTGGAGAAATAAGGATGAATACCAACAAAAAGAAGTGCAAGTGTCAGGATCTTCTGCTTCTAATGTTAATGCATCTAATGCCAACTCTAATTTTGCTGATCCCATGGTCCAAAGGTTGGAAAATGAAATTTTGGCTTTGAAAAAGAAAGTTTCCAATAAAAACACATATAAGGATGTTCCAAGGAGAACTTTTCATAACTATGCTGGAAACAAAAATCAGAATCATCACCCAACACCACAAGGAAGACTCACACTTGAAGCTCCACCTACTAACACTATCGTGGGATACAATGAGGCTGAACAAGATGAATGTGCACAACCAGATTATCCCATGGAAGAAAGTGTTGATTTCTTTCAAGATGAAGAAATGGAATCAGTTGGTGACTCCAACATTGGCTATTTACAAATGGAAAATGAATCTGAAGACAAGGACTTAGTGATAGACGCATATACTGTCTTTATGCGAAAACAACAAAATCAGCTTGATCAACCTCAAGCTTCCACTCCACCAACAAAGGACAAGCTGCCATTTACCATTGCCAAAAGAGGATCTCCCTTGCCTTGGCAACCAAAAAATACAACAAACAAACAAACAAGTAAGTGTCCCCGTCCTCTCCTGTCAATTCCTACCATTACAAAAGCCAATCCCCCAGTTCCTAAGACTAGTGTACCTTTTGTTAAGCCTATTGTTGATGTTACTACATCAAATTTACAAAATTATTTCCAAGCTTTTGACATTATCGATCATGCCAAGAAAACCAAGATCCAAATGTCAGAAGCCGAATACCTCAAGGCCAATCCTGACCAATTTGACATGCTTGTCAAGTTCGTGAAGGATAAAGGAAATACTCCAAATCAAGATTCAACTCCTGATGTCCCTATAGCCCCAAAGCCAGAAACCACAAAATAATCTTGTTTCCACCCCTTTAGTTGCTTCTAGATGTATTGATCCATTATTTATTTTATTACTTGTTAATGGATTTAAGTTAAGCAACTGTGTTATAGATTTCGGTGCATCAGATAATGTGATGCTAGCCAAGGTAGCTACTACCTTAGATTTGAATTTGACCAAAAAATTTAGACATTTTTTCGTGGAAAACAAACAAGTACCCTTGATTGGATAGATCAAAGATGCATGGTATGCGTTTTCTGCATATCGTGAAAATAAAATCAAAATGACAGTTCTAGTAGCTGACGTGCTAACATCTTATGGAATCCTCCTTGGATGTAATTTTTGTAAAGATGTTGGCAGTGAGCTGAACATGGACTTGTCTGAAGCCAAGATACCTATGAAAGGTGTAATGCAAAAATTGATTCCTTAAAGGGAGTCAAAATTCTCAGTGACACAATCTAATGATCCAAGGGCTCAAATTCTTTTTGAGTCTTTGGGAGTTGGAACATATTATTTGAAAATAAAAGAAGTCAACGAATATTTGACAAGGCATGAGTTGGAGAGTGTTGAATCTTTTTCAACAACAAATGAGTCATCATCAAATGATTTTTCAATCTCAGATCATGAAGCTTCATCAGATGATGAAGCTACAGATTTTAATACTTTCAGCCTTGGTGATCCAAACAATGTTTGGTTACTTGAGTTTGATGGCAGTTGCTCTTCCATTGGTTCTGGAGTAGGAATGGTTTTTATTTCCCTTGAGGGAATTTTTTCCCTTTCTCTTTCAAATTACAGTTTGACAACACTAATAACACTGCTGAATATGAAGCTTTGTTATTAGGAATGCAAGTTGCACGTAAAAAAGGTATAAAAAATCTTCATGCACAAGGTGATGCCAAGTTGATAGCTTGTTAAGTAAGAAATTTGTATTAGACAAAGAATGAAAAACTTCACCATTATCGCAATCTTGTTTGGGATTGCATCAAAGAATTTGATGCTTTTGATATATCTATAGTTCCAAGGGAATATAATGACAAAGCTGATTCTTTAGCAATCTCAACCACGCTCTTGATACCACATATGAGGATCTAAAATCTTTCTGACCAAAAGAGGTGCAACATGACATTCCACTTAAGATTGGAGAATTTCCTTATAAAAAAAAGAAAAGGAAATATTACCCTAATATTTTAGGAACAATCCTTGCGGAGGTTCAAAAGATGTTGAATGCCCAAATTATATTCCCTATCCACCATTCAACATGGATAGCGAATATTGTTCCTGTTCGTAAGATGAATGGTGAGATCTGTATCTATGTGGATTTTCAAAATCTAAATCAACTATCGCTCAAAGATAATTATCCTCTCCTAGTAATGGATCAGGTTCTTCAAAACCTGACTGGATCTGAAATGCTCTCCATGCTAGATGGTTTTTATGGTTACAATCAGATTGAAGTCAATTCAAGTGATCAACACAAGATGACCTTCACAATTCCATGGGGTACCTTTACATATTGTAGGATGCCTTTTGGTCTCATAAATGCTGGTGCCACATTCCAACGTGCTATGAACTTGGCTTTTCATGATGTGCTAGGTAAGTTCATTGTTGTATATCTTGATAATCTTACGGTTTTTTCTAAGAAACACCATGAACATTTTTATCATCTAAGGAAAATCTTGGAGAGGCCGAAAACATGGTATTTCCTTGAATCCCAAGAAGTCAACTTTTGGGGTTACGAAGGTAGGCTTATTGGTTCTGTGGTGTCCAGAAAAGGTATCAAGATTGACTCAAAAAGAGTTAAAAGTATCAAATCACTCACTCTACCATCAAGTGAGAAGGTTGTTCATTCCTTCTTTGGCAAATTAAATTTTCTGCAAAGATTCCTTCCAGATTTTGCAGAAAAGACTCACCATATTGTTAATATGATGAAAGGTACTACCACTTTTCATTGGACATCAGAAGGAAAAGTTGTGTTTAATGATATCAAAGAGGCTATTGCTCATGCGCCAATGTTAGTCTACCGAGACTACACGAAGGAATGCATCATGTATAGTTATGCTTCTGAGCCTACACTTTCAACAATTTTGGTGCAAGAAAATAATGAGGGTTTTGAATCCCTGATTGCATTCATGAGTTGTCCTCTAAAGAATTATGAATTGAAATATTCACAAATGGAAAAACATGCTTTTGTAGTGGTCAAGGCTGTTAAACATTTCTGGTTCTACATTCTTAATAGCCATGTCAAGGTCTTAGTTCCATATTCAACCGTTAAGTCTATCTTGACACAACAGGAGTTTGGAACAAAAAGAGGCAATTGGATTGCCAAGATTCAAGAATATGACTTGGACATCAAGCCTACCAAGCTAATACATGGGAGAGGTTTGTGTCAACTCATTATTGAAAATAATCCAAACGAAGAAGTTTTAGAGACTGAGGAGGTAGATCCAAGTGAACTTTCAATGGTGTTATTCATCAGTACAACTGATCAGTGGTATTCCAACATTGCCCATTTTCTCACTTATGGGGAATGTCCTGATCGTTTGACTCCAAAGGAGAAAAGGACTATAAAACTAAAGTCAACAAACTTTGTCTTATGGGATAATTTTTTGTACAAACGTGCATTGGATGGAACTTTCTTATGCTGTGTTGATAAATAACAACAAGAAAGATTGTTGAAGTCATATCATGACTTAGCATGTGGAAGACACTTTTCAATGCTAGTTACCGCTCACAAGATCTTGAGAGAAAAGTACTACTAGTCTACACTCTTTCAAGATGCGTACTCTTGGGTGCATAAATGCGAACTATGCCAACAGTTTGTAGGTAAGCCAAAGTTGGCAAC
The DNA here is from genome assembly GCA_007115665.2 of Sequoiadendron giganteum. Taxonomy (NCBI): domain Eukaryota; kingdom Viridiplantae; phylum Streptophyta; class Pinopsida; order Cupressales; family Cupressaceae; genus Sequoiadendron; species Sequoiadendron giganteum. Next base: position 31,922,300 of record CM021106.1, read on the forward strand.
TTTGCCTTTAAAACCAATTGTTATTGAAGAGCCCTTTCAATAGTGGGGAATTGATTTCATCAGTGTAGTAAATCCACCTTCAAGTGTGGGACACACCTATGTCCTAACTGTTGTGACCTTTTTCACACATCACCCCATCAAGATGGGGACCCCCCTAAATTTTGCTCCATTCTGGTCTTTTGGCTTTGGTTCGCTCTCTCTCTGGTCTCTGGTCCTTCCGGGGATGTCCCGTCATTTGACCCAGGTTAAAGTATTGGTTAAGTCTGTGTAATTAGGGTTTTCATCCTTCAGGCTTATTAAAGGTCAAATTGAGTTATAAAATTTAAATCTAAGCTTAGTGCAGCAGTCAGAAGACTTCCAGCAGAGTCCCCCTAAATTTTCACTGTATTCCGACAACTTACTATTTTTAGTAAGTATTCAATTTGGGACTATTTTATTGAGATTTTGGAATTCTGTTAGTTCCACTGCATCCGAGTAACGTCAAGCTGCCTACACGTAAATTTTGAGCCAGATCAGACAACTTGCTATTTTTGGCAGTTCAGGCTTCAAGAGCCATTTTCAGGGTTTCCACATGAGCTTTTCAGATGCATGTCTGGAGAATCCTTCTGGGTTTTCCAAAACCTTCGCAGTGATGTAACATGCAAACCGAAACGACCACTTTCAGAGTTCAGCCTTCGGAGGCTATTTTTAGGGTTCGCATGCAGTGTTTTTCAACGCATGTCGGGTTTTTCTTTACGGGTTTTTCGAAAGCTTCGCAACAAGGTGACATGCAAGCGGAGAAGATCAAAGTTTAAGGACTTACTATTTTTAGCCAGTGCATGCATGCAGACCAGTTTTCTGGGTTTTTCTGGGTTTTTTGAGATCCCACGGGCAATATGACATGCAAAACCATCCGGCAGTGGATGAGTCACTTTCAGGCAGTTTCTATTTTTAGCAGGTACACTCTGGCAGCCGCCCAACACTCCAGTTCAGCAAGCAGAACGACATGCAGAAGGAACGAGGACAAACGGAGACCGTTCGGGATACATGCAAGTCAAATTAGGGTTTCCACTTTTATAGGGGGTAAAATCCAAAAATAGCCGAAACGAAGTACCCCACCCATGTCAGCGCACTTCAAGGTACCTGCTGGCAAAATTTGAGCGAAATCGAAGAACTTACTATTTTTAGTAAGTCAAGGCACGACTATAAATAGCAGGTCTGCACCCGAGGTTGGCATCAGAGTAACACTCAAGCTATCAAGATCAAGCGTTGCAACTTTCAGGCAAAACGGAGCTACTGAAGTCAGAAAGTCAGAACTTACTATAAATAGCAGGTGGCTATAAATAGCAGGTCAGGGCAGAGGACTAGCAAAACAGGTTCACAAGGTGAAGAAGATCATCTGATGAAATTTTCAGGCAAAACGGAGCCTTAGAGGTTGAAAATCAAGGGACTTGCTAAAAATAGCACAACTTGCTAAAAATAGAATGCATAAAACCAGACAGACCCCATATGCGCCCACCTTGATGGAAGCCTTGAAAGTTTCTAAGGCATAAAACAAAAGCTCATACCTCAAAATGCACCCAGAGAGGAATAGGGGGAGCATCAAAATTTTCTAAGGCAAAAACGAAAGCACACCCATGAAAATGCGCCCTCACCTTGGAGAAAATGATGCTTGGTAAAAAACGCCTAAGGCATCAAAATAAAAGCATGACATATGAAGTGCGCCCTCACATGAAACCTCACCTAGTGAAATGCGCCCTCACCTTGAGAAGGATAATGGAGGCCAAAATTCTTCTAAGGCATAAAATGAAAGTAGAGAGGTCAAAATGCGCCCTCAAGAAGATACATGGCTTGAAGAAATTCTAAGTGGTGAAAATAAAACCAGACACACCCATATGCGCCCAAGGCAAGATAGAGTGGCTAGGACTTGGAGAAATTTCTAAGTCAAGAAAATGAAAGCTCAAGACCCCATATGCGCCCAAGGTTGCTGGAGAAAATTTCCTAAGGCAACGAAATGAAAGTGGAACCTATGAAATGCGCCCTCACCTTGAAAGGATATTCTAAGTGTTTGCAAATTTTCTAAGTGTAAAATGGAAGCTTCCTAGGAAAAATGCGCCTTCACTTGAAAGTCTCACCCCTCAAATGCGCCCATGATAGAAATCAAAGCTCCACTAAGGAAATGCGCCCAAGGTTGCTGGAGACTTAAATTTTATTTCTAAGGCACGAAATGTGAATAGCATAAGCCATTTGCGCCCAAGGAGGGATGAGAAACTTGGAAATTTCTAAGGCAAAAATGGAAGTAAGACCTCTAATATGCGCCCATGGGCTGAGGGTGAGTAAACAAGTGAAGAATTCCTAAGGCGTGGGAATTAAAATTTAAATTTGAAAGAAATACGCCCTTGAAGAGGGATTTAAATTTTAATTCATAAGGCATGGAGATTTTTTTTTTCAGAGAAAAATTATACCAAGGGAAATACGCCAAGAGACAAAATGTTAGAAAATTTTTCTAAGTGAGATAGCATTTCACTAGGGAAAAATACGCCCTTGGCATGGAAGGATGATTTGATGAGTTTTAAAATTTTCCAAAGGCAGCTGAAGGTTGACGAATATTTTTCAAGGGGAAGATTTGATATCGATGAATATTTTCCATGGGTCAAGTGAAAATCAAATGAACCCGTTTAAAATGCACCCATGAGTTAACAGAGTTTGAAAATTAATTTCCTAAGGGAAATTTTAATATTTTCAGAGGAAATTCGTTTTGCCTAGATTATTTTCCTGATGGAAGTTAAATCTCAGAGGGTGAATTATTTCGAGCAGGCGAATAATTTTTAATCACCCGGAGTTGAACATTTTAATGAGAGAATTTAAAATGTCTAAGGCAAATTTTATGAAATCGAGAATTTAAATGACAGACATTTTAAAAGTTGGAAACATATTTACAACTCCCACGAAATTTTTCGAGTTGAATTTATTTAAACACTGCGAGATTTTAAAATGGAATTTTAAATCAAGTCAAGTGATTGTTTTTCTCGCGAGTTGTTTAAATCGCCAAGAGTTAACTGGCAGACTAAGAGGAAAATTCGAAATTTGAAGAGGAAGGAATCATTATTAATGGCGACTGCCATAATGACCGGCTGACGACTAGCCCACTACTGCGCTTGAATTAGAAGATTCCGAACGAAGAGAGTGGAAAATTGATGAAGGTGCTAAAAATAGCCCCAGCACTACTTAGCAGGATTCTCCGGGAAAAGTTATTTAAACAATCTCTTCTCTCATTTCTCCTCACATTGTTTCGAAGTTGAAGTTGCTGAAGAAGTTCTTGAGAGATTGAAATATTTTCCAAGAAGTTGAGGAAGTTGAAATTTCATATTGCTGGCAACTCTTTATTCCTCTAACTGCCGAAGTTGACAAAGTGAAGTCAAGGTTCGAACAATTTGTGCTGGAGAAATTAGCTACATTGCTGAAAGTTATTAGCTTGCTGCGTTTTTTTTTCTTCACCAGTCAGAAGTGCAGTTGCTGAGAGTTGTCTCTAAACTCAGAGATTTTTATATAGTTTGAGGTTTGGAGTTAGAAATTTATGCTGAGGAATTTTATTTTCTAAGCTAACTCCGTATTCGCAGCCATCTCGGGAATTGTTTTATTTTATTAAAAATCTGCAGTCTAGCTTATTGCTATTCTATTTTTTTTTTACAGATGGCTGGCGCAAAGGATGTCGCAGGAACAAGCAGAGCCACAGGCAGAGCCGCAAACACTGAGGCAGGCAAGGCTGGCTCATCCCGGCAGGCAGTGATTAAAAGGCTCGCTAAGCCATTTCTCCCAAAGTCAGCAATAGTTTCGAAGTTGGCAGGATTAAATGACACCAACCTTGGTTCATTTAATCTAAATGCACTCAAATCGAGGATGTTCGGGCTAGGGGGCCATCAACCATCCGTCACGGCACATAATATAATGAAGAGTGGGATCTACGCAGCTGCTAGTTTTCCGCCAGAAATTTAGTGTCCGAAGCTAATTATGGAGTGCGCCAATCACTACAAGCCAGAATGTAGGACGATTGTCTCTCCGGATGGTAAACTGCTCGCCAACTTTACACCGGATGCCATCGGAGAGGCATTTGGGATTCCAACTGCTGAGGAGATGTTATACAGAACAAACAAAAGGGCAGACAAGATGTACTCTTCCTCTTTCGAAAGAGTCACTGCAGTCATCAACAGAGTTTGGATGCAGAAGCCGAGGCCACCCCACACTAAGCTCCCAAAGCAGATAATTGCCGAGGACGTGAAACAAGAATACTGTGATTTGATAATGAGGCTGAGCCGGGTGAATGGGAGTGCACAGGCTTACATTTTCGAGCCTTGGATGTTCTACTTCATCGAGATCATCTTGGAAGGAAAAGAGTGTGTCGATTGGGCTAGGATGATTAGCAACCACATCGATGAGCAATTCAGGAGCTTGAAGGTGACAAAGACTTTCTACATGAGCTCATATGTAATTTACATGTTGGCCAGGATGACTAAGTACAGAGGGATTTCGTACAAGGAGCCAATCGGCTGTGCCCCTGGTCAATTCAAAATCCACGAAGCCTGCACACAGCTACATTTAGCTAACATTGCTAACTATAAACGGGCAAATGATGCATTCACAATGCACATTGCGAGGACACTTCAGCAGAGAATATCTAAAGAAGCACAGACATTGATTGAGGAATATGGGTATTGGCTCATCCAATTCCCGAAATTCACATATATTAGGCTGCAAGGGTTCACTTCGTATCCGTATCGGTTACCATGATACCCCACTGATCACATAGTAATGCTTGAGGTATCTAGGCAATTGATTGCCTACGATAAGATTCAGAAAAGGAAAAAGAAGGGTGGACTTGATTTCCCTATCACCATGGGAAATTCCATTGAGGTGTGTCCCTCTTTACAGGCAGCCCGAGAGGCAGAGGACGAGCTGCAATCTTATCATTTGTCATATCACACAGGCAGGCAGGATTTCGATCCTTACATGAACATCCGGATGGTACAGAACATTGAATACTGGCATAGAGCTCATCTGGAGGACTTTTGGGCAAATGCAGTGGATGAGGCTGAGATAAGAAGAAGGATGTTTTCCAGAATTCCTCTCAAGTTGATTAGAGAATGTGAGATTATTCCAGTTCCCGACCAGGTGGAGGAGGATGTCAACGTTATGCAACTCGACTATGGGTCAGTTAGGGATACTCCTGTCCCACCACCTGATTGGTCCGAGCCAGAGATCATGGACTTGGACACGCTTTCTATCTCAGTGATGACTTTTACCAGGACTTGGGTCGATAGACATGTATGCAGACTCAAGAGCAAGTCGATCGCCCTTACTTATAGCTTGATGGGTGACCCAAGGCCGTTATCGGTAAAAAGGGGGAAACAAATTGCTCAGACATCGAGGGCACAAGTGGAAGTGCCAACCCAACCGATACCGTTGAGGACAGAACAAGCATCACCCGTGCACTCACAAACTCAGTCTTCGAGTTTGAGAGTGGTTTCATTATTTGCCGATCAGAGGGCAGGATTAGAGGAAGAGCGGGGACTTGAGGAGGTAGATCAGCCCAACGCCCGGGAATCAGCTAGTGTCAGTTTATCTAGGGGCGGCCAACAGGAGGAGGAAGAGGAAACAATGGCCGACACCCATTTTCAGCAGATGTTGGACACGGCTTGGGAAGAAGAAGAAAAACACAGTAATCAGTGGGACCCAAGGGCCTGAGATACCCAGCCTTTTAGAGGAGGATGAGCTCGAGCAACCAAAGGCAAGAAGAGAGGAAGTGCACCTAGATGGAGGCACTGTACATAGCCCTCCCTTGTCATTTTGTAATCCATGTACAGACAAGGCTCCCATTGGCTCCTCCAATTAATGAGGAGAGAACCCGAGGATGATACGGATCCAGCCATTGAGATGGAAGAGTTCCTCAGGAGGATCAGTGCGCCACCAGAGAAGAAAAGGGCCCGAAAGTTTTCAAAGATCTCGATTGACGAGTCAGGCTCTCGCACGCTTCAGGTGGCTATTCTGAGGGAAGATTGTGATCGAACCGAGAGGCCTGAAAATTACGTGATCACCACAGTAGAGTTGGGTCGTCCTACGGGAGCCCAAGTTATCGAGGAGTTTGATAACTCCTATCAGGCATTGAAGGATCAGTTGCTCCGCACAGAGGGGAAGTATAAGAAATTGAAGAAGGAGCACAAAACCTTGATAGGGATACGCATAAAATCTTAGCACATCTCAGTGAACCAAAGAAACTCAGCAGGCTGGAACGCCCATCGAGCTTCCCAAGGAGTCAGCTTGTTGCCTTAGAGGATTGGAAGAAAATGGAAACGGAGGCGGACAAGTGGGTTAGCCGTGTTCATACTGAGACAGGGAAATTCATGGAGGACCTCGCCGATGCTTATCGACAGGCCTCAAGTATTTTGGCACGGATGGATATAGTAGATCAGGCCTGGGGTGATACTCGCACCTATCAAACGAAGACTGTACTTCGTTTAGGGGCTTTGATGCATATACCTCTAGAAACCTTAGTGGATGGAGGTGTAATCCAGAGAGGTGATAGGTATGATTTCACCAAATTGGTACTCCTCTAAGTGGTCACAGTCGTGGATTTCTACTTCGACACGCAAGAAGGGCGATTCAAATTTAAAGTGAAGAAGGCAATGGGCAACATCTTGGGGGAGTCCTCAATACATTAGAAGCCATATTTGCTAGAAAGTTGGTCCCAGAGGAGATAACTGCTGATGGCTTGAAAAGTAGATTGCCTCCATTCTTCTCAGCTGCGAGGTCACTTGTCCTGGATGACTTTGAGAATGTCTCCACATTCTCTAGTATAATTCAGCATACCCAGGATGCCTTAGTGACATGGAGAAAATCTTACACCAGATACGGACAGACGGTAGCAGTCTTGGAGTTCCAGCTCAACCATATTCCACCGATCTCTACACAGGAGGTTGAAGCAGTATTGACCCGATTGATCGAGTTTGCTATCAAGGAGAAGACCAGTGGGAACGCGCTACTTGATGAGAATCTTCTTGATGATGGTAGTGGGCATTAATTGCTCATTATGATTCCTGTAGGGGAGTGGAGAATATTCTGTGCATTCATTGCCCACTCCTCTTTGTGGCGGTTTTTAGGGCAGAAACCCTAATCAGGGCATAGGTGGCTCGATCTGAGCCCTTCATTGTAATTTGATCTAAACCGTCCACTGAATTGGACTTATTATAAAAGGGGCATCCCCCCTCATTTGTAAAAGATTAGAATTAGAGATTAGATCAAGAGTTGAATTAGAGCTAGAGAGTAGAAGGCATATAGCATTTAGCTTAGAAGTTAGCTTTAGATTGAGGAGGGAAGAAAACTTTCCCTTGAAAGTTTTGTAAAAGGTTGTTGTGAACACTTTTCATAATACAAAGAGTTTCATTGCTTGGTGATTTCTTCTTTGTTATGAGTAGCTAGCAAGGCCATTTCGTCTTTCCAATTCAAGGTAGATAGAGTAAAGTAGATTTCTATTTCATGCAAGTAGTTGTTAGCTATGGAGTGTGGCGTTGTGATTTGAGCAAGTCTTCTCGTCCATACCACTAGCGGACTGGCTGACGGTGAGTTCGCCTTGCGTGGTCAACTGGAGTATCAGCACTTAACTTCGATTATGGTTCATATGTTTGTATGCGTCATATTGACGGTATGAACGTGTTGCGCCATAGTTTGAACACTTTTCTCATCCTTTGAAGATTGCACCAACTTTGTCGGAGTTGTTCGAAAGGAGACAAAGCAAAGTTTGGTTTGAAGATTGTTTAAGTCGATCCTCGTCCTCCACCCTTTAGAAATAGATTTGTAGAATCCCTATCCCTATCCCCTTTAAATTCTGCATTTTCGAGTCAGTCTAGATACCAGAACATATTGCCAAATCATTCATGTCCTAATTGCTTCACAGAGTTGAACAACTACGTAAGTCCCCTTGAAATAACCAGCAAAACACATCAACCAACCGAGTCTATTCGCGATAAAAGGAACCTTGGAGTCGAACACATGAACTTTCAAGCAATCTTAGCATGTGGGACACTTTGATCAAGAGAGAATAGAGTGACCGTTGGGCAACTTTATTCTGTGCTGGCGCTGTCATAAAAAGCACGTCAACAGGATCCTACTTGGCATAGTAAGGATCAAACTTTTTTCTCGAAGTGTGGTGGCATTGCTTGAGGATGAGCAATTTTGGGAAGGGCGAACTGTAATGTCGCCAATTCAGCCCTACACTCTTCAATTGGATTTAGCCTATTTTCGAAAACTCATAGGCTAAGCAGAATTGAAAATTAGGGTTTTATATTTTATAGGAGGTTTCAGATGTAGTTTTGAGAGCTTCCATGCGAGAGTTTTTTATGCATGTCTAGTGGAGTTTTCTGGGTTTTCAGAGAACTTCAGAATGGTGTAACATGCATCTCCATCTAACAACCTTTCTAGGCACTTACTATCTATAGTAAGTCATGAAGACTTCCCGGTTTGTGCTCAAAAGGTGTTTGGAAACACTTACTATTTATAGTAAGTCATGATTACTGCTCAGTTGATGTTCAGATGAAGCTTTGCAAACTTACTATTTATAGCAGTTAGCTATTTTTGGTAAATCTATTTATAGCAATATCATTCTAGCAGCGGTTCAATCATCTACAGTTCGCATTTCTATTTTGGG
>CM021106.1:31931076-32024899 GCA_007115665.2 Sequoiadendron giganteum
TGATCTTCCTAGATTTTCTCTTCTCTCCCATCTATAAATAACAGAGGATCCTATTGTAATCTTATCTTTTATCTTTTGCAACAAAGTGCTACCCTTTTGAGAAGCAAATACATGAAACTTTGTGTTCATCTTTGTGTATCCATTTTGATCAATAAAGAAGAAAGTTGCATACCAGACTTTGTGTTGGAATTGATTATCTTTTGGATTTAATTGAGATTGACAACGATTAGTGATTTATATCTAAAGGGATTTGAGTAAATCCATGTAAACTTTATGTTACACTCTTTTATTCAAATTTATGTTATTTGATTGAATGTTGTTGTGAACTCTCTACAAGACTTTGTGCTTGTATTTGTTCATGGTGTTCGTGGATCTATCATGGACTATCTAGAAGACTTTGTGCTTCTAATACAACGCTAGTTATATATCTCAAAGGATTCATTGATGAAAGCTACGAAACGACTTTATGCCTTCATGAGTTTTCTTGTTTTATCATTTATTGTTATTATGCTAGTATTCTTGGTCTTTTCTTTGACAAGATAAGAATATCAGAATTACTGCTTTGTTTTTAGTTTGAAGTTATATTGAATCAGGAACTCAAAACTATGAAGCATTGTAAAATGTATTCTCTTAAAAAAGAGAGAATCATGAATGAGACACACCCCCATCTCTTAATGGTAGTGTACGTCATTGTGAATACTTAACTAGTTTTGCTTAGTTTCAATAAGAAGTAAGAAGGGTGCCTCCCCTTTCTGAGAGGAAATATTGTATCTCACATAGCTATGGCTGAAAGAAAGTTTTGTAATCTGTTAAAGGGATCACATAATTTTTACCCAACAATTTTTTGGCGACTCCGTTGGGGAATGACACACGCAATTAAAGCCTCACTCTTTGATTGAAGTGAATAAGTTTTCCAATATCTTATTAAGATCTTGTGTATTGATATTTTTAATCTCTCTTGTTTCCATCTACATTCTAGCATTTAGAAGCTATACATGAAGCTTGAGGGCTCAAGGAGTAGTGGATCCACTTTTTGAAGACTTGTTGCAACATAATACTCCACCTACTCCTCTACGAGTAAGGTCTTCGTTGCAACAAACCACAAGCTATCCTCCATGAAGACTAAGATCTCCTCTTTCGAGTGAATTTTCCATCTTCTATAGAGTTCCAGTCCAAGCACTAGTTGTACAACATGCAATGACGACACCACCTGTAGGACCTTGGGGAAATGCTTTCGGTCCCCTCCATTTGGTCGTACATTTGCATGAACTTCCACGTGTTTTGAGAAAGCATCTTTCAAAGTTTCTAGGTGATGACAAACAGCATCCCGATGAACACATTGCTTCCTTTTACATCGTATGTGGTGTTCTTAGCGCGGAGCATGAAGATGTAGCCGTGAGACTTTTCATTGAATCTCTACAAGGAGTTGCTGCCAAATGGTTTTATACCCTTCCAACTACCTCATTCACTAATTGGAACACTCTTCACACCAAGTTTGAAGAAAGGTTCAAACTGGCTGAAGATGCACACACACTGTTGGCATAGCTTACAACTATGCAGAAAGAGGCTCATGAACCTATGCACGAGTTTGTGGCTAAGTTCAACAAGCTGGTGACAAGGATCCCAATGGTGGAAAGATCGATAGATCATAACTTAAAATGTTTCTTCATCAACACGCAACTCCCCAAGGTAAGATTTTTCTTGCGTAGGGAACTTCTTGCCAATGTTGAAGTAGCTCAACAATTAGCTACGAGTCTCGAAGATGACATGATCCTTGTTGGAGAAATAAGGATGAATACCAACAAAAAGAAGTGCAAGTGTCAGGATCTTCTGCTTCTAATGTTAATGCATCTAATGCCAACTCTAATTTTGCTGATCCCATGGTCCAAAGGTTGGAAAATGAAATTTTGGCTTTGAAAAAGAAAGTTTCCAATAAAAACACATATAAGGATGTTCCAAGGAGAACTTTTCATAACTATGCTGGAAACAAAAATCAGAATCATCACCCAACACCACAAGGAAGACTCACACTTGAAGCTCCACCTACTAACACTATCGTGGGATACAATGAGGCTGAACAAGATGAATGTGCACAACCAGATTATCCCATGGAAGAAAGTGTTGATTTCTTTCAAGATGAAGAAATGGAATCAGTTGGTGACTCCAACATTGGCTATTTACAAATGGAAAATGAATCTGAAGACAAGGACTTAGTGATAGACGCATATACTGTCTTTATGCGAAAACAACAAAATCAGCTTGATCAACCTCAAGCTTCCACTCCACCAACAAAGGACAAGCTGCCATTTACCATTGCCAAAAGAGGATCTCCCTTGCCTTGGCAACCAAAAAATACAACAAACAAACAAACAAGTAAGTGTCCCCGTCCTCTCCTGTCAATTCCTACCATTACAAAAGCCAATCCCCCAGTTCCTAAGACTAGTGTACCTTTTGTTAAGCCTATTGTTGATGTTACTACATCAAATTTACAAAATTATTTCCAAGCTTTTGACATTATCGATCATGCCAAGAAAACCAAGATCCAAATGTCAGAAGCCGAATACCTCAAGGCCAATCCTGACCAATTTGACATGCTTGTCAAGTTCGTGAAGGATAAAGGAAATACTCCAAATCAAGATTCAACTCCTGATGTCCCTATAGCCCCAAAGCCAGAAACCACAAAATAATCTTGTTTCCACCCCTTTAGTTGCTTCTAGATGTATTGATCCATTATTTATTTTATTACTTGTTAATGGATTTAAGTTAAGCAACTGTGTTATAGATTTCGGTGCATCAGATAATGTGATGCTAGCCAAGGTAGCTACTACCTTAGATTTGAATTTGACCAAAAAATTTAGACATTTTTTCGTGGAAAACAAACAAGTACCCTTGATTGGATAGATCAAAGATGCATGGTATGCGTTTTCTGCATATCGTGAAAATAAAATCAAAATGACAGTTCTAGTAGCTGACGTGCTAACATCTTATGGAATCCTCCTTGGATGTAATTTTTGTAAAGATGTTGGCAGTGAGCTGAACATGGACTTGTCTGAAGCCAAGATACCTATGAAAGGTGTAATGCAAAAATTGATTCCTTAAAGGGAGTCAAAATTCTCAGTGACACAATCTAATGATCCAAGGGCTCAAATTCTTTTTGAGTCTTTGGGAGTTGGAACATATTATTTGAAAATAAAAGAAGTCAACGAATATTTGACAAGGCATGAGTTGGAGAGTGTTGAATCTTTTTCAACAACAAATGAGTCATCATCAAATGATTTTTCAATCTCAGATCATGAAGCTTCATCAGATGATGAAGCTACAGATTTTAATACTTTCAGCCTTGGTGATCCAAACAATGTTTGGTTACTTGAGTTTGATGGCAGTTGCTCTTCCATTGGTTCTGGAGTAGGAATGGTTTTTATTTCCCTTGAGGGAATTTTTTCCCTTTCTCTTTCAAATTACAGTTTGACAACACTAATAACACTGCTGAATATGAAGCTTTGTTATTAGGAATGCAAGTTGCACGTAAAAAAGGTATAAAAAATCTTCATGCACAAGGTGATGCCAAGTTGATAGCTTGTTAAGTAAGAAATTTGTATTAGACAAAGAATGAAAAACTTCACCATTATCGCAATCTTGTTTGGGATTGCATCAAAGAATTTGATGCTTTTGATATATCTATAGTTCCAAGGGAATATAATGACAAAGCTGATTCTTTAGCAATCTCAACCACGCTCTTGATACCACATATGAGGATCTAAAATCTTTCTGACCAAAAGAGGTGCAACATGACATTCCACTTAAGATTGGAGAATTTCCTTATAAAAAAAAGAAAAGGAAATATTACCCTAATATTTTAGGAACAATCCTTGCGGAGGTTCAAAAGATGTTGAATGCCCAAATTATATTCCCTATCCACCATTCAACATGGATAGCGAATATTGTTCCTGTTCGTAAGATGAATGGTGAGATCTGTATCTATGTGGATTTTCAAAATCTAAATCAACTATCGCTCAAAGATAATTATCCTCTCCTAGTAATGGATCAGGTTCTTCAAAACCTGACTGGATCTGAAATGCTCTCCATGCTAGATGGTTTTTATGGTTACAATCAGATTGAAGTCAATTCAAGTGATCAACACAAGATGACCTTCACAATTCCATGGGGTACCTTTACATATTGTAGGATGCCTTTTGGTCTCATAAATGCTGGTGCCACATTCCAACGTGCTATGAACTTGGCTTTTCATGATGTGCTAGGTAAGTTCATTGTTGTATATCTTGATAATCTTACGGTTTTTTCTAAGAAACACCATGAACATTTTTATCATCTAAGGAAAATCTTGGAGAGGCCGAAAACATGGTATTTCCTTGAATCCCAAGAAGTCAACTTTTGGGGTTACGAAGGTAGGCTTATTGGTTCTGTGGTGTCCAGAAAAGGTATCAAGATTGACTCAAAAAGAGTTAAAAGTATCAAATCACTCACTCTACCATCAAGTGAGAAGGTTGTTCATTCCTTCTTTGGCAAATTAAATTTTCTGCAAAGATTCCTTCCAGATTTTGCAGAAAAGACTCACCATATTGTTAATATGATGAAAGGTACTACCACTTTTCATTGGACATCAGAAGGAAAAGTTGTGTTTAATGATATCAAAGAGGCTATTGCTCATGCGCCAATGTTAGTCTACCGAGACTACACGAAGGAATGCATCATGTATAGTTATGCTTCTGAGCCTACACTTTCAACAATTTTGGTGCAAGAAAATAATGAGGGTTTTGAATCCCTGATTGCATTCATGAGTTGTCCTCTAAAGAATTATGAATTGAAATATTCACAAATGGAAAAACATGCTTTTGTAGTGGTCAAGGCTGTTAAACATTTCTGGTTCTACATTCTTAATAGCCATGTCAAGGTCTTAGTTCCATATTCAACCGTTAAGTCTATCTTGACACAACAGGAGTTTGGAACAAAAAGAGGCAATTGGATTGCCAAGATTCAAGAATATGACTTGGACATCAAGCCTACCAAGCTAATACATGGGAGAGGTTTGTGTCAACTCATTATTGAAAATAATCCAAACGAAGAAGTTTTAGAGACTGAGGAGGTAGATCCAAGTGAACTTTCAATGGTGTTATTCATCAGTACAACTGATCAGTGGTATTCCAACATTGCCCATTTTCTCACTTATGGGGAATGTCCTGATCGTTTGACTCCAAAGGAGAAAAGGACTATAAAACTAAAGTCAACAAACTTTGTCTTATGGGATAATTTTTTGTACAAACGTGCATTGGATGGAACTTTCTTATGCTGTGTTGATAAATAACAACAAGAAAGATTGTTGAAGTCATATCATGACTTAGCATGTGGAAGACACTTTTCAATGCTAGTTACCGCTCACAAGATCTTGAGAGAAAAGTACTACTAGTCTACACTCTTTCAAGATGCGTACTCTTGGGTGCATAAATGCGAACTATGCCAACAGTTTGTAGGTAAGCCAAAGTTGGCAACTTTGCCTTTAAAACCAATTGTTATTGAAGAGCCCTTTCAATAGTGGGGAATTGATTTCATCAGTGTAGTAAATCCACCTTCAAGTGTGGGACACACCTATGTCCTAACTGTTGTGACCTTTTTCACACATCACCCCATCAAGATGGGGACCCCCCTAAATTTTGCTCCATTCTGGTCTTTTGGCTTTGGTTCGCTCTCTCTCTGGTCTCTGGTCCTTCCGGGGATGTCCCGTCGTTTGACCCGGGTTAAAGTATTGGTTAAGTCTGTGTAATTAGGGTTTTCATCCTTCAGGCTTATTAAAGGTCAAATTGAGTTATAAAATTGAAATCTAAGCTTAGTGCAGCAGTCAGAAGACTTCCAGCAGAGTCCCCTAAATTTTCACTGTATTCCGGCAACTTACTATTTTTAGTAAGTATTCAATTTGGGACTATTTTATTGAGATTTTGGAGATACATTGGATTCCCTTTGCATCAAATAACGTCAAAGCTGCCCCTACGTAAGAAATTTTGAGCCAGTCAGGACAACTTGCTATTTTTGTGATTAGGGCTTCAGAGCCATTTTAGGTTCCATGAGCTTCCGGATGCATGTCACAGAGAATCATACGGGTTTTCCAAAACCTTAGCGATGATGTAACATCGCAGGCAAAACGACCACTAGAGAGTTATTGCCAGGCTATTTTAGGAGGTTATCACGGTGTTTTCAGCATGTCGGGTTTTTCTTCACGGGTTTTGAAAAGCTTAGCAACAAGATGACGTGCAAGCGGAGAAGATCAAAGTTTAAGGACTTACTATTTTTAGCCAGTGCATGCATGCAGACCAGTTTTCTGGGTTTTTCTGGGTTTTTTGAGATCCCGCGGGCAATATGACATGCAAAACCATCCGGCAGTGGATGAGTCACTTTTCAGGCATTTTCTATTTTTAGCAGATACACTCTGGCAGCCGCCCAACACTCCAGTTCAGCAAACAGAACGACATGCAGAAGGAACGAGGACAAACGGAGACCGTTCGGGATACGCGCAAGTCAAATTAGGGTTTCCACTTTTATAGGGGGTAAAATCCGAAAATAGCCGAAACGAAGCACCCACCAATGTCAGCATACTTCAAGGTACCTACTGGCAAAATTTGAGCGAAATCGGAGAACTTACTATTTTTAGTAAGTCAGGGCACGGCTATAAATAGCAGGTCTGCACCCGAGGTTGGCATCAGAGTAACACTCAAGCTATCAAGATCAAACGTTGCAACTTTCAGGCAAAACGGAGCTACTGAAGTCAGAAAGTCAGAACTTACTATAAATAGCAGGTGGCTATAAATAGCAGGTCAGGGCAGAGGACTAGCAAAACAGGTTCACAAGGTGAAGAAGATCATCTGATGAAATTTTCAGGCAAAACGGAGCCTTAGAGGTTGAAAATCAAGGGACTTGCTAAAAATAGCACAACTTGCTAAAAATAGAATGCATAAAACCAGACAGACCCCATATGCGCCCACCTTGATGGAAGCCTTGAAAGTTTCTAAGGCATAAAACAAAAGCTCATACCTCAAAATGCACCCAGAGAGGAATAGGGGGAGCATCAAAATTTTCTAAGGCAAAAACGAAAGCACACCCATGAAAATGCGCCCTCACCTTGGAGAAAATGATGCTTGGTAAAAAACGCCTAAGGCATCAAAATAAAAGCATGACATATGAAGTGCGCCCTCACATGAAACCTCACCTAGTGAAATGCGCCCTCACCTTGAGAAGGATAATGGAGGCCAAAATTCTTCTAAGGCATAAAATGAAAGTAGAGAGGTCAAAATGCGCCCTCAAGAAGATACATGGCTTGAAGAAATTCTAAGTGGTGAAAATAAAACCAGACACACCCATATGCGCCCAAGGCAAGATAAAGTGGCTAAGACGTGGAGAAATTTCTAAGTCAAGAAAATGAAAGCTCAAGACCCCATATGCGCCCAAGGTTGCTGGAGAAAATTTCCTAAGGCAACGAAATGAAAGTGGAACCTATGAAATGCGCCCTCACCTTGAAAGGATATTCTAAGTGTTTGCAAATTTTCTAAGTGTAAAATGGAAGCTTCCTAGGAAAAATGCGCCTTCACTTGAAAGTCTCACCCCTCAAATGCGCCCATGATAGAAATCAAAGCTCCACTAAGGAAATGCGCCCAAGGTTGCTGGAGACTTAAATTTTATTTCTAAGGCACGAAATGTGAATAGCATAAGCCATTTGCGCCCAAGGAGGGATGAGAAACTTGGAAATTTCTAAGGCAAAAATGGAAGTAAGACCTCTAATATGCGCCCATGGGCTGAGGGTGAGTAAACAAGTGAAGAATTCCTAAGGCGTGGGAATTAAAATTTAAATTTGAAAGAAATACGCCCTTGAAGAGGGATTTAAATTTTAATTCATAAGGCATGGAGATTTTTTTTTTCAGAGAAAAATTATACCAAGGGAAATACGCCAAGAGACAAAATGTTAGAAAATTTTTCTAAGTGAGATAGCATTTCACTAGGGAAAAATACGCCCTTGGCATGGAGGGATGATTTGATGAGTTTTAAAATTTTCCAAAGGCAGTTGAAAGTTGACGAATATTTTTCAAGGGGAAGATTTGATATCGATGAATATTTTCCATGGGTCAAGTGAAAATCAAATGAACCCGTTTAAAATACACCCATGAGTTAACAGAGTTTGAAAATTAATTTCCTAAGGGAAATTTTAATATTTTCAAAGGAAATTCATTTTGCCTAGATTATTTTCCTGACGGAAGTTAAATCTCAAAGGATGAATTATTTCGAGCACGCAAATAATTTTTAATCACCCGGAGTTGAACATTTTAATAAGGGAATTTAAAATGTCTAAGGCAAATTTTATGAAATCAAGGATTTAAATGACAGACATTTTAAAAGTTGGAAATATATTTACAACTTCCACGAAATTTTTTTGAGTTGAATTTATTTAAACACTGCGAGATTTTAAAATGGAATTTTAAATCAAGTCAAGTGATTGTTTTTCTCGCGAGTTGTTTAAATCGCCAAGAGTTAACTGGCAGACTAAGAGGAAAATTCGAAATTTGAAGAGGAAGGAATCATTATTAATGGCAACTGCCATAATGACCGGCTGACGACTAGCCCACTACTGTGCTTGAATTAGAAGATTCCGAACGAAGAGAGTGGAAAATTGATGAAGGTGCTAAAAATAGCCCCAGCACTACTTAGCAGGATTCTCCGAGAAGAGTTATTTAAACAATCTCTTCTCTCATTTCTCCTCACATTGTTTCGAAGTTGAAGTTGCTGAAGAAGTTCTTGAGAGATTGAAATATTTTCGAAGTGGTTGAGGAGAGAAATTCTTTGAGAGTTTATTTTATTTCGGAGTGTTGAGTTGCTGAAAGTACGAAGTGCTGGAGAAATTTTCATTTGCCGAGACTCTTTCTTTCGAAAAACTGAAAGTGTGTTGCTGCAACTTCAAAGTTGAAGGGTGAAGTTGTTTTCCGGAGTTGCTGGAGAATTTAATTCTCAAAGAGCTGAAAGTGGAGTTGCTGCGAAGTTCGAAGTTGTATACTGGAGAGCTAAGATTTTATTTCTAGATTGTTGAAGTCGCTACAGATTTGCGAAGTTGTAGAGGATTTCTTTTCTCTGGAGATCTTTATTTTCAGGCTACTGAAAGTCGAAGTGTTGAAGAAGTTTAAACGTTGAGAAGTCGAGGAAGTTGAAATTTCATATTGCTGGCAACTCTTTATTCCTCTAACTGCTGAAGTTGACAAAGTGAAGTCAAGGTTCGAACTATTTGTGCTGGAGAAATTAGCTACATTGCTGAAAGTTATTAGCTTGCTGCGTTTTTTCTTCACCAGTCAGAAGTGCAGTTGCTGAGAGTTGTCTCTAAACTCAGAGATTTTTATATAGTTTGAGGTTTGGAGTTAGAAATTTATGCTGAGGAATTTTATTTTCAAAGCTAACTCCGTATTCGCAGCCATCTCGGGAATTGTTTTATTTTATTAAAAATCTGCAGCCTAGCTTATTGCTATTCTATTTTATTTTGCAGATGGCCGGAGCAAAGGATGTTGCAGGAACAAGCAGAGCCGCAGGCAGAGCTGCAAACACTGAAGCAGGCAAGGCTGGCTCATCCCGGCAGGCAATGATTAAAAGGCTCGCTAAGCCATTTCTCCCAAAGTCAGCAATAGTTTCAAAGTTGGCAGGATTAAATGACACCAACCTTGGTTCATTTAATCTAAATGCACTCAAATCGAGGATGTTCGGGCTAGGGGGCCATCAACCATCAGTCACGGCACATAATATAATGAAGAGTGGGATCTACGCAGCTGCTAGTTTTCCGCCAGCAATTCAGTGTCCGAAGCTAATTATGGAGTGCGCCAATCACTACAAGCCAGAACGTAGGACGATTGTCTCTCCGGATGGTAAACTGCTCGCCAACTTTACACCGGATGCCATGGAGAGGCATTTGGGATTCCAACTGCTGAGGAGATGTTATACAGAACAAACAAAGAGGGCAGACAAGATGTACTCTTCCTCTTTCGAAAGAGTCACTGCAGTCATCAACAGAGTTTAGATGCAGAAGCCGAGGCCACCCCGCACTAAGCTCCCAAAGCAGATAATTGCCGAGGACGTGAAACAAGAATACTGTGATTTGATAATGATGCTGAGCCGGGTGAATGGGAGTGCACAGGCTTACATTTTCGAGCCTTGGATGTTCTACTTCATCAAGATCATCTTGGAAGGAAAAGAGTGTGTCGATTGGGCTAGGATGATTAGCAACCACATCGATGAGCAATTCAGGAGCTTGAAGGTGACAAAGACTTTCTACATGAGCTCATATGTAATTTACATGTTGGCCAGAATGACTAAGTACAGAGGGATTTCGTACAAGGAGCCAATCGGCTGTGCCCCTGGTCAATTCAAAATCCACGAAGCTTGCACACAGCTACATTTAGCTAACATTGCCAACTATAAACGGGCAAATGATGCATTCACGATGCACATTGCAAGGACGCTTCAGCAGAGGACGCAACAGAGAATATCTAAAGAAGCACAGACATTGATTGAGGAATATGGGTGTTGGCTCATCCAATTCCCAAAATTCACATATATTAGGCTGCAAGGGTTCAGTTCGTATCCGTATCGGTTACCATGATACCCCACTGATCACATAGTAATGCTTGAGGTATCTAGGCAATTGATTGCCTACGATAAGATTCAGAAAAGGAAAAAGAAGGGTGGACTTGATTTCCCTATCACCATGGGAAATTCCATTGAGGTGTGTCCCTCTTTACAGGCAGCCCGAGAGGCAGAGGACGAGCTGCAATCTTATCATTTGTCATATCACACAGGCAGGCAGGATTTCGATCCTTACATGAACATCCGGATGGTACAGAACATTGAATACTGGCATAGAGCTCATCTGGAGGACTTTTGGGCAAATGCAGTGGATGAGGCTGAGATAAGAAGAAGGATGTTTTCCAGAATTCCTCTCAAGTTGATTAGAGAATGTGAGATTATTCCAGTTCCCGACCAGGTGGAGGAGGATGTCAACGTTATGCAACTCGACTATGGGTCAGTTAGGGATACTCCTGTCCCACCACCTGATTGGTCCGAGCCAGAGATCATGGACTTGGACACGCTTTCTATCTCAGTGATGACTTTTACCAGGACTTGGGTCGATAGACATGTATGCAGACTCAAGAGCAAGTCGATCGCCCTTACTTATAGCTTGATGGGTGACCCAAGGCCGTTATCGGTAAAAAGGGGGAAACAAATTGCTCAGACATCGAGGGCACAAGTGGAAGTGCCAACCCAACCGATACCGTTGAGGATAGAACAAGCATCACCCGTGCACTCACAAACTCAGTCTTCGAGTTTGAGAGTGGTTTCATTATTTGCCGATCAGAGGGCAGGATTAAGAAGAGCGGGACTTGAGGAGGTAGATCAGCCCAACGCCCAAGCGCTGAGAGTGCTATCCAGGTCGGTCCAACAGAGGAGGAAGAGGAAACAATGGCCGACACCCATTTTCAGCAGATGTTGGACACGGCTTTGGAAGAAGAGAAAACACAGAACAGGGGACCCAAGGGTCGGGAGATACCCAGCTTATAGAGGAGGATGAGCCTGAGCAAACCAGTGCAAGAAGAGAGGAAGTGCACGAGATGGAGGCAACAGAAGAACAGCCCCTTGTCATTTGTAATCCACAGCAGACAGTGCCTGATTGGCTTTCCGACAGAATGAGGAGAGAACCCGAGGATGATACGGATCCGGCCATTGAGATGGAGGAGTTCCTCAGGAGGATCAGTGCGCCACCAGAGAAGAAAAGGGCCCAAAAGTTTTCAAAGATCTCGACTGACGAGTCAGGCTCTCGCACGCTTCAGGTGGCTATTCCGAGGGAAGATTGTGATCGAACCGAGGAGAGGCCT
The DNA here is from genome assembly GCA_007115665.2 of Sequoiadendron giganteum. NCBI lineage: Eukaryota > Viridiplantae > Streptophyta > Pinopsida > Cupressales > Cupressaceae > Sequoiadendron > Sequoiadendron giganteum. The sequence goes on from CM021106.1 coordinate 31,942,983, forward strand.
GAAAATTACGTGATCACCACAGTAGAGTTGGGTCGTCCTACGGGAGCCCAAGTTATCGAGGAGTTCGATAACTCCTATCAGGCATTGAAGGATCAGTTGCTCCGCACGGAGGGGAAGTATAAGAAATTGAAGAAGGAGCACAAAACTTTGATAGGATACGTACAAAATCTAGCACATCCAGGTGAACCAGCAAACCCAGCAGTGGAACGTCCATCAGAGCTTCCGAAGGAGTCAGTTGTTGCCTTAGAGGATTTGAAGAAAATGGAAACGGAGGCAGACAAGTGGGTTAGCCGTGTTCATACTGAGACAGGGAAATTCATGGAGGACCTCGCCGATGCTTATCGACAGGCCTCAAGTATTTTGGCACGGATGGATATAGTAGATCAAGCCTGGGGTGATACTCGCATCTATCAAACGAAGACTGTACTTCGTTTGGGGGCTTTGATGCATATACCTCTAGAAACCTTGGTGGATGGAGGTGTAATTCAGAGAGGTGATAGGTATGATTTCACCAGTTGGTACTCCTCGGTGGTCACAGGCCGTGGATTTCACGACGCAGCAAGGGCAGATTCAGCTAAAGTGAGGAAAGCAATGGGCAACATCTTGGGGGGAGTCCTCAATACATTAGAAGCCATATTTGCTAGAAAGTTGGTCCCAGAGGAGATAACTGCTGATGGCTTGAAAAGTAGACTGCCTCCATTCTTCTCAGCTGCGAGGTCACTTGTCCTGGATGACTTTGAGAATGTCTCCACGTTCTCTAGTATAATTCAGCATACCCAGGACGCCTTAGTGACATGGAGGAAATCTTACACCAGATACGGACAGACGGTAGCAGTCTTGGAGTTCCAGCTCAACCATATTCCACCGATCTCTGCACAGGAGGTTGAAGCAGTATTGGCCCGGTTGATCGAGTTTGCTATCCGGGAGAAGGCCAGTGGGAACGCGCTGCTTGATGAGGATCTTCTTGATGATGGTAGTGGGCATTAATTGCTCATTATGATTCCTGCAGGGGAGTGGAGAATATTCTGTGCATTCATTGCCCACTCCTCTCTGTGGCGGTTTTTAGGGCAGAAACCCTAATCAGGGCATAGGTGGCTCGATCTGAGCCCTTCATTGTAATTTGATCTAACCGTCCACTGAATTGGACTTATTATAAAAGGGGCATCCCCCCTCATTTGTAATCTATTATTAGAGATAGAGATTAGAATTGGAATTGGATCAGAGCTAGAGAGTAGAAGGCATATAGCATTTAGCTTAGAAGTTAGCTTTAGATTGAGGAGGGAAGAAAACTTTCCTTTGAAAGTTTTGTAAAAGGTTGTTGTGAACACTTTTCATAATACAAAGAGTTTCATTGCTTGGTGATTTCTTCTTTGTTATGAGTAGCTAGCAAGGCCATTTCGTCTTTCCAATTCAAGGTAGATAGAGTAAAATAGATTTCTATTTCATGCAAGTAGTTGTTAATTGTGGAGTGTGGCGTTTTGACTTAAGCATATCTTCTTTCATCCATACCACTAGCGGGCTTACTGATGGTAAGTTCGCCTTGCGTGGTCAACTGGAGTATCAGCTCTTAACTTCGATTATGGTTCATATGTTTGTATGCGTCGTATTGACGGTATGAACATGTTGCGTCATAGTTTGAACACTTTTCTCATCCTTTGAAGATTGCACCAACTTTGTCGGAGTTGTTCGAAAGGAGACAAAGCAAAGTTTGGTTTGAAGATTGTTTAAGTCGATCTTTGTCCTCCACCCTTTAGAAATAGATTTGTAGAATCCCTATCCCTATCCCCTTTAAATTCTGCATTTTTGAGTTAGTCTAGATACCAGAGCATATTGCCAAATCATTCATGTCCTAATTGCTTCACAGAGTTGAACAACTACGTAAGTCCCCTTGAAATAACCAGCAAAACACATCAACCAACTGAGTCTATTCGCGATAAAAGGAACCTTGGAGTCAAACACATGAACTTTCAAGCAATCTTAGCATGTGGGACACTTTGATCAAGAGAGAATAGAGTGACCGTTGGGCAACTTTATTCTGTGCTGGCGCTGTCCTAAAAAGCACGTCAACACTAACTGCAACTGACTACTTCACCAAATCGGTGGAGGAAATTCTAGCTAAACATGCTCTACTTCTGAAGTTGTATGTAGTTTCCTGAAAGAAAATATCATTTCCAGGTTCGGTGTGCCAAAAAAAATTGTTGCTAACAATGCTTCTACCTTCTCATCAAGCCAGATAACTGAGTTCTATTTTGAAAACAACATATCTTTGTCTCATTCATTTGACTATTACCCACAAGGTAATGGTCAGGCCAAATCAATTAATAAAAATTTGGTGACTATAATCTGCATGCTTGTGGATGAGAATCAACGTTTGTGGCATAAAGCTTTGGATGATGCTTTGTGGGAAGACAAAATAAATCCAAAGCGGGTGATTGGAATGTCTCCTTTCCAAATATTATACATGTTAAATGAAAAAATTCCCATTACCTTAGAACTTCCAACCCTCAAATTGGCTAAGGCCATTAAGGATGAGACTTTTGATAATTTAGTTGACAAGCGGATAATGTATCTCTCTGATTTGGAAGAGAAACGAGATCAGGTGGCTAACCATATCATGAAGCATCAGGAACAAGTCAAGAATCTTTTTGACAAGAAAGCCAAGTCTCGTGATTTTCTAATTGGTGATCTCATTCTCTTATGGGACAAGTGAAGAGAACCGAAAGGTATGCACAAGAAGTTTGATTCATTGCGGACTGGACCATTCAAAGTTCATCAGTTGCATGGTGAAAGCAGTTTCCTCTTGGCATACGAGGATGGAACACCATTTTCCCTTCCTCACAGTGGAAAACATCTGAAGCTCTTCACATAGTGAGGTAACAGGTGTTCAAATAAATATGTTAGTCTTTATGTCTTTTAGTTTTTAGTTTTTTTTTGAGTCTTTTTATTTTTTGTCGGCTGACTCTATGCCCAATGGATGGATAAAGGCGCCTGATTTTGGAGTTCTAATCCCTTCAATATTTTCTAAGAATGATTGAAGGAAGTTCCCCAGTTGGAGCTAGTTGTTATCCTCAAATCCAATTGCGCTAGATTCACGGGATAACCCCTATGAAACTTGTCTATTTTATAGTTTCATGTACTTCAAGCATGTAAACAAGGCAATTTTTAGTTCACCTCGATGCATGGTCCAAAACCTCAAACAATCCATTTGAGTGTTCCACCACATTCATCTTTTGAAGAGCTTCGAAATGAGTATCTTCGTTAACTCTCAATCCTTGGGAGAGTCAAATTTTTGCTCATGTTGGAGCACTGATTTTCAGCACTCCTACATGAGCCTTAAGTTAGAAAAAATTAAACTCTAGGTGTTGGAGCACTGATTTTCAGTGCTCCTACACTTTACAAAACACATAAGTCTTTTGATGCATGAGCGTTGTTTTTTACTGGTAGTGCACTTTTCGTTTCACCAAGTATACTTTATGCACAAGTGGTGATTTTCACCGCTCGTGCATCTTTTTTGCCACTTTGTATGCTTTCATTAATGCCAACATTAAGTTCACTTGAGTATTTTCTAAATGTTTTTATAAGTTCATTTTAAACTAATCTCTTTTCATTCTAATCCTCCATTCGTCTTTCCTCTTCGCCTGGTCACTCTCCCATCACCATAGTGAATTTGAGTTTGGAGATTTTTTGCACATCTGATCTAGGGTTTCACATTTTTACCAGGTACATTTTTGCGTCTTTCTTCTTCTTCTATGTTTGAAGCTTTTCTTTATTTCGATTAGGGTTTCAATGTTTCATTTTTGAAGTTGTTTAGTTTCACCATACTTGGTTTTGGTTTCTTTTACCTTGAAACCTTTCACCATTTCTTCCCAAAGCGTCGCTTCCATGTTTCATCCTTTGGGGTTTTTGTTCCCACACAGTTCTTTACTTTGCGCGAGATCCAACTTGCTGGTAATTTTTAATCACCTATCACCGATCCTCTCCATTTCTCACTAAGTTCACATCTTTTTTGGCCAATGAATTATCTCGCTTCACCACAGAAACAAATTCGTGATCTTTTCCAATGAATGTACGAGCGATAGAATTCAACACTGTTACATTCCAAGATCTCACCCTCATTTGTAGAAGTGGTGAAAATGTCCATTGTTTCACTAAGATTTTCCCTAACTCCAAGATGTAGGAGCAGTGAAAATCACCGCTCCTACATAGAGTATCATCTCCCAGAATGCTAAAGTGATGAAAAAGTCTGCTTGAGCATTCAACTTCAAAACACAAGAAAAATGCTCAAGTGCTGAAAATCACCGCCCGAGCATGAACTAGCCCTTCCCTCTAATGCATGAGCACTAATTTTTAATGCCCCAACACATCAAAAATTCCTAAGTGTTGAACGCATGTAGGAGCACTAAAAGTCAATGCCCCTACATGCAAATCACCATCTCAAGATGCAGGAGCACTGATTTTCAGCGCTCCTACATAAAAAGTAGTTTTTTCTTCTAACACTTTGAAATCACTTTGCTTGTGCTTCGAACCTCATTTATTCACTCACACTCCATTTTCCATGTAAAATAGCTCATTCACACTTGCTATGAGTTTCTTGCTTGCCTCACGCTTCCCAACGTTGCATTTTCTCCTAACATCTGTTGATTCACTTTTCTTGCAGTTCCTCTCAAGATCTTGTTAGGTGATCTGAGAAGGTGATATCCCTTGATCCTGTTGTTTCTAGATGACATCAAAGAATCCTCCGTCATCTTCTTACAAATATCAGGGTGTCTTTTCACCTACCATGGTAATCTTGAAGGAGGATGAAATTAAAGACACTAAAATTGGTCATCAAGACCTTGAAGATTTTGTGAAAACAATTGTGCAAAAGCCCTTAGAAGATAGCTTGAGAGCTATTATCCATAGCAATTTGCACCTGGTACCGACATTCCTGAATTTTTCTCATAATACAAAGTTTGTTCTCGAGGTTGTATCTCACCACATTAGAGATAACAAAACTGTAATAGATTCCTTGGGGAAAGTTATGATGAGACTAGATCCCAAATTATTTGACATTTTTTTTTGAGTTCCTCACATGGAACAATATACAAAGATCTCAATGCAATAGACATAGGAGGTTTATGATCAGGATCCCACTAAGGCTAAAAAATTGATTAACAACCAATGGTTGAAAACACATAGGTCTACTATCTCAAGACTGACAAAGGGGCTTCCTAAGAGTGATTTCAAAGATTATGTCAGGGATATGATTACTCTCCTGAGCAAGGTTAAAGGATTTTCTAAGTCATCCTATTTTCAAGAATGGATGTATGAATATATTCAGATCATTAGGAGAAAGAAAGCTCATATTGATCGGGGGACTCAAATCAGTGATGAAATTCATGAGCAGTTGATAAATGTGCCAACCACTCTAAAGTTCTATATGACTTCTTATTTGGTGTATGTTGCCGCAATAATGAGGCAATTTTTGGGGTTGTCTAAAAAGGGAAACAAACATTCTCTACTTGTGTATGAGTATTTTTATCAGTTGAAATTAAGAGAAAGTCTTCATAATTTCAGGAGGGTCATAGATGCCTTCTTTGCACCCCTGCTTTTTAGTTTTGATCCAACTCTCAAAAATAAGAGAGTATAGTATGAGGCATACAAAGTGGTTAGTAAAGTTGGATGTATCTTTTTGCAATTTCCAACTTTCACCTATGTGAGCGTGGGTTGCTATATTGGGTGTTTGTACATGTTGCTCAGATATCCCTTAGATAAGTGGATAATCATGGAGCTATGCAGAAAACTGATCTCAATCCTTAAGGAACACATGAGAATTCAAAAATTGGGTTTCAAGTTTCCAATGACAATTGGGAGGCATACTGTTCACAGTGTAGAAAAGGCAAAGCCAGTCTATGCAGAAATGCAAATCATAACTATTAGCACATACAAATATAGATTCAAATTTGACTACTAGGATGTGAAGAGGAAACTAAAGAAAGATCACCAACATGTCTACTGCTTTGAAGACATATGGGTAGACTACCGGGATGAAGAAGACATCCACAAAATGGACTTTTGCAGGCTAATAGTAGAGCAAATTAGAGAGCTGGATGTAGCTGATCTACTAGAGGATTTTCAAGATCCTAGTGACATCTTGAACTCTTCTTATGAAGAAGATGAGATTGCTAAGAGGCCCTTACCTCCTATTCAATGGTCTAAAAAAGGAAGTATTTCTATTAGTGAAAGGCTTGCTCCCAACTTGCATACAACAATAGAATGGTTGCATAAACATGATTTCCAAATGAAAGCTTTCAAGATCGAATCAGAAGGAGAAGAACCAAGAGCAAAAACCAGTCAATGACAAGAAATCCACACAAATAACATACAAGTGGCTACTCCCTCTTCTTCCCAAAGAGCTCCTAGAATCAAGTTCACCATTGGTAAGAAAGTTACATAGACTTTTAAAGAACAAGAAGCAACATAATCTGAACCTACACATATAAAAGGAAAAGAGCTTGCTTCAGAGGAATAAACTTCTAAATAAGAAGGAAATGAAAGCGAAGAATCTAAAGAAGAAGAGTCAACAAAAGAAGAAGATTCAACAAAAGAAGAGGAGTTTGAAAAATATGAAGGAGAAAAGGAAGGTAATGAGGAAGAACTTGGGCATGACAATGAACAATCTCTATCTCCACATGAGAATTTTGTCGAAGTTATTCCCCAAATGTCATCACCTGTTACTTGAAATTTTCTTCGGTCACCTCCCAATCCTAACACTCCTCCACATCCTCTTCCTACTTCACCTCCTCCCACATCTACCATACATATAGTGGATGTTTCTCTTCCCCCAGCATCATCAACCATCCTTGCCACTCCTATAGTTTCAAACCTACAAACTATTGATGTATTGTCAAGGTCTCCCTCATCCATCCCAAGTTTTTCATCTCCATATTTTGCTATTTCATTTGAAGCTGAATTAGACATATTTATGAATGATTCTTTGTAGAGTCAACTTGGTATGCAATCTACTAGAGCAATTATGACAAGCACTGCCCCGATTGTTACCATACCAATCATATCTATAGAAGTAGCTATGACACAAGACTTGATAGTAAGTCAAGAAGCATATACTTCCTCCCTTCCTCCTTGGTTGGTCTCTCAAGTATCGAAGCGAAAGAAACAAATGATCTCTCTAGAAGAGCTTGATCTTGAAGAGATAGATCCTCCAAAAGCCATGGGGAAGAGAAAGGAAAAATTCCATTCAAGGCTTCAAGTTGATAAAACTGGTCATAAGATTGTAGAGATTGGTCTACCCCTGCAAGAAGAAGGTGATGTTAACATGGAGGACTATACAGTCACGAGAGTCCAACTCGATAAAGTGAAAAATGAAAGTCCAAAGGTAGATTCACAAGTTGTCGTAGATGAATTAGCTAGAAATCTTGACAAAATGGAACATGCCCAAATTATATATAAGGAAAAGGTCGAGCGTTATGTAGTTGTTTTGAGCAAACTAGTAGGCTCTTCAGAAAATATACAATCTATAGCTATGAAAAGCGTGGAGGAACCAACAATACAAAAGTTGGAGAAGTTTTCCTCCAAGGGTAAGGTGTTGTATGATTTCATTGATGAAATGATAAAACATGGTTCAAAGGTTATAACTATTGCAGATGAGAAGGCCACTCAGCTAGCCAAGCTAAAATCAGAGCTCGATAAAGAAGAAATCATACTTCCCCAAGAGAAAAAAGAAATGAAAGAATGCCTCTCATTTTGGTCATGAATGAAAGAGGAAAAGTTGAGTAAGGTGGTGGAAGTTGGGGTGATTCCCGACAAAGAGAAATATGTGGAGGTAAGAGAATCCCTCAAGCATTGCATTCAAGTGATCAAGTCTCTTATTGAAGATATCCACCAAGTACAAGAAGATGTTGAAGGACATCGTGATATCCTCGAAAATGGAATAAAGGAGTTATCAAGTAAGCTCCTTGATGAATATTATATTTTCCTCCCAACTAGTGAACTTTCATAAATCTTCAAGGAAGCCATCATGAAGCAAGTGGAGGATGGAAACTTTTCAAAGACCTCCATGCATGCAATTTTTGACATATGACTTTCTCTTGATAATCTCAAGACATATCTTGATAGATGCAAGAAGATTCACTCATTTGCCAAAAGATCAATCACCAGAGTTCACACCATAGTGGATTAGATTGTTGGTCCAGATGGGGCATTTGCACTAGAGACAAAGAATAGATATGAAGACTTCCGCACCGAATGCAAGGAACCTTGAAGACTTCTTTTCATTTCCAATGTTAGATAGTTTTTTTATTTCATTTACACATTATGTAAATAGTTGTCAACATCTTACATGTTTTTTCCAAGATGTATTTACATATAAAAACATAGATGGTTTCCTAAAAAGATGGATGGAATTTTTAAAGTCAACTAGTTAATTAGGTCAGATTTTCCTAGATTTGCTCTTCTAATCTTCCTAGATTTTCTCTCCTCTCCCATCTATAAATAAGAGAGGATCCTATTGTAATATTATCTTTTATCTTTTGCAATGAAGTGCTATTGTTTTGAGAAGAAAATAAATGAAACTTTGTGTCATCTTTGTGTATCTATTTTGATCAATAAAGAAGAAAGTTGCATACCAAAATTTGTGTTGGAATCAATTATCTTTTAGATTTGATTGAGATTGGATGTGATTAGTGATAGAGATCTAAAGGGCTTTGAGTAAATCCGTGTAAACTTTGTGTTACACTCTTTTATTTGAATTTATGTTATTTAATTGAATGCTATTGGTGAACTCTCTACAAGACTTTGTGCTTGTATTTTTTCATGTTGTTCATGGATCTGTCATGGAGTATTTAGAAGACTTCCTACTTCTAATACAACACTGGTTATATATCTCAAATTATTCATTGGTGAAAGCTACGAAATGACTTTGTGCCTTCGTGAGTTTTATTATTTTATCATTTACCATGATTATGCTAGCATTCTTGGTCTTTGCTTTGACAAGATAAGAATATCAAAATTACTACTTTGTGTATAGTTTGAAGTTATATTGAATCAAAAACTCAAAACCTTGAAGCATTGTAAAACATATTCTCTAAAAAAAGAGAGAATCATGAATGTGACACTCCCATGTCTTAATCGTAGTGTACATCATTGTGAATACTTAATTAGTTTTACTTAGTTTCAATAAGCAGTAAGAAGGGCGCCTCCCCTTTCTGAGAGGAGAGACCATATCTCACACAACTGTGGTTAAAAGCAAGTTTTGTAATCTATTAAAGGGATTACATAATTTTCACCCAACAACAACGATACCACAATTAAGAGCCAAGGTGAAAATATTCAAGGTGTGAATAAGGTAATGTTGCAATGATCAAAATCAAAAGTCTATCTATTAATAGGGTATGCAAGATGTGAGATGAAGGGATGGAGTACTATGACCTAGGATGAAGACTAAAACCTTTGGTAAACCTAATATATAGTTAATGATCAAACTAAGATAGGTATATCAACTAATCTGATTATCAATGACCTTGGGTATAACAAAGACTGATAGGATATGTTGACAAGGTGGATCTCAAACTGGACTGATCAACTTTGGAACCAACCTAAATGATGAAGGACTAGGATGATTGTTTTCTGAAAGATAAGGTCAAGATAATACAAATTTGAAGCTATGGTCTAGTCTAAGTCTGATGGGATTTCTAACCTAAGATTTACAAGAGGTTTATGCAAGATAAAAAGATAACCTGAAAATTTGACCTATGGGGAATGTCTAATGCAAATGGATGAGGTGATGGGTAATGGTATAAATAAGGTGAGCAAGTCCTTGGTATAATCAAATTTAAAGGTTAAGCTCATTTTGGATATGTAGGCCTAGTTTGTTTCAAGGTTAAAATGTTGTAAGTTTCAGGTGTGATGTTTGATTTGTATTGGAAATGTTTGTTTGAACACACACGCAACACACAATAGACAAAAAGTTTTTGAGTGACTCTAATATAAAATCAGAGAACGTCTGAGTAGGGGCTTATGTTAGTCCCAAAATTGTTTCAATGGTATTGAATTTTTTTGAGAACACTTGTAACCAAGCACAACCTGGTGGAGCTTCTAAATTTTGAAATTTTGCATTGGTTCCTTGCCTTGTCATTATCCTTTGCATTTGTGCCTTAGGGTAGGGTTTAGGGTTTTGGTTCAAAAGCCCTCGTTTCAAATTGCATTGCCTTTTTCCCTAGGTGTTCTATTCCTTCATTGACTTGCTACACTCGGTTGTAGGTCTTTTGAGTTATGACTTAAGTCATCTGAAACATATTGTCACCAACCCCTTGGTCTCGGTTTGTTGATCATCAAATGTTACACTATCGCTTTAATTTTTTCCTAAGTCAGGTGAAATATTTCCCGTTAAACTTACTTAAGTCTTGAAGTCTTTAATCCCATGGGTCTTGGTCCCATCGACCTAGTTGGGTCCCCTTTTTATGACTAAGCTTTTTGCATGTGCAAAATTGTTGATGGTTGGATATGAAGATTTGATCCTAGCCGTTCCCCAGTAGCCCTGCAGGAATAAAATAATGTTTTATAAAAAATAAATAGGGTCAACAAGATGATGGTGTGTCCTATTGCAAGTGTGGGGCTCAGTCTCCAATTACATGCCTGATGATAGAGATTCCATTTTTTTTGCAAAATTTTAGGCAAATCCATGTTTTGGTCATAATTTTTGAGCCTTTGTGCTCAAGGATGGGTTGGGGTTTTGATCTTTAAACCCTCATTTTACAAAATCTCATTATAAACCCCCAAGCATTTTAATTCTGCATTGACCTATTGCTCTAGGTCATCGGTCTTTTAAGTTGTAACTTGGAGCCATTCATAACATGTTATCACTGACCCCTTTTGATCTAGGTTATCGATCACCAAATATTTGGTCACTTGTTTCATATTGCCTAAGTTGGGTTAAATATTTCAGGACAACTTATGCCTTAGGTCAACTTACTGAGGGTTAGGGCTCATCGAACTAGTCATGGCCCCACCTTTAAGAAGATGTGATCCTAGCCGTTCCCCGCCAGCCTCACACAATAAAAATAATGGGTTGTGGGGTTAGTGGGCGGTGGACGCGTGTCCCTTGCAAGTGTGGGGCTTGACCCCCATTATCAAGCATGACATCAAGAAGCTTCAAATAAATGACTATGATGGAGTGTGGGAAGTGATCTTAGCTATTCCCCACTAGCCCTGGAAGAATAAAATAATGGGTTGCGGGGTCACCAAGCGAACGACATGTGGATTCCTTGGCCACTTGGAAAGAGTGGGTGGAGCCTGCGGATGGGTGTGTTGGAACCCAGCTGGATGGATATCATCGACTAAGAATTGGCCAGTGGTAGCAATTGAAAACTCAAATATTTTTGACTCAATCTAAGTCATCTGATACATCACCTCATCAAGAGATCAACGACTTGAATTTAAAATTAGAAACATGGGTATAATAGTCATTTTGTTTTATGTGAATGGGCACTAATGGTAGGAGAAACTTGTAGGATTAATTAAATTTGATCCTTATGCATGTGAATGATTAATCTCATGTAATAATTGAAGTTGGTACACATATTTTCATGCACCTTACCTGGGTGATTAATGGTTGTGATGTGAACACCAATAGTTGATCATTTGCACACTCGTGTGGTGTTCATTGAGCATTAATGATCAACTTGATCAAATTGCTCGATAAATGTGGGCGATGGCTTTAGTTTTCACCGTTACAATCAAGAGATAAAATTCTCTAGGTCTGTGAGAAGAGTGTTCTACATCTGTAAAGTTTTGTCCTCAGTGAAAATGATCAAGTCAGTTATTTTTGCTTCCCTAGTGTGGAAGTCTCCGAGGCTCAATTTGCAAGAATCACACTATAATGATCTGGAGGATGAACATACCATGCCCAAAGTTTCTTAAACTTCTAAGAAAAAAGGTAAGACAGAGGCCCATGGAAAGAAGTCTATGTAGGTTGCTATGAGAAGCAACTACAAGTTAAGGAACTGAGTTGTGACTAGAGAAACGATAGAGGTTAAGGAGAAGGAGCCTACAAAGTTTGTAAGGGAAACAAGGAGAAAGATTAGGTATGATCGAGGTTCTCTAGGATGACATAATTCTCCTATTGAGATTTTAGATAGCCCCTCAAACAGTGAAACTAAGATAGATTCTAGATATCACTAGTATCTTATAGCTACGACTGAAGTGCCAAATTGGGATGATGAGGTGGTAGCGATTGCCTCGATTTCAGTGAGACAACAAGTGGGAATATTCATTATGTTGCTGGCAGGGACACTAGTGAAGAAGAAGTGGTGGCTCCCACAGCCTCTGCAAGGACATGAAGTGGGAGTGTGTTGGCTCTGGTTCTCATTGATCGTGATTACATCTAGTGTCTGGGTTCTGGTTTTTTTGTTTGATGATAGTGATGCTTTGATGGAGTTTTTTGTCTAATGCAGGTGGTTTTTTGGTAATATCCTGAAGAAATTTTAGCTTGACATGGTTGCAAAGTGTAATGGATCATTAAAAACTAACCGTGATTTTGGCGGCATTGACTGTTTCTTCTTAAGCAGAGGGTGTAAAATTTTGCTTCCCTTGTTTTGTAAATGATTATGTCTAACTGTTTGGGAATATCTGAAATGCAGATGAAATTAATTTTGAAATGAAATTGTAACTGTAATTGAGTTGGATGCTTGTTTCTCCCTTTTTCTATAAAAGGGATTTCAGGTCTCATTATAGGGGGTTCAATTTTTGAGTCTCGTTATGGTCTAGGTAGAAGCTAAGCCCAAAAAGGAGTATCCTATAGAAATTGCCAATGAATGGAACTATAAATTGTCTTGGTTATGCATCATGTATGTAAGAATCTTAAATTAGTTTTATAGATGCCACAATTTTGAAAGAAATGCTAGTTCTCGAACATATACTCTCTTGTAGATTATAAATGAAAATGATCAATGATATTTTTGTTCATCTTCAATTGTTTTAATTGAATGTGTGGGTTTGTCTTTGCTTCAATTCAAAAAATTGACTAAATTGCTTAAATGAAGTCACAGGTTTGTGAGTGAAGAGTATAGGATTTGGTAAGAAGTAATATTTTAGATGCAGTGAATTGAATACTACAAGGTAGTATGACAATAGTCTATCAATTTCTGAATTAAATGGCTTATATATTACTGGTTGCATATTTGACTCCATTATCCCAATCGATGAAGCACTGGTCAATTCATTAGGCAATCCTAAAAATAAATGAGCTAGTAATATACCTGACCAGGGATTTAAGATGAGAACGACAATTATTAAAAAATTTCAATCACAAGGAATGGATCTGAAGTACCACCTAATTCCTAGCAATAGATGATAATTTGTTTAAAGATCAACCAAACCTTTAATGGATTATGTCTATTTTCCATGTCATAGGAATAAATCCATGTATAGAAGTGTTCTTGAAAATTTCAATATCAGATGAACACGATAAGGAATACCCTCCTAGGTCCCACAAAGCCTAAAGAGTAGGAGTGAAGGTTTCAAAATCCTTTACTCATTTGTTGGCCACTAGCTTTGAAGATTCCTGAGCATAAGGGTTGGCTACCCTTTAAAGAATTTCAAGTTTTTGTTGGAAAAAACAACCAACAGATTGGCGAATCTACTGTGAAGAATTCATAATCTTTGATTGTAGATTGTTGTATTTCAGAGTCAAATATTTGGTGAATCTGAACTTTGATTCAGATATTGAGAAGCTCTTGGACCTAAAAGTGTTTTGTGTGCAACAAAGTTCAAAGGATCTGAGTGTGACTCCGTTGATGGAGAAGACCCAGAACGGGATTTACCTTTGAAGGAACTTCATATTATTTGAAGTTTAATCCTCAGTAAAATAGGTGGTGACTCTATCTAAAGAACTTGATAAAGAATACAACAATGACCCAGATCTTGCAAATTTATAGTTGGGAGAGAAAGATTGACAACTACTACTGATTTCCAGGTATTCTCATAAATATAAAAAAAATATTATTAAATTTATAGACTATTTATGGGAGATCTTCAAGAATTAAGATGTAAATGATTCCCAATTAGGTGAAATAGCACTAGGAGAGGGAATAGTAATGGAAATTTTAAATGCTTTTGAAGTATAATTTGATATTCATGTATTATGCCAAAGGAGTATGTTATATCTTTGAATTCTACTTACTAGAAGATCTTAAGTAGAATATAGAGTAAATATTTACATTGTAAAAGGGTTCGAGTTTATAATTGCAAAGGGTATTTGAAGTGCTTTTGTAATTATAACATTGATTTTACAAGGCTTGTAAAAGTGAAAGAAAATGCATTATCAATTTGTGCATTCTTGTGGGGAACCAAATATAACAATGTATAATGGGAAGCCTCTATCATGTCAAGGAAATTTTAGTATCGAAAGGTATAGGGCTATAGATTTTAGTAACATTTGTGGTTATCTAAATGTTGTACCATCTAAAATCAGCGAAAAGGTACCAAAGTTCACTGGTGAAAACTATGAATCAACAAGCAAGCATTTGCAAGAATTTTTTGATGTGATGGGAGATTATGAAGTAGACTTTAAGGATGTCATCATGAAATTGTTTGTTTAGTCTCTAAAAGGAGATGCCAGAGGTTGGTTCTCATATCTACTAGCATCCTTTATACATTCATGGGATGAGTTTAAAATAGTGTTCATGAAGTAGTTTGGTAAAAGGTGTTGGAACTATGAAATTCTGACAATCTCATTAACCCTTCATGATTATTAGTCTCCCAAAAAGGTTCATAATACAAACATAAAAATCCTCACACAGCATTTTTTACCAAAATCCGGATTAAATTTTGCCATAAAGCCCCATAAATTTCATATGGCATTAAATCTTTAACATATGAAAATATCGGCATAAGTTGATGCAGGTCTCATCGATGATAATATACATATCCTCAATATATCGGCAAGACATCAGAAGGGTCATACCGATAAAGTTATACACCAAGAGAATGCGGGTTTGTATTTCTTATCGGCAAGACAAAAGGTATCGGCGTGACGATGTAAGGTCATATCAAGCTAGGTTACCTTTTACCGATTGGAGTAAAGTAAAGTCCATTAGAGAGACTATGGTCATTGGAGAGAGATTTCAGAGCACTTCCCAAAGCGTTACTGGTCTTGCCGATAAAACAAAGGGAGGACTCACTCGGTAAGACAAATGATGCCGAGGAGAGTTCAGAAAGTCTTACCGACCCCTTGAGTTACACTGACATAACTGAGCATGTGGAGATAAAAGGTGTCGAGAAGACAATGCGTGTGGTCTAGCCGAAGAAAAATCTTATCAGTGAGATATGTATCAATGGGGAGATCTAAGAGACATTACGGTGAGTATCATTCTATCAATAGGAAAAATGCTTGGTCTCGGTGACATAAGTCGATAAAGTGAACATCTCGGTGAGACGAAGAGCTTTCAGAGTAAGGTGAAGAACCGTTGGCCCGATTCATTAAGTCTGGGCGATAGTTGCTTTGGTGAAGGTCATGGAGATATAAAAAGAAAAAGGAAAGAAACTATCGGGGAGACTTGTGATGTCGAGGGAACTGGAAGATGTCTTAGCGGGGTGAACGTTGAACAAGCGGATCGGCTAGAGATTTGAAATGTCTTGCCAATATGATCCCTGATTTGACAACGAGAAATTTAAAAAACTTGTAGCATTCATGCCTCAGTAAAGACATTAATGGCGCCATGAAGCGTAAAAGATTTTGCATATCAGGGTATGCTCAATTGAAATCATTGCTTCACGGAATTGGTAGAGAAGGAGAGCAAGGGAACCAATAGAACAATTAGGGCATTCATCTAACTTAGATTTACAAGCAAAATACAGTAAGTTTCTCATCTTCTCAGAATTCATGAATTTTGAATATGGAAGGCACTAGTTCAGGAAAAATAAAGGGAAGAAAACCCAGGGAGGGTAATCAATCAAAGGCAGAGAAGCAAAAAATTGAATTGCAACAAGAGGGCACTAAAAGGAAGTTGAATCAAGACCTCATAGACCAGTTACCTAGTTTTGGGCCTAAAGCTAGGCATTCTGCACAGTTCAAAGCGGAAATTGACAAATTAGACGATAAATGCAAATTCATAGGGGATGTTTGGACTCCAATTAGAGGGTATGAGTTCTTCAATTTCCATTATCACAAAAGAAATTGCTTTGAGCCAGTATGCAATCCGTGGAGGCTCAATTTGAGAAAACTGGTGTGCCCTAATGTTTTTATTGATGTCAAACTGGTAAAATTGCTGGCTGGACATTATAAGCCGAAGAATAAAGCTATATGTGACTTGTTAGGGAATCCATTGATACATATATCTGAGAATGCAATAGCTAAGGTTTTCAGATTGGAAGGAATATGCAGCGAGAAAATAATAAGTGAAGAACTAGATAGTGAATTGAGAAGAATGGACACCATTTATAAAGGATGGAGATTGCCCCTACACATAATAAGATGTCTTGGCAAACCTACTCCGATGGAAGACAGTGAGGGACCACCATTTCACGTAGATCTCTTCGAACCCTACCTGAAGTACAATTATTTTTCAGTGGGACAGGTATTGGGGATGGAAGTCCTAGAGCATATGGCGGTTGTACCCATGGTGATTGCTGCAGATATTTAGTATCACAATTCTAGATCATTTGATTATGCTTCACATGTATTTAAGGAACTGGATGCAGGGTTGATAGCAATAAAGAATGGGGCCTCTGTCCTCCATCTCAGGAATTATTCACTGTTGATGCACTTGGTGTTGTATTTTGGACAAGAGTTAGGTTTATGGCCCTAGGAGCTGAGGATCTCACAATCTGATAAGGAAGGTAGGCCATTGCCTGTTTAGTTATGGACTGCTATTTGGGATAGCAGGTTTGCTAATTCCAATTTCTTGCATTTTGAAGAATTTTTTGTGAAGCCTTTGTATAGATTTTTTAATCATCCTTGTGATTTTTCCTTATCTGAAGAAGTAAAGAGGTTTCTTAGGCCTAGGGATTATAATGGACAAATCAACCACAATTGGGGGGATTGGTACTGCTTAGAGAATGCCACAATGATTAGGGTTTATGGTTTTGAGGATACACCATTCATTTTGCCTAGAATTGTCCCAGATAGAATTACATACTTAGAAATTGTTAGGCAAATGGATTTCTCCACTGTCATGACCTTAAGTTCATATGGGAAATAGGCCTTTATGCCCAATACATTGTGTTTTGGTGATTTTACTATATTGGCCAAGGAGGGTTACAATCTGATTCTGGATAAATTATTGCACTACAACATGAGAAGAGCACCATCAAGAAAAAATTTGATCTAGAGGGATAAATCCACTCTTCCAGGCAAAGAATAAATTTTGGAGGCTACCAGCATGTACCCTATCAAATTGATGACATATTCAGAAATTTGGAGGCAGAGGAAGCAGAAATGGTGATTGAGAAACATGATCTGGAGTTGGTGGATGCTGAGTTGTTATCCTCCATTAAAGGGATATCAGAAGCTGGTAGGCCACAAGGCTCATCTGGGAAGGTATCAAGAATAAGGACTTAGGATTATGCCTATGTTGCTAGAGAAACAGATGTTGAGGAAACTATGGATGTAGATACGAGACATGAAGATTATAGGTCTTTTATAGAAGATGATGAATTTGTGAAGACCTCAAAGTTTAAAACCTTTTTATACAAGCAAAAGGGAAAGAGATAAGAGGACTAGTTGATAATGTCACACCAGGAAATGAGGATCAATTGTTAAAAAGCTTAAGGGATGAGGTAGACAAAGAGATGACGAACATGACCCCTGAAAAGGGAAGGGAGATGTTAGAAAAGGTAGGTGTTATGATTTTCCCAGGTTTGGATCTAAATTCTGCATTAGTTTTTGACAGTTCTTGAAAGATAACAATGTTACCCACAAGCTCAACATAGAGAAGGTGATAGAGGTATATACAGGATCAAGATACAATCCTGATGATGAAACATTTATGATTTGGGCTTTGTATCCTCCTCACAAGAAGTCAATTGTTATTGATACTGAGAAGGCATTTGGACATGTCATGACTCTGAAGGTTGGAGAGGTTGATCCTGTTGCAACTGCAGACATTGGGATAAATATAGCCAAGTTGAATAAAGCCCAGATCCAAGCATTGATCAGAGAGAGAGAAATGTATAAAACCAATAATGAGAGAATGCTAAGAGAGAATGAACGTCTAAAAGACTTGGTAGGTGCTGTAACAGGGCCAACAAAGATGCTCACCCAAGGTGAGAGTTCATAGAAAAAGGGACCATTGGGAAGGGTCAAGTGCATACTCACAAGGAAAAGTAGACACATTCATTGCAATCATCAAAAAGAGGTAGGTTGTTTTAAACACTTGGTTGAATAAACTTTGGGGAAAACATTCACAATACATGGATGCTATAAAAGAGAATAAGAGAGTGGATGACAGAATCCAAGAAAGAATTGAGGAAATGAAAAGGGGTACTCCTAATGCTATAGGAATTGAAAATGCCAATTGTATCATTGATAAGCATAGGGAATTCTTTGAGGAATTACAAGGGGATGTGCAGGGATTGGTAGAAGCTGCTAATGATAGATTGACTAAGTTCTGCAATGATGAATGAAAACTGAAAGAAGCAACTACATGGAAAGGAAAATGCGAATCGATACTCCAAGAGGTATTGAACATAGCCACTGCAAAGAACATAACATTGGATGAAGCATGTGAGCAAAATGAATGAATTATACATAACATTGCAATGAACAGAACATAAGCACCAAGATTATACAGAGCACATGTTTGCAGTTCATTTGTGGCTTAACAAAAATTAATTAATGATAAACTTGTTAAAATTTTATGCTTAAGACTTTTTCGAAAAGGCACATCCTTTTGCAAACTGATGTATAAATATCCATTGTTGGATAATAGAAGGTGAGGAAGAAGATAGAATTAAAATAGGATAGACTGCTGTAAGCACTATATTTTCATAATGATATTCACGTAGACTATGCTGGATGCATGAATTTTGAAGGAGATAATGAAAGACTATTGATTTAGTGGTTTCATTCTAGTATCAATTGTTTGTTGGATTCCTGTAATTATTTGATTGTCTCCAATCTGATGTTTCTTGATTGTTTAAATTGAAGTGTCGAGTATATATTCAATTTATCATTGCACATTTGTTGTTTATGTGTGATTTGATTTATTGGATTCTTTAAAGAAGAATTAAATTCCTTTCAATCAATTATAGTAATCTGGGAATGTTATTTGGATCACTAAGAAGAATCAGATAATTAGATTTGATATTCTGCCTCAAGTAGGGTTTATCAATTACATCCTTGTTTGTTTATACTAGTTATAAACTCATAGTTGTATGCCAAACGATTAGAGAATTTGCTAGATAGAAACCACTCATCATAGGCCTCCATTTGACTCTGCTTTACCCAATAAGGCACTGGTCTCCCTTATTTTCATTACATTAGTTTTATTCATCTCATTTGATATCCCTTAATTGAACATATTAATTTATACCTTGATATTGCATATACAATTCATACCAAATTAGGATCATATCTTTCCATTGTTAAATTTCCATTTGTGGATAGTTAGATCAATTTGGAAACATAAATTCAAAATCTGTGCTCCTCATATAGGTGCACCTGCCTAGGTCTAGCAGAGCCTTAAGAGTAGAGGGTTTAACCATATTGGTTGGCCTTGTTAGTTGACCAATAACATAGTGAGAGTTTGGCAACCTCTCATGGTTCATTCAAAGCAACATTTTTGAGACCTAACAAATTGGTGACTTTGCCGAGGAAAACTAGAGAATTGTTTGGTAGTAGACAACCTTTCCATATAAAGTCACTAAAAGAAAATCATAATTGAAATTTGAAAGAAATCGACTCCGCTGGGTAAAATAACCACAAGATCTTTTCTCACTTTTAGAAAAAGTGGGTGGCGACTCTGAATGAACAAAAGCATTGAGATTGATACAATAAGATACAAATCAGAAAGGCATCGACCTAGAGTTTAGACCATCACAGTTTCTTACAACATGCAAGGAAGGAGATCTTTGTACAAAGAGGGAGATGGTCCTAATGACAAGGGTAAAGAACTTATAAAAGTGATCAAAGCAAGAAGGTATTCAATGACCTAGATCCAGCCATAAAAAATAGAATATCAAACCACCTATGAAAACTCACAATTCATATGAGGCATTAACAATTGAAAATAGCCCATCTAAAGAGCTTCATACCCCTGAAGAGAAGAGAAATCCTTTTCATCAAATAAGCCATGATAAAGATGAAGAGTTCATGGCTTAATTTGAAGCTAAGAAAAGGAGAGAATTTGAATGTGATCAGAGAACTGCACTTTTTGAGGAAGGACTCAAATATGAGGTAGCATTTGAAGAAAACCATGAACTCATGACACAAAATGAAGAAGATACACAATGGGAGAAAATGAGGCAACATGTAGAAAAAATAAGGGTACAATACAAGCAACAACTTCAAGTAATGGAAGAATTGAGAAAGATGAAGTTACACAAAGCTCAAATCCAAACATCAGTGGCTGAGTCACCCAAATATACACCCCCCCATAAAAGCAACAATATGAAGCCATCAAATTCCCCTCAAGCCCACCAAAATCAGCCTAGAAATCAATATAGAAACATAAATGCTCCACCACAACACCGAAATATTCAACCACCTCCTCATCAGCAGAATGTACCCCCACAAGGCCCATAATATATGGAAAATAATAACCCACTCTACCAGCATCAACATTTCCAAAATCCCCCTCCACAATGCACAACCATGATTAGACAATTTGATCTTGTTGGATTTCAAATCTACCCTTACCCCCTAGACAACAATTGGAGGAACTTAGTCCCTAAATTCATAGGAAGTAATGTAGTTACAGCTGAGGAACATCTGAGAAATTTTAAAGCAGTCATTCAAGACTTGGATATTCAGTATGAGGATGTACAAATGAGAATATTTATGATGTCACTGATTGAGGATGCCAGAGACTGGTTTAACAGTCTGCCAACTGCATCCATTTATTCCATTCAGGTGTTTCATGAACAATTTCTTCAACAATATGGGAATTAGTGTGCATCAGATTTTGCCTCGCATGAGCTAGTGACTATCCAAAAGCATCAAAATGAGTCATTCTTTGATTTTAACCAAAGGTTTGTTAAATTGCATAATAAAATACCTCAAGCATCCAAGTTTGTTGATCCTGCTGTGTTGAGCATCTATTTGAAAGCCTTTGACCCCAAGACAGGATATGAATTGAGAAATAGAGGTCCTAGGAATCTAGCTGAGGCCCAAAAGATAGCCTTAACTATTGAAAATAATAGGAAGGCTACAGGGATGTTTTCTAAAAGGGAAAACCCTAGGGTTCCCCAATATGCTCCCCCAAACAGACAAGAGAAAACATATAGGAATGAAATACCAAGGCTACATGACATGCCTTATAATACCAATTGGAAGGATGGGAAGCTGGTAAATGATAGGCCAAGAAATAAAGAAATGCTAGATCCATTAAAAAGGAAAGGGACATATATGGTAGATAAGAGTCCCTGGTGCTCAGTCTGTTATGTACCACATTCCCCAGAGCATTGTGTAACAGCTCAGTCAGTAGTGGAAGAAGACACGCTGGAAAATGATGGTGGTGAAAACTAGAATGTCTACATAACTTCCCACACTCTTAACTCTTTGGAGTAGGAATATGCATCTTCAGAGGAGGAAGGATATGAATATAATGTCGATCACCAAAAATACAATATTCACATGGCAAAGCAACATGTTTTGTTTGATCATGAGGAAAATGATAACGAGCAAGATCCCCCTATTGCATCAAGTCAGACTAATAGATGCAAATATAAGAAGACCAAGTGAAGAAGAGATTAAGAGATTGACAATTGCAACAGTGGAGGAAGCCAAAAACAAATATCGTTTGAGAAATAGGATGGTGAATAGGGATGAGGGTATCCCAAGAGGGATATTTATAAAAAATAAAAAAGCATCAGATGAGACATCAAAAGGGACTAATGATAAACAACCAGACAAAAGAGAACATAAGGGATCTCCTAAGGAGGAAAGTAAGAAATTTCCCATTGAGAAGCAAAAGCCAGACCAAACATCCAAAAGGGAAAAGGAAGAAAACAAAGGAGAATGCACTAAACCTAAAAAGGCAATCAGAACTAAAGGTACATCCTTTGATTTTATACAAGCTTTATCTCAATTGAAATGTCTTTCCCATTAATTGAAATGATGAAAATCAAGGAATATAGGGAAAGCACCATACAATTAATTTCTAATGGAAATCAAAATATAAGCCCTGAAAACAAAAAGGTCTCTAAAATAAATAATAAAAGGAAGGAGGTAAAAATCCCAGAGGCTTGCCTTATGAACACACCGCAGATTGACCCATTCTTCACCACTTTACTCATAAGCGGAAAACTAGTAAGAAATTGCATGATAGACTCAGGTGCCTCCATGAATATCATGCCATTAGGGGTGATGAAGCAACTCGGTCTGTGGATAGATGTGGAAGGAGGTAAATGCTACACCATGGATATCAAGCCTATCCTGGTTGTGGGAATAATGAAGAATGTGGAAATACGATTAGCAACTTACCCACAAGCTGCTTACACTATTGACATAACTGTAACTGATACACCTCCCCAGTTTGGAATGCTTCTATCAAGGCAGTGGACTGCTGTAGTAGGAGGCAATGTATAGTTTGACTTATCATATGCCACCATACCAGTGAATGGAGAAGAGGTAAAATTGTATACAGGACCTAAAATGAATCAAATTGTTGAATATGCTCCTCAAGAGCCATTGAATTGCTTCTGTGATGTTGATTTGGGAAGTTTTAGAGTAGAATTATCTCAACCTGAGTTGGTCAGAAAAAATACAATTGATAAAAACATTTCTGAAAATCAACAAGGGATATGGAAGATGTACTTCGATGGAGCATGCAACCAAGAGGGTAATGGAGTTGGTATAGTTTTTATATCACCTGATGGTTCAACTTTCAAATATTCATTTTTGTTCGTATTTGAATTTACAAACAACGTAGCGAAATATGAAGCTTTGTTGACAGGATTGAATCTAGCTGTTAAACACAAGATTAAACTCTTAATAGTTTTTGGGGACTCAGAGCTAGTTGTATCTCAGATCAGATCAAAATATGTAGCAAAAAATAAAAGGCTGAAACAGTACAAAAATGCAATATGGGACACAATTGAACTATTTGATGCTTTCTCCATTGATTGGGTAGATAGATCAAAAAATATAATGACAGACTTCTTGGCGAATGTAGCACTAAAACAAGATGATATCATGCTAGCAGGATTGTCCCAAGTTGAGTTCAAAGCAAGACCTGTTGTACCGGACAATGTATATAGTTGGCAGGTTTTTAATGATGACACTGATCTTTTAAAATTTCTTCACTGTATAGACCGGTATGAGGCTCAGGAAATTGATTTCAACGCCTTTGTGGAAGAGATAGATGGAGAATAGATAGTATTTGAAAAGAAAATCCTGCAACTTAAGACTAATAAACTTCCTAAGGGGTTAGTAGCATTGGAAAGAGTATATGATGGGAGTGATCGATCCCTTATGAAACAAACACCAGTCAAAAGGGAAGATATTGAAGAAATAAACTTAGGGACCGAACTGTCACCAAGGAAGGTATATATTGGGAAGAAGATAAGCCCTACTGTCCGAGGGATGCTGATTTTATTGTTAAGAAAGTATAAACATGTGTTTGCATGGTCTTATGAGGACCTCAAGGCATATAGGGAGGATTTATTTCAACATGAAATCCCGTTAAAAGCAGATGCAAAGCCATTTAGATAGAAACAAATGCCCATTAACCCCACACTGGAACCAAAAATGCAAGAGGAGTTGGCCAAACTTAGAGATGGGGTATCATTAAACTTGTCAGGCATTCAACATGGGTGTCAAACCTTGTTCCTGTTAGAAAGAAAAATGGAGATATCAGACTGTGTGTAGATTTTAGAAATTTGAATGTAGCATCTCTCAAAGATAACTACCCACTGCCTAACATGGAAGCCATACTGCATAAGGTAACCAGGTGTGAGCTGCTGTCTATGATGGATGGTTTTTCTGGTTATAACTAGGTTAAGGTCAAGGAATGTGAGCAGTACAAAACAACTTTCACAACCCCATGGGGAACATATGTATATGTGAGGATGCCTTTTAGTCTCACTAATGTGGGAGCAACCTTTCAAATGGCTATGGACTCAGCATTTGCTGACCTAATCAATGCTATAATGGTGGTGTATCAAGATGACCTTACGACTTACTCAAAAAGGGCTGAAGATCATATAGGGCATCTTGAAAAAATATTCATTAAAGCTTTAGAATATGGCATTAGTTTGAACATTAAGAAATGTCATTTTGCTGTTACAGAGGGAAAACTCTTAGGACACATTGTATCAAAAGAGGGAGTTATGATACATCCTGAGAGAGTTGAGGCTCCTATTCCTAAAAATGTGAAAGCCATCCAATCATTCTTTGGGAAGATTAATTTTGTTAGGAGGTTTGTGTCCAACTTTGCTGAGATTGTCAAACCCATATCAAAAATGCTAAAGAAAGGACAAAAGATTGAATGGACCCTAGAAGCATTAGAATCCTTTATATCCATTAAAAGAGCCATTAAGGAAGCCCTTGTCCTCAAGTCTCCTGATTTCACAAAACCTTTTCAAATATTTTCATTTGCTTCCCTGCATACAATAGCTGCTGTCATGTTACAGAAAAATGAGGATGGTCATGAGCAACCTGTATCTTTCTTTAGTAAATCTTTATAGGGATTGGAGTTGAAGTATGACATAATGGAAAAACAAGCCTTTGCACTGGTAAAGGCCACAAAAGCCTTTAGAACGTATCTTGTTGGAGCCAAAGTAATTGTATATGTTCCTCACACAGTAGTCAAAGACATCTTGACACAATCAGAAGTGACAGGGAAGAGGTGCAAGTGGATTAACAAAATTCAGGAATTTGATATGGAAATACAAATTACTAAATTGATAAGAGGCCAAGGATTGGCCAAATTAATGGCAGAAACAAACATTGAGGCAAATAAAATTTGCAATGTACAAGAAGAAGGAAATGCAATTGCAAGTATTGAACATACACCCTGGTACACACACATCATGCATTACCTTAGGAACACAAAGTGCTTGGAAGGATTCAATGATAACCAGAAAAGAACTTTAAAACTGCAGGCCTTTAAATATGTATTTATAGAAGGAGATTTATTCTAGAAAAATAGAGATGGAATGCTTCTATTATGTTTGGATGAGTCACAAGCTGATCATGTTCTGAAAGAAATGCACGAAGGGGTCTGTGGAGGGAATTATTCAACAAAAATAACTGCACATAAAATCCTCAGGGTAGGTTATTATTGGCCAAAAGTTTTTAATGATTCATTTTCATATGTAAGGAAGTGTGAAGCATGCCAAAATTTCTCAGGGAAAATGAAGTATCGGGGAGCTCTACCACTTAGACCTATGCAGGTTGAAGCCCCTTTTCATTAGTGGGGGATTGATTTCATTGGGGAAATACAAGAGAAATCAAGTGGAGGACATAGGTGGATACTAGTGGCCACTAATTACTTCACCAAATGGGTGGAGGCAATCCCAACCAAGCAAGCAACAAGTAAAGTTGTAATCAAATTTTTAATGGATAACATTATTACTAGATTCGGTACACCATTGAGAGTGATTACATATAATGGGATGTGCTTTAGGTCTGATGAGTTCAAAGAGTTTTGTAGAACATATGGCATTAATGTTTCTTATTCTGCCCCATATCATCCACAAGCCAATGGTCAGGCAAAATCTAGCAACAAGAGTCTTTTAAAAGTCATAAAAAGTATGCTCAGTAAGAACAAAAAATCTTGGGATTCAAAGTTAAGATTGGCTGTATGGGCGGATAGGATTACTATCAAAAAGGCAATTGGAAAATCCCCATATGAATTAGTGTATGGAACACAAGCTAGGATGCCTTTGGAAAATTTATTGCCAGTTTACAAATTTATCCTTCAAGAAGATATAGATGTTCCTGAACCAATGGAGGAGAGAATGGAGCAACTTGCAGAACTTGATGAAATAAGGAGAATAGTTCAAAACCAGAACATGAAATTGCAAGCACAAATGAAATATTTGTTTGACAAAAAAGCAAAAAATAGAAAATTTGAAAAGGATGATTTGGTATTGATGTGGAATGCTAGGTGCCAGGAGAAGGGAAAACATGGAAAATTTGAGGCACTATGGTTAGGACCTTTTGTTATTATTGACAAGAAAGGAGAGGATTCATATTATTTGCAAACTATGAGTGGTGAAGAACATGAGTTGCCTGTACATGGGCAATTTTTAAAAACCTTTTTCTCTTAAAAGTCACAGAGGATCAAGGGTGAAGAAAACTTCTCGTAAACTTTCCATGCACAGTAGTATAGGAAGTAAAGGATATAGGAAATTGCTAGTACATGGACAATCCTAGAAATCCTTATTTGATCTTTTCTCCATGTACAATAGTTTAGGATCATATTCATCTCCACTTATTTTCATCCATATTGTTTTGTCTACTCACCTAGAGATCTAGATCCTTGCAATGATCTCACAATCATTCATCCCCAGACAGAGCCACTATTGGAACTATGAAATTATGACAATCTCATTAACCCTTCATGATTATTAGTCTCCCAAAAAGGTTCATAATACAGACATAAAAATCCTCACATAGCATTTTTTACCAAAATCCAGATTAAATTTTGCCATAAAGCACCATAAATTTCATCTGGCATTAAATCTTTAACATATGAAAATATTGGCATAAGTTGATGTAGGTCTCATCGATGATAATATACATATCCTCAATATATCGGCAAGACATCAGAAGGGTCATACCGATAAAGTTATACACCAAGAAAATGCAGGTTTTTATTTCTTATCGGCAAGACAAAAGGTATCGGTGTGACGATGTAAGGTCATATCGAGCTAGGTTACCTTTAAAATATTGGAGTAAAGTAAAGTCCATTAGAGAGACTATGGTCATCGGAGAGAGATTTTAGAGCACTGCCCGAAGCGTTACTGGTCTTGCCGATAAAGCAAAGGGAGGACTCACTCGGTAAGAAAAATGATGCCGGGGAGAGTTCAGAAAGTCTTACCGACCCCTCGAGTTACATTGATAGAACTGAGCATGCGGAGATAAAAGGTGTCGAGAAGACAATGCATGTGGTCTCACCGAAGAAAAAGCGTATCGGTGAGATATGTCTCAGTGGGGAGATCTAAGAGACATTACGGCGAGTATCATTCTGTCGGTAGGAAAAATTCGTGGTCTTGGCGACATAAGTCGATAAAGTGAACATCTCGGTGAGACGAAGAGCTTTCAGAGTAAGTTGAAGAATTGTTGGCCCGATTCATTAAGTCTAGGCGATAGTTGCTTCGGTGAAGGTCATGGCAATATAAAAAGCAAAAGGAAAGAAACTATCAGGGAGACTTGTGATGTCGGGGGAATTGCAAGACGTCTTAGCGGATGGGTGAACGTTGAATAGGCAGATTGGCCAGAGATTTGAAATGTCTTGCCGATATGATCCTTGATGTGACAGTGAGAATTTTGAAAAACTTGCAGCATTTATGCCTCAGTAAAGACATTAATGGCGCCACGAAGCGTAAAAGATTTTGCATATCAGGGTATGCTCAATTGAAATCATTGCTTCACGAAATTGGTAGCGAAGGAGAGCAAGGGAACCAGCAGAACAATTAGGGCATTCATCTAACTTTTATTTATAGGAAAAATACAGTAAGTTTCTCATCTTCTCAGAATTCATGAATTTTGAATATGGAAGGCACTAGTTTAGGAAAAATAAAGGGAAGAAAACCTGGGGAGGGTAATTAATCAAAGGAAAAGAAGCAAAAAAATGAATTGCAACCAGAGGGCACTAAAAGGAAGTTGAATCAAGACCTCATAGACTAGTTACCTGGTTCTGGTCCTAAAGCTAGGCGTTGTGTGCAACTCAAAGCGAAAACTGACAAATTAGACGACAAATGCAAATTCATAGGGGATGTTTGGACTCCAATTAGAGGGTATGAGTTGTTCATTTTTCATTATCACAAGAGAAATCACTTTGAGCCAGTATGCAATCCGTGGAGGCTCAATTTGGGAAAACTGGTGTGCCCTAATGTTTTTATTGATGTCAAACTGGTAAAATTGCTGGCTGGACATTATAACCTAAAGAATAAAGCTTTATGTGACTTGTTAGGGAATCCATTGATACATATATCTGAGAATGCAATAGTTGAGGTTTTCAGATTGGAAGGAATATACAGTGAGAAAATAATAAGTGAAGAACTAGATAGTGAATTCAAAAGAATGGAATCCATTTATAAAGGATGGAGATTGCCCCTGAACAAAATAAGATGTCATGGCAAACCTACTCCGATGGAAGACAGTGAGGGACCACCATTTCACATAGATCTCTTCGAACCCTACCTCAAGTACAGTTATTTTTCAGTGGGAAAGGTATTGGGGATGGAAGTCCCAGAGCATATGGCGGTTGTGCCCATGGTGATTGCTACAGATATTCAGTATCACAATTCCAGATCATTTGATTATGCTTCACATGAATTTAAGGAACTGGATGCAAGGTTGATAGCAATAAAGAATGGGGCCTCTGTCCTCCATCTCAGGAATTATTCATTGTTGATGCAATTGGTGTTGTATTTTGGACAAGAGTTAGGTTTATGTCCCCAAGAGTTGAGGATCTCACAATATGATAAGGAAGGTAGGCCATTGCCTGTTTAGTTATCGACTTCTATTTGGGACAACAGGTTTGCTAATTCCAATTTCTTGCATTTTGAAGAATTCTTTGTGAAGCCTTTGTATAGATTTTTTAATCATCCTTATGATTATTCCTTATCTGAAGAAGTAAAGAGGTTTCTTAGGCCTAGGGATTATAATTGACCAATCAACCACAACTAGGGGGATTGTTACTGCTTAGAGAATGCCACAATGATTAGGGTTTATGGTTTTGAGGACACACCATTCATTTTTCCTAGAACTGTCCCAGATAAAATTGCATACTTAGAAATTGTTAAGGAAAATGGATTTCTCCAGTGTCATGAACTTAAGTTCATATGGGAAACAAGCCTTTATGCCTAGTACATTGTGTTTTGGTGATTTTACTATATTGGCCTAGGAGGGTTACAATCTGATTCTGGATAAATTATTGCACTACAACATGAGAAGAGCACCATCAAGAAAAAACTTTGATCCAGAGGGATATATCCACTCTACCAGACAAAGAATAAATTTTGGAGGGTACCAACATGTACCCTATCAATCTGATGACCTAATCAGAAATCTAGAGGCAGAGGAAGCAGAAATGGTGATTGAGAAACATGATCTGGAGTTGGTGGATGCTGAGTTGTTATCCTCCATTAAAGGGATATTAGAAGCTGGCAGGCCACAAGACTCATTTGGGAAGGTATCGAGAATAAGGACTCAGGATTATGCCTATGTTGCCAGAGAAATAGATGTTGAGGAAACTATGGATGTAGATATGAGACATGAAGATTATAGGTCTTTTATAGAAGATGATGAATTTGTGAAGACCTCGGAGTTTAAAACCTTTTTATATAAGCAAAAAGGGAAAGAGATAAGAGGATTGGTTGACAATGCCACACCAGGAAATGAGGATCAATTGTTAAAAAGCTTAAGGGATGAGGTAGACAAAGAGATGATGAACATGACCCTTGAAAAAGGAAGGGAGATGTTAGAAAAGGTAGGTATTATGATTTTCCCAGGTTTAAATCTAAATTCTGCATTAGTTTTTGACAGTTTCTTGAAAGATAACAATTCTACACACAAGCTCAACATAGAGAAGGTGACAGAGGTATATACAGGATCAAGATACAATCTCGATGATGAAACATTGATGATTTGGGCTTTGTATCCTCCCCACAAGAAGTCAATTGTTATTGATACTGAGAAGGCATTCAGACATGTCATGACTCTGAAGGCTGGAGAGGTTGATCCTGTTGCAACTGCGGACATTGGGATAAATAAAGCCCAGATCCAAGCATTGATCAGAGAGAGAGAGAAATGTATAAAACCAATAATGAGAGAATGCTGAGAGAGAATGTTGAGAGAGAATGAACATCTAAAAGACTTGGTAGGTGTTGTAACAAGGCCAATGAAGATGCTCACCCAAGGTGAGAGTTCACAGAAAAGGGACCATTGGGAAGGGTCAAGTGCATACTCACAAGGAAAAGTAGACACACTCACTGCAATCATCAAAAAGAGGCAGGCTATTTTAAACACTTGGTTGATTAAAATTTGGGGAAAACATTCACAATACGTGGATGCTATAAAAGAGCATAAGAGAGTGGATGACAGAATCCAAGAAAGAATTGAGGAAATGAAAAGGGGTACTCCTAATGCTGCAAGAATTGAAAATGCCAATCGTATCATGGATAAGCACAGGGAATTCTTTGAGGAATTACAAGTGGATGTGTAGGGATTGGTAGAAGCTACTAATGACAGATTGACTAAGTTCTGCGATGATGAAGGAAAACTAAAAGAAGCAACTACATGGAAAGGCGAATGCGAATCGATATTCCAAGAGATATTGAACATAGCCACTGCAAAGAACATAACATTGGATGAAGCATGTGAGCAAAACAAATGAATGATGATGATGGAGATCATGATTCATGATGTGTTAGGAGATGCAAACACACATAAGCACCAGGATTATACAGAGCACATGTTTGCAGTTCATTTGTGGCTTAACAAAAATTAATTAATGATAAACTTGTTAAAATTTTATGCTTAAGACTTTTTCAAAATGGCACATCCTTTTGCAAACTGATGTATAAATATCCATTGTTTGATAATAGAAGGTGAGGAAGAAGATAGAATTAAAATAGGATAGACTGCTGTAAGCACTATATTTTCAAAATGATATTCACGGAGACTATGCTGCATGTATGAATTTTGAAGGAGATAATGAAAGACTATTGATTTAGTGGTTTCATTCTGGTATCAATTGTTTGTTGGATTCCTGTAATTATTTGATTGTCTCCAATTTGATATTTCTTGATTGTTTAAATTGAAGTATCAAGTATATATTCAATTTACCAGTGCACATTTGTTGTTTCCGTGTGATTTGATTTATTGGATTCTTTAAAGAAGAATTAAATTCCTTTCAATCAATTACAATAATCTGGGAATGTTATTTGGATCAATAAGAAGAATCAAATAATTAGATTTGATATTCTACCTCAAGTAGGGTTTATCAATTACATCCTTGCATGTTTATACCAGTTATAAACTCATAGTTGTATGCCAAACGATTAGAGAATTTTCTAGATAGAAACCACTCATCATAGGCCTCCATTTGAATCCACTTTACCCAATAAGGCACTGGTCTCCCTTATTTTCATTACATTAGTTTTATTCATCTCATTTGACATCCCTTAATTGAACATATTAATTTATACCTTGATATTGCATATACAATTCATACCAAATTAGGATCATATCTTTCCATTGTTAAATTTCCATTTGTGGATAGTTAGATCAAGTAGGAAACATAAATTCAAAATCTGTGCTGCTCATATAGGTGCACCCACCTAGGTCTAGTAGAGCCTTAAGAGTAGAGGGTTCAACCATACTAGTTGGCCTTGTTAGTTGACCAATAACGTAGTGAGATTTTGACAACCTCTCATGGTTCATTCAAACCAGCGTTTTTGAGACCCAACAAAAGGATTGACCTGGTCTTAATAAGATAAAAGTTCACAAGCATGGAGAAAGAAGAGGTTGAATTAGTCCCCTCTTTTAGTCTCATATTTTCAAAGATAATAAGAGAAATACCTGAAAGCATAAGACCAAATGATGCAGAATGTCTGGTCGTGTAATTAGGTGCATTTGATAAAAAAATGAGTTATCTATTAAGATAAAAAGAGCTAAAAACATTGCACCAAGCATATAAAATTTCTATAGATATTGAGAACAACTTGAAATATTGAATTATGAAAGGATCTTCAACCATTAGTATTGGTCATCCTAGTACATTTCATGCAAATAGAACCAGTGGATTGGTCAGTAGAGACATATGTCAAGATGATAAGTCATTTGATGTTCCAATTCCTCCATCACCACAATATGAGGATCATAGTAGATCCCAAGTTGAAGATTCACAAGATCAAAGCAAAGGTGATCAAGTGTTCTTTGTTAAAGGATTGTACGAAATGCAAAGGCAAAAAGAGGAATCACCTTATGATTTGTTCTCTAGGTTTGTGGATGCTTTTTTGGAGGTACCCAAAAGTGTCAAACTAGAAGATTCAAGGTGTATTGATTTATTTTGTGAAATGTACCAATCAGTACTGAGTACCTTGTGAAAGGAATTGGGGCCTCATAGTTTAAGCCAAGTAATTGATTGGATAAAGATTGTGGAGGGAGCCAAGAATGATTATGCAGAACATGTAATGCCCCTGAATGTTAGTTGGTGTAGTCTTATTGAGAAAGATTAGAAGCAATGCAGAGAGATGAAGAAAATGCATCAGAATATGAACATCCATTCTATTGTATGGGAGAGTATAATGATTGTAATCAATTCACAAATAACATATCTGTAAATCAGTACAACAGTGATGGAGATGAAGAAACACAATATGATAACATTAGGGATGTGCTTGACTTGCATCCTTGGGATGTCTTGAATAGTGAAGAAGTGGAGGAGGTACAAGAGGTTATCCCATCTCATGATTTTATCATCAAAAATGGTGCTAATATTGATGATGCTTGGTCACAAACCAATGATCAAGGTATTGAAAATGAAAACTTAGACATCCAGTCTAAGGAGCTTGATTGTAGTCTCAGTATTGGCGAGTTTTCATGCTGTGGTAGTTGTGATGGCATTTGGTCAAGTCATTCCTCTGTTGATCATGATTTTCTTATGAAGTAGGGATTGAATCTTTTACTTCAAATAGGAATTATGCTGATAACAATGAAAAGGTTTGTTTGCTTGGGATTGAACAATTTTCTTCATGTGAAGAGTTCTTAGAATGTGAATCAATGATGTCGACTAAAAATGATGTGGAAGAAGTTGAAAATGCTTCTATATGCTCCTCAGGTGATTACAATGATTTTATCTAAGAAGAGCACCTTTAATGACTATAGATTGGGATGAGAAGATATAAGACGTAAATCAAGTGCAAGAGGTCTCATATTATGTGGACATGTGAATTCAGAGGTGTGAGATCAGAATAAGAGAAGAATTTTTGAGCGAATACTAAGAAGAGTAGTATTTTGTATTCAGAGCTTCAAAGGAACTGAAATTCAACACAAAGGTGTACTTTGTATCAGTTCATATTTTGGCTAAGTAGCCATCTTTGTTTTGTATCTAATTTTGGTTGTGAGCGTTATAAGGACAGTGCGCCTTGGTAGTGAGCCCTTGTAATATACTATATTCGAATATAATATATTGTGAGCTAATCCTCACTACGATTTTTCCCTTTTCGGGTTTTCCACATAAAAATCCTAGTGTTCATGGGTTATGTGATCTTGTGAATGTTTCATGCTTTCATTCTTTATTTCTATTATTATGTTTTGGTGCTTGAAAGTAGATCTTCAATGCTACATGAAATTTTTAAAAAAGTGTGGTGTAAGATTCACAAGAAGGATATGTTGACACCAAATTTGGTGCTCACCAAATGTAAAATTTATTATATGAAAATAAAACTTCATTTTTTATATTCTGTTGTTGAACCCATGACTTCTTTGTGTTTTTTTCCTCCCCAACCCATTCTCTCCAAATACAAAGCAATTTGTTCACTCGAAGCTTGTGAATCTTCATCAATATTCTATTGAGACATCGAGGAGGTGAAAGAGGTAAGTATCTCTATTTTTTGTTTCAAATTTTATTAAATTATAGATTATAGGTTTTTTAATTTTTTTTTTAAAATTTCTAGGATATAAATTTCCACCTCCAAATGTTGAAAATCCTCAATCACCTCCTCATGAAGATCCTCATGAACAAGAACCATATCAAACTTCTTCCTCAATTCCTAGACATCCCCTAGGAACAAAAGAAAATATTCTAGGGAAAATAGAAGATAACAAAAAATAACTTGAATTGATTACAAGGCTAAAAGATACTATTGCAAAAAACCCTCATAGGAGAGGCCTTGTCAAATCCCTCATCCTTATCCTTTATCTAAGAAAGAGAATTTTTCGTTGAGGCTTCTCAAAGCCCACTTGATTACTCTTCCTCCTCAAACATGTAAGAAATTTCATAAACACGATAAAAAATCATTCTTTATGTGCATATCATCAAGTGCTTGACCATTCCACCAGTGAATGTTACGCCTTGGGAAATAAAATATAAATTCTTGACTCTAGTACCATCACTCTTTCATTTTCTGATGTATTTATTGACTCATCACACAACAAGTAACATTGGGTTTCACCTTTGTCCCATTCCTTCTAAATGATAAAATTTCTCCTATTGTGTTGCTCCTCACTATATGGCATTCATAGCTTTATGTTTCTTCTCATATCCATTTATGGTGGTACAATATTAAGTGCAACCATACATCATCTATGGTAGCAACACAATAGTCTCTAGAATGGTTATCCTTTCCTATACACCGGGAGCAAGGATAAATGGTTTTCGACCTGTGTACATCCTTCTTGAGGATTCCCTATCTTCTTTCTTCCCCCTTTTTTTATTTAAAATATCAACATAGTAAATATGTTAATATTTTAAGTGGGGGCATATCACATATCCATCTATGCGTCCATACATACGCCTTTCACACTTCTTGAGCTTTGGTTTATTGATGTGCACCCCTTGTGGTGATGCTTTTCATAATGCTCCTTGAGGCATGGTTATCGATTTGTCTTGAATCAACATTTTTGCATCTAGATTAGAGAGAAAACCGAACTTATCTAGAATTTTTGTCTCCTTTTCAATCACACACTTTGAGATCAATCCTATGTTTCATTAAAATTTTGAATAGAGATTTCTTTACACTTTTTATGTGGGTTTTTGATGTTCTTTCATCCCCCTGAAGCACGGTCCTAGAAATTTGTGCTAAGGCCCATTCGCCTTTAGTGGCGAATGGGTCCTCCTCACAGCGGACACCCTTTTTTGAATTTAATTTTGGTGGGATCATAATGATTTTCAATTCTAAATCTGGTTTCGAATTGAATCATTTAAATTTCAGTGTTAATCTCTAGATTTAGTATAAATATAGAGTTAATTCACATTGTTTCACCTAGCAACCTTGAGTATTCATGCATTATAGCAAGTTTGAGTTTACAAGAGCATTTCAAAGGAATTCAAAGGTAGATTAGTCAAGTCTTATTGCAGCAATTCAAGATCATTTCATCATGTCAAAGGCATAGTGAATTCATGCATGTTGTTGAGCTAAGATAGTTGATGTAGCATTGAAGATCTACTTGTAAGCACCAAAACATAATAACAGAAATAAAGAATGAAAGCATGAAACATTCACAAGATCACATAACACATGAACACCGAGATTTTTACGTGGAAAACCCAAAAAGGGAAAAATCACAGTGAGTATTAGCTCCAATATATTATATCAGAATATAGTATATTATAGGAGCTCACTACCAGGACACATTGTCCTTATAAGGCTCACAACTAGAATTAGATACAAAAAAAAGATGGCTACTTATCCAAAATATGAACTGATACAAATTACACCTTCTTTGTGTTTAATTTCAGTTCCTTTGAAGCTCTGAATATAAAATACTACTCTGCTTAGTATTCGCTCAACAATTCTATTTTATTTTGATCTCACACCTCTAAATTCGCGTGTCCGCATAATATGAGACCTCTCACACTTGATTTATGACTTATATCTTCTCATCCCAATCTATAGTCATTAAAGGTGCTCAACTTAGTATTAGGTGGTATAATAGAATCTTGATTTATATTTTGTATTGGGTGGTATAATCCAATCACCACTAAAGGTGAATGGGTCCTAGCACCAATTTCTAGGACCTTGAATTTTCCCAATTAAATGTTATGCCATTTGATTATTGGGTGTCGGGATAGATCCTTCGAAAAGTGTCATTAATAAGGCTTAAATTTGAATTAAAGGGGCTAATTAAGTTCATTTACCCACAATTAATTAATGAAACCCTAGATAAGTGTGAAAGTGTAATACAACACTTTACAACACCCTAAATAAGGTACAATTTAAGTATATTTTGTTAAAAAGGGCCCTAGATTCAATGTGAATGTGTACAACACATTACAGTAGTAAATCAAGGCATAATTAGGTTAATTCAATATCACTTATTCCTAAATCAAGTGTGAAAAAGGGTTAATTTTTTCTACACTACAGAGTCATTTTTCTACATAAATGAATTTAATATTCGAGGAGAAAATCAAGATTAAACTTCCAAAACTATCTTCACCTATTAAGAAAAGGTGGTAGGCCGATAAATTTTGGGAGGAAGAATATATATAGTGAAAATTTGAGAATTTATGAGTTACATTCCTAGAAGTATTTAAGAATGAATTGTATCTTGAAGATGACTATATGGTTGCAACATGCAATGGTCACAATCAAAACAAAACAGGGAGATTACCAGTCAGTCTAAGCCTTCAACTAAAATAAGCTTAACCTCACATAGAGATGTATATGTGGTTGTTACATGCAATGGTCACAATCACAACATGGACATGAATAATCAATCCAATCCTACACCATTGTATTTCATAATCTCTATGCGAGGTTATTATTATTTGAGTTAGAGCAACATCGAGTCCTCGAGTACCATAACAACCTATGAACATCTAATTAGTATAAGATGAATCTAGTCAAAGCCAAGAATATATGAGAAGCCTATAACTATGTGACAACCATTAAGGACTTGAGTTCAAGTAGAAGGGAAAGTGGGAAAAAATCACCACTCCAAAGATGACATTGATTTCAAAAAAGTGCAAATTGTCTTGCTAAGTAAATGGTGCAACAAACACAAAAATAGAAGTGCTCGAATGTTGATTGTCATGCTTGAATTCTAGAGAGAAAACCAAAAAATTCATAATGGGAAAGAGTGCACCATTAGAAATAAAACATGATTGATTTCAATTTGGGACAGGGATATCTAACCCACCCTACCAATTGAAATTTCAAAAACTTCTCTTACATAGCACAAAGTAGACGATGATGATATCAAGACCTCAAAAGGAATCATTAAAAAAAATCCTAGCATTCTATTCAAAGCCACACAAACAACCATACCAAAAGTTGAACCAAGGTGATTATTCCATGAACATAGATGTGGGTGCAACCTGGTAGACACTATAATTTACGATCAATGGTAGTAGCATGAAGAACCTCATTTCTTTAGCAACCACTAAGTGACCTAATTTTCCAACCATGCTTCATCTATAGTAGTACAAATTGAGATGGTTTAGCTCCTACAATTCCCAAGGCACATGTGTTACTCTCCACTGTTTCTTTTCATACGCTCTTTTTTCCTTTTTAGAAAGAGTATTTTGTGATTTAGTGCTAATAATTTAGTCTATAATGTAATCCTTGGAAATCGATACATGCATAGTCACAAGTGTATATATAGTTCCAATCCTCAAAATATAATTGTGTTAGTAGGTAGTAAGATACTAGATTCATTAAATGATTTCATGCTCAACACGTTTGCTAGCTCTAAAGAAGATTATGCCATAAAAATATACATACTTGGATTTACACAATTCATTATCAATTGACACACAATTTTTAATGACAAAGATAGATTAAATTTTGGAAGCCATATTTACATAAAATTATTCTATGCCTATGTAGAGTCTAGATAAAGTGAGCTAGCTCCCAAAACAAGACAAATGGTTCACTAAGTGAAAAATATAGATCAAGGTTTTGCACCTGCTTTGTAGATAATGCAAGGGAATATTGCTTTACAAGGAGAGGTAATTGAATTAAGAGGATCAACTAATATTGATTTTTATAGTAATGCTAAGAATATTCTCATGGCTTGCAATTGTTATGGTAAAATTATGGTCTATTGTACACCAAAGAAACTTCCAAATTCTCATAATTGTGCTTAGACCATCAATCAATCTCCAAAAAATGTGAAATACTCTAGTAGTGGTGAAAAATACTATACAAAAGATAAGACTTGGAAAAAACTATAATTTTTCCAAGCTTTTGTAGTTTCTAACATGGCTTTAGTAAGGTCAAACATACCTCCAACAAAAATTATAAAGACAAATTCACATCACACATCATTGCATTGTTTCAATTGTCGTGCTTCAAACATTAGATAATATATCATCATGATAACCCAAGTGAAACCCTAGAGACTTATGTTTGTCAAGTCATCTACCAACACACTGCACACACCAATAACATTGTCCAAAAATCATGAGATGATACACATGTTTGTTGTGCAGTTTTCCACACACGCCCCACTGAAAGTGGGGACCCCTCACTTTTTTCTTGATCTTTTGGCCCTTCTGTGTGGCCGTGCCTTTTGAGCTTGTCTTTGAAAATCATGGGATTTTGGTCTTTGGTGCTTTGGTCCTTTGGTCATGGGGTTGGGTTACTTTGCACTATTCCTAAATGCTTGTCTTGATTGTAAGGTGCCTTTGTGTTGAGTTCCTAATGGTTATGGAGTCTCACGGATGTCCTCTCTGGAAGTGGGTTCCCTTTGCCTTTTGTTTGTCCTTGGTGTTTTTGTTTGGGTCTTGGGAGTTGTTATTTTCCTCCTAAGACCATGTTTCTTTTGTTCTGTTGGAGGCGGAATCAGGATGAAACTGAACTTTGAACCTTAAAAAGGTGCACGATTTAGTTTTCGTTCTGGTTCTGGTTTTGGCTCCGCTTCTTGCCTTCTTGTTTTCTTTGTGGTTTTTCTTATTTTTGGCCTTTGGGTTGGTTTCTTCCCCTTAGGTTTTCTTTGGTCTTCCTTTTTCCTTCATCGGAGGCAGAATCAGGATGGGAACTAAACTCGGACCCTTCACAAGGTTCATGTTTCAGTTCTGGCTCTGGTTCCGGCTCCACTTCTTATGTCCTTGTTTTCTTCATTGTTCGAACTTTGGGTTGGTTTCCTCCCTTGGGTTGTCTTTGGTTTTCCTTTTTTTTTTCGCCTCCTTTCCTTCGTCGAAATTGGAACCAGGGTGGGAACTGAACTCAGTACTTTGCAAAGGGTCCCATCTAGTTTTGGTTCCACCTCTGCCTGTTTTGTTTCCATTTCTGTTTTGGTTTTGGTTTTGCCCCCGTCTGGTTTTGGTTCTGCCTCCGCCTATTTTGTTTCCATTTCTGTTTTGGTTTTGTTTCTACTCCTGTCTGGTTTTGGTTCCACCTCCGCCGATTTTAGTTCTACCTTTGCCTATTTTGTTTCCATTTTTTGTTTTGGTTTTGTTTCCATTGCCGTATGGTTTTGGTTCTGCCTCCATCTATTTTGTTTCTGTTTATATTTTGGTTTTGTTTCCTCTCCCGTGGGGTTTTGGTTCTGCTTCCACCTGAGCTTGTGCGTGGTTTTCTTGCTTTAGGGAATCTGGTGGATTAACTTGGATTATGATGCTATATTGAATATTAATTGTGGCCCTTTTGAATGTAGATTGGATCAGGCAGGTTGTTTTTGTCAGGGCCGAAGGAAGGATGGGCATACTTTGAAGATATTGTGAGATCCACAAGATACAATCAGGTACATATTGTGGCTGCAGGTAGGCGAAACCCATCCGTACACAAAAGTTCAAAGTGCTCAATGGTCATTCATCTGAGGTAGACGTGACGTGGAAAGCTCAAACTAGTTTGACTTGATCAGAGTCGTTCATATGCCCAACTCAGATGTTGATCGGTGGCTCGTATTCAAACTTGCATTGCACGCGTGTTGCCATTCTTCTGTTTCATGTGGGTGGGGCATTAATGGGGAATAGGACCTACGGGGTTCATTCTGTCTGATTCAAGATTTGCAGAGATCCCAAGTTGATCTAAGGAAGGCGCCTCATGCATTCAATGTAGGGCAGTGATTTATTGTAGGCTATCTGGGCCGATTTGGTTGGTGGCCGACCTTCTTTGTAACCCTAGCTTGGGCTTGTATGGGATGAAATCTCTATAAGTATGGCATTTCACCTCATTTGTTGGGGGGTTGGAAAGGGTTGTTGGTTGAACAGGTTAGAAAGATAGGTTAGAAGTTAGAAGTTAGAATTTTAGATAGAAGATTAGAGTGGGAAGCTAGAATGAGGGGTTAGTTTTATTCTTTCAAGCAAGTGTTGTAATACAAAACATCAAAATTATTGCTATTAATGATGATTCAATACAAGTGAAGACATGGTGTTATTATTGGTGCCTTCTTTGGACTGATTAATCTCACATGGTTCTTATTCTATCTTTGAAATTGCTTGGGAATATCTGAATGCATTTTAGATTTAGAGTTAAATATTTTAATGATGCTTGTGATTTAATGCTTGGAGTGTTGTAGCAATCTTTGGTTCATACTTTGGGAAGCTTCTTGATTGTGGGTTTGTTGTGTAAACTCAACTTGTACCTGATATTTGTGTGCTTAGTTCAATTGTGGGCATTTATCCAATTCGATTGAATGAATGTCCATGATTTGAAAATCTTTAATTCCTTAGAAGATTGCACTGATCCTGTGAGATCGCAGGTATAGCTTGGGTTGATCAAAAATTATTTTTGAGGGATTGGTCCATTCCAAGCACTTCCTCATTACTATTATTGTTTTTAGGAGTAATATTAATCTTAGGATTTTTGAAACCCTTTATCTTTTGTTATTTCTTTGAACTTTGGTTAAACCAGGGATTCGAGTATCATTATAGTGCAAAAAAGTCTAATAAGTTTAGAGTCTCCAACATTTGTTCAGTAAGGTCCCTTTGTGATTACTAGCATTTTCACATTTATCACTAAGTGGTTTCATTGCATTGTCATGACCTGACACCTAAGAGACCTTGGGGTTATCTCTTTTCTCATAGAGATCAACCTTTTAAGAGATATAATACCATATTCTATCTGAGTTGTTGCTGTGCAAAATACACCATCAACAGGATTGGTGCTAGAAGGAGGGCCCTGAATAAGCAAGCCAGAGCATTTTCTAAATGCCCTTTCTCTTGAGAGACTCAAAAGGAGAACTAGATCTACCCCAGGAGAAGAAGAAGAGTTTCAAGAACTACCACCTCCAACTAGGTCAAGAAGGACCAGGAGAAGGGAGGAGTCATTGTCCAATCTATCATTTCCACCATCCTCACCCTCATCCCCCTCATCTTCATCTTCATTTGAGGCTGGTTCCATTCAAAAATCCCAACCAGTCATCACTCAACCTTTACCACCTCCACCTCCACCAATGGCCTTCTTGGAAAACAACCCGTCACCTCTATCCTTCAACAACTACAATGTTATGCCCAAGAACCCTAAGCATTTTTCCTCTAAGTTTCACATGAGTGATCCTAATAGAACAACAGAGGAGCATATTAGGATATTTCAGACTTGTCTGAGAGATAGAGGGATTAATCATGAGGATGTTGCATGTAGAATTTTCCCTTATTCTCTGGGAGAAGAAGCCTTTTATTGGTACAATCATTTACCTACTGCATCCATTCATAATTGGGCTAAACTTGAGGCTGCATTTCTACAAAAGTTTAAAATTCCTATCACTTCCAATGAGCTCTACATGTAGTTTATCTTGGTTAAGAGAGAAGTTAATGAGCCTATAGGATCATTCAATAATAGGTTCCACCATGCATACACTAGGTTGCAAGCACCTTATGTTGTGGACGATGACATTGCCTTAGTGGTCTATTTTGAAGCCCTTGATAGCCTTACCTCCACCTTCCTTAAGTGGAGAACTAATCCCCCAACTACCTTGCTCACTGCATATACAAAGGCTGTTAAGGTCAGTATTGATCTAAGACAATACTTGTCAAGATCCCTGCCATCTCTGGGACCAGCTGCTCACCCTGGGTAAGTCTAAGCTCTTAACCAAGTGTTGACTAATCACACTCCCATTATGAATCCCATTCCATAATTGCCTTTGGTTCTACACCTAGGTCATCCAATAAGTCAGGCTCACCCAATGCCTAGTTATCTACAATAGGGTGCCAATTGACCCCTTCATCCACAACCACAAGCTAGTTTCCCTACATATTTATAGAACTCTAAAGTTTTGAATCAGTCTACAAGTCTTGGAGGAGTGTCAAGATACCCCCCAAACAATGTAAATTCAGTGCCTTACAGTAGTCCTAATAAGGAAAGGTTAGATGAGCTAACTAAGCAAGTGAAGAAACTGAATATGGAGGTAACCTACTTGAGGAACCAGAACAACCAACTCCAAGATGCTCAGAGGAGCATGCAATCAAATTACAATAGGGATAATTGGGATGTTGCATGAGGGAAACACTCTGACATAAATCAAAATTTTGAAAGAGGCCAGGGTTCTGGTCAAAACTTT
The DNA here is from genome assembly GCA_007115665.2 of Sequoiadendron giganteum. NCBI lineage: Eukaryota > Viridiplantae > Streptophyta > Pinopsida > Cupressales > Cupressaceae > Sequoiadendron > Sequoiadendron giganteum. The sequence continues at coordinate 31,985,479 of CM021106.1, forward strand.
GATAGAGGTCAACAAGGTGGACAAGGATTTGAAAGGAGACAATCACCTAGGTAGAATAGGCCATGGAATACTCGACCTAATAATGGAGGAGTCCCCACTCCACTGGACCAACCTTCCAATCAAGAGAAACCTCCGAATGGAGTATATCTAGCTGAAGCAGCTTTGTCAGGGTGGTGCAAGCTTCACAAGACAAGCCAACACTTCCATCTTTCAATATGAAGTTGAAAACAACTCTATTGGTCGGGAGTTGATACCCTCAAATTTGTATGATTCCCTAGTTTTGGTGTTGAATCATGCGCCTTTCCCGAGGGATGAAGAGAATGAACCAGAGGATGAGTCAAGTAGCTAGAATGAGGAGGCTGAAAAAGTGCTTAATGAAGATGAAATCTCTTAGTTATTTAATGAGAGAAATGAAAATGATAATAGTCCCTTGGATGAGGAGGAAGCTAGTATTGAAGAAGTACAAATGTTTCGGCAACCTACAAGAAAGTATGATTTGAGGAATAGGCCTAATAGGAATCCACCAGCTGGTGGCCCATTTACCACATCTATTCCTCCAAACAATTTTACCACTCCACTAGACCCACATGCCAGTAATAATCCATCCCACCCTCATGTGCCAACACAATACTTTGAAAAAGAAGGACAACCTGAGGTGTCAAAAGGGAGCAATGTTGATACAACAAAGGATAAGCAGGTTGGTCATTCCAAGGAGACCCACACTAACACGAATGTGGAATAATTAGGTGAATATGTAATTGAAGAACTCAGGAAAGTAAAGGTGAGTCTCTCTGCTTTTGAGTTGTTAAGGGTTTTTGAAATCAAAAATATAATCCTAGGGTCTTTTAATTCAAGTGAAGCACCACAAGGGATAGCAGTCGATGAGCCAGTTGGTAGGCCTCCTAGTTCACAGGCACCTAAAGGCCTAAGTCAACCACCACCTGGAGACAGAGGAAAGAAAGGGATAAGAACTAGGTTGCACAAGTTGACACTTAGTTGAGTTTTTTCTAGGGAAAAATGGAAACCCCTCCCTTTTTGATTTCTGTTCGTATCTTTGGAAATAATTTGCATAATTGTCTTCTAGATTCAGGAGCATCTACAAATTTCATGACTTTTTCCATCTGTAGGGCTCTAGGTATTACCCCTACAACCTCTTAGAAGAAGGTCACCCAATTAGACAAGACAAAGGTAAATATAGTGGGAGAACTGAACATGATCCCCATGCAAGTTGCCTCAAACCCTAGAGTACAACAAGTGCTTAATATTTAGGTGGCAGATATTCTTGACACTTATGGTTTGATCTTGGGGTGAGATTTCACCAAGGCACTAAGTGGATATACATCCACAGATCATTCTCACATGTGGCTCCCCTGGAAAGGAGTCCCAAATCAAATTAGAATTGAAAGAGAATCCAAAATGAAGTATGTGATCATTGAATATCAGAATACTTCAAATGAGATATTGGTGTCAAAAGTTAGGATGGGGAACTATGTCTTGGTCGCCCCTGTTTCAAACATAGAAGAAGCCTTTATGTTGCAAGGATTCCCTGATGAATCCACATCAGGAGCCAACAATTTTGAAGTATTGCTTGAAAAAACAAAGGAACTTGATGATCAGGAAGATAGATAACTCAACTTGCTGGATAATTTCCAAGAGTTTATCCAGAAGTGTGGAGGATCAGTTTTAGTTGGGTAGAAATATGAATTTCAAAGAATTGTTGCTCCCTAATTGGTGCAGAGTTCACAATGCCCCACAATCTGAGCTAGAATGTTGCCTGTTCCAAACAACAATGGGGTAGATACAAGGATGTATTAGTTCGACCCCAACTATCAGGCTGGATATACAAAGCACTCAAAATGATCAAAAAGGAAAGAACCCAAGGCCTCCTGAAGAGCCTCTGGGTAGTAGCAATGACAAGTTAGTTTGAAGAAATCAAGAGCTGATGGTTGCTCGACATTGAGATTTGATGGATCCAAATCAAAGCAGGGTGCTGGAGCAGGATTTGAACTGATCATCCCTAAAGGTAAAACCTATTTTGCTACTCATAGACTCTAGTTCCAATGCACTAATAATGTAGCTGAGTATGAGGGATTGGTCTGTTCCAAGCACTTCCTCATCAGTATTGTTGATTTAAGGAGTAATATTAATCTTAGGATTTCTGAAACCCTTTATCTTTTGTTATTTCTTTGAACTTTGGTTAAACCAGGGATTCGAGTATCATTATATTGCAAAAAAGTCTAATAAGTTTAGAGTCTCCAACATTTGTTCTGTAAGGTATCTTTATGATTACCGACATTTTCACATTTACCACTAAGTGGTTTCACTGCATTGTCATGACTTGACAACCGAGAGACCTTGGGGTTATCTCTTTTCTCATAGAGATCAACCTTTCAAGAGAGATAGAATACCATATTCTATCTAAGTTGTTGCTGTGCAGAAAACACCATCAACAATGTTCAAATAGTTTAACTATTATAATAGTTTTATCATCCTTCATGGAATGCAATCTATACATACATGCAACACTAGAAAATAAAATAAAATAAAGAACAATATATAAATAGATGACATTATAAAATAATAGCCATACATCTTCCTCAAGAGTATGCCATGTAAGGTTGAGCAAATAAATAAAACATATTTACTGTTTTTAATTCTATAATAATCTCAAACTTTGCAATGCTCTATATCATAAAAATTTCACACATACATACACACATAACTTTATCGAGATCCTTTTACCTAAAAAAACCTTTATCTAGATCCTCATCCTGAGAGTTATCCTCTAAGACTCTAGCCAAGCTTCGATTAATGAGCATTTTTGTTATCGGCCTTTGTGCTGGTGTGCAAGGACATTCTATGTCAAATTTGGTCAGAGTGTCTTTCAAAAAAATAGTTTTGGAAATGGGAATGGATTTGGGTTGGTGATCAAGGATTAAAATGGCAGTCATAGGGAATCACCAGTTGTAGTGCTCCCAAAAACATAACTTAGGGGTTATAGCCAAAATCTTTTCATCACAAATACCAAGGGAGAAAATTAGTGACCATCCCATTATATTGTTAGAAGAGGGGTTCTTACACTTCTTCCTAGGTAATGAGCAAGGGATCATTTATTTTATAAGTACCCAAGGTGTTAGATGCAAAAATATCCTAGGTCAACCCAAACATCTTATAAATACTAGAAACTAAGGAGTTTTTTTATTGATTCTCAAGTTTGTGCCACTAAGAAAGGGAGCGAAAATGAGTTTTGGCACCAAGGAAATAGGGGAAAATTTAGTTACATAGACAAGAACGTGGATATTAAAGGTGCAGGGACAATTTTTAATGCTTATGCTGACTGTGGATAAGAAAATTTCAAAGTCAAGAACGTGCATATTAAAGGTGTAGGGATAGTTTGTAATGACTTAACACTTAGGTCAGTGTTATGGATAACAAGAATCAAAAATGTAGTCTCCAAAAAAGGAAAGCATGAGACATCACAATCTTTTATGGTTGCATTATAATAATTTTTAGTTTTATTAGGTTACCAAATGCTTGTGATCTCAAATTCATCCATAATATATCTAATAGACTTCAAAAACTCACATGCTTGTGCTACCAATATTTTTTAAAGGGGGCTTCCCCCTTAAAGATGCCTAGGATATTTATAGCAATTTTATGGTTACTAACAATGAACTTTGTGTAATTATTCATCTATTCAATTAATCATTTGTAGTGCAAATATGGATAACAATGGTAAAAAATATTTTTATTAACCAAAAAACCATAAGGCCATACAACATTATACGTTGATACTTAAGTATACAATATATCCAATAAAGTCATACAGGCTTGCAAAAAGCCATATGGACATAAAATTCCACATATCCATAATACAAAACATATGCTCAAAAATTCCACATAGCCATACAATAAAGGACCATAATACATAGTCATTTACCACTAGGGGAAGGAAATAGATCATGAGCTATCTTTGACTATCAATTGGATGGAGATGCATGTGATGCTGGTGTCTTTTGAGTGCACTCACTTGTCCTCCTCTCTAGATTTATCTAGAGGCCCATGTAATACAATAAAAGTATAGACATTGTGTGCGAAAAATATGTGTAAGTGGGATAATAACAACACACCTTAATGAAACACCATTAGAGAATTCAAATGACATATTTAATCTATTTGAAGCAAATAAAATATCTAAAATCATTCCATTGTTCTCTAACTTCAACGATTTATTAAATCAAAGTGGCTCTCAAATTGTGTGCACTATGATTGTTAAAATGACAACCTAGAGAATGAGAATGATAAAATAAATGATATGCTATTATAAAATGATTGATAATGAAAGTTGTGATGTTGATATGATCTGATATGATTAAACTATTATAAACTAAGATGCAACTGATATGAAAACTATGATTGTAATCTAGTATGATTGCTAAAATGATCCTATTTGATAATTGCTAAATGCTGTATGTTGTATGCTCTAATATAATTTCTATAGAGTAAAATTGCAAAATAAATTGGATCTATTTCCTATAGCAAGAGGTTGCTTTTATAGATTTTCAAAGGCAATTTGTGATGTGGCAGCAAGCAATGGTTCATATTTGATTTGGATAAATCAATGGTAGAAGATGAAGAAGTTGGAGAAGAAGAAGGGGAATGCTTTCTCCCAGCAAAACATTCTGGAAAGCGATCAGGAAGAAAATATGGAAGAATGAAGCCAACTATTTTTAAATGTTTAAAGTTTGTTCAAAAATGGGTTGGAATGAAAAAGCATATTGAATACAACTTGAAGCTTTCAACTTTATTGAGAGAAAAGCTGTAGACATGTGCTCAATTATAAATTTGAGTTATTTAATTTTGGAGGGAAGATATATTTTTAAATAAAACAACTGAAATTTGTTTATTTAATAAAAATGAATGATAATTAAAAAAACTATGTGATTTTGTTTATTTAATTAAGATAGAAGAATTAGATAATTAAATAAAACAAACTATTGAATTTGCTTATTTAATTAAGATAGAAGAATTAGATAATTAAATAAAACAAACCATTGAATTTGTTTATTTAATAGAGGAAAACAAAATGTGAAATATATAAATGAATATTTCTATTTATTTATAAATATATGAATTAAAGGTTAATTAATCAAATATTTGTATTTAATTAATCGGATTTATCCAGATCATTTTTAGGTGTATACATTTTGCCCCTTTTTGAAGTGACGTGTTTACACATTGCTTCAAAGAATCAATTTTACTGTTAGTATTGACAATTTTTTTTTGATATGCCCTAGACGCTGATCTTTTTGAGTGATAATGGATACATGTCCACTCGGGAGATAAATCGATGAATTTTTGATTTTTTTTGAAAATTTTCAATTTTTTAATGATTTTATGATGAGTTGATGAGGATTTGATGTTGATGCTATTTATCTCCCAACAAATAATGTAAAAACCACCCCATTGATGAATTGATGAAATAAGCCCCTTTGGAAAATAAAATAAATCAACCCCTTCAAAACCCACTTAATTAGTCCAATAAAAGGTTAAAAAAGAGAGTTGATTTTGAAACTCATTTGTGCACTTTGATTTTTAAAATTCAAGAGTGATTGAGAAAATTTGTGCATTTTGAGCAAGATGGTGATTCCCTACCACACACACTGATTCGAGCGCGTGCAACATCACAACCGCTCGACAACGTATGGACCTCTGGTACGTACCCCGATAAAACCTCATGTTTTGTGCAATTCAATTTTCCCTCCATTTTCACATTTGAATTCGGTTTTCCTAATTTTAGCGCTTTGACAACCCGATGTAATGCATTAGATAGCTATTTTAGTGCATTCTCTAGTTTTGTGCATAAAACTAGATTTTTAGCGCATTGGTAAAATATTGTAGCGCATTGACTTAAATAGCGCTTTGATAGGTTAGATTAGTGCATTAATAGGTCAAAATAACACATTGACTATTTGGCACATCGAATATTTGTTTTGGCGCATTAACAACCTGAAATGGTACATTGACATATTTTGCACATTGATTAACTATTCTGGCACATTGACTGCCTGAAATGGTGCATTGATTGTTTCTAGTACTTTGATAGACTATTTTAGTGCATTTAGTTAGAAAGATGTGCTTTTTAGTAAACTCCTTGATTTTGATGTTCTTCGATCATGACAACCTTTGATTTGATTTTGATTGATGTTCCTAATATATTTAGATGATTATTGATCTCATGATAGTTGAGATTCAATGATTGATTGATGATAATTGACCTCATGATAGGCGAGGAACAATTATAATTGATTGATTAACCTCATGATAGGTGAGGTTGAATGATAGATTGATTGATTAACCTCATGATAGGTGAGGTTGATTGATAGGTTGATGCTCATGAGATTTGATCAAAGTCTCACCAGAGCTCATTAGATTGATAGGCTGATTGATTGAAAAGATTATTGATTTGTGATATTTTGTGATGATAGGAGCCATTGGCGAATATATAGATTCAAGAGCGTTTTCCGAGGACTTAGGATTTGATACCCCATCTGACGTAGCCTGAGGTAGCCATTATTGCATGATGCGGTTTTTCATCTCTTCTTGATATGCCCCAGATTAGGATTAACAGGGGTCTCCTAACAACCTTAGTAGAGAGGTGGCATATCGAACATAACACCTTTCACCTTCCTACCGACAAGATGATAGTGACCTTAGAGGATGTATATTGTATTCTTAGGATACCTGTGGTAGGAGAGCTTGTGTTGTATGATCATATTGAGTAGGGAGGTACTGATGCCTTACACATAGTGTTTGAGGATGATCATATATGTGGTTATGAGATTCCTTGGAAGGAGATGGTTGATGCATATGCTACACTTCCATCCGTGCTTGTTGGTTTCATTGGGGGTTTCCTATGTCCCGATCGTAGGTCAAAGGGACTTTTAGTTGGTTGGGGGCAGATCCTGGAGTAGATTATTATACAGAGTACCAGATATGCCTGTGGCTGTTGTATGTTAGCCCATTTATACCATGATTTATACTAGGTAGTGTATCTTCGAGGACACAGTTTGTCAGCTGGAGTTACATTGTTACATATATGGGCATGGGAGCATATTTCCATCACACGTCCCATTGCAGATAAATAGTGGCCCATTGGGAGGCCTTATGTTCATGGCTACATAGGTCCAATTGTCTAGCATAGGTTGAGCAAATTGGTGTATTGGAGACATATGTTGGATGATCTTGAGGTCATTGTATGGTGACCTTACTAATATGGTTGTGAGTCTTGGGTAGAGGATGATACAAAGATGTCATATTTGTGCCAGTCTATGTACCTAATCGGGAGGACCCAATTTGTCATTGAGAGATTCTTGCTGAGGAGGGTCATGCGACAGTATGATCGGTTACAGGGTATGCCATAGGGTGTTGCACATTATGCACAATGAAAAATGGATGCTTTAGAGTGGGGTCCCACTTTGATGCTGCAGTTGAGGAGTATCAAGGGTTACAAATGATTATTTGGGATTATCACCCAGAGGTTTTTGATGCTCCGATGTCTAAGGAGTATGAGCAGTATCTATTTTTACACCCATTCCCATGGATTTCTAGCCTGGATGAGGCAGTGCCATTATTGGATGAGGAGAGGGTAGTTGTTCATGGTCACAGGAAGAGGAAAAGAGGTGGAGGAGATGTGGAGGTGGAGATGGCAGAGGGTGAGATGGCAGAGGAGGAGATGGTGGAGGAGGAGGCATATAGCAGTGATGATGATGGGGATGATGATGATGAAAAAGATGATGGAGATGGGGGTGGTGGTGGCAGAGGTGTAGAATTTGATTTAAGAGAATTTTTCATACCTCGACGAAGGAGATCTTTGGTGGATGCAACTTAGTAGCATGTGTAGATTGGGCTACCCTCACAACAACAAAAAACACAAATTGGTGCCTTACAATTGAAGGTTCAGACATTGCAGGGTCAACTTGCACAGGTGTAGGCATTGCTTACATAGGCACTGACATAGGTCACCACTTTGATAGCCAAGAGGGATGCCGCTAGATGGCAGGGTGAGCAGGCAATTTCCTTATCTGACAAACTACAGAGAGTGGCATAGGGGACCACCATAGGGGATATGATGAGAGAGGTCAATCGAGTTACCTGAGAGGCTGAGTACTACAGGGGTTGATATCACATGGTTGTGCTAATAGAGCAGAGGGTGAGCTATGCTTAGTCTAGATTGACACACAACCACACCCGGACCACCAATATGGGTGTGACACAACTAGCACGGTGAGATCCTGGTCTAGACCCAGGTACAGGTGCAGCAGGTGCGGGACCATTAGGTGCAGAATTAGCGAAGCCACCAAGGTCTGGGGGGAGCACCTCATAGCCTTTATGATCATATTTGATGTACTTTGAGACATTTGATGATGCACACTTTGATTTTGACTCACTGCCATTTTGATTTGTATCTCTTGACATTTCAAACATCATTGTATACTTGACATTTGATTTTGAGATTTATATGATATGCAACAGATTCTTGATTTATATGCGTTCTATATGATTCTATGATGGATGCCTATGATATATGATTTTAATTTCCATTCTATATGCTATGTGATGTTTATATGATGATGATGTTATGAATATGCATTGATGGATTTATTATGTATGGATGTAATGGTAAAATGATGTTAATATGAAATACCATGAGATGAATGTGATAACATGAATGATATGTGATGCTTGGATAATGATTTTATATGCATTATGAATGATGTGGATGTGATATGAAATGGATTTATGGTAATGAAAATGATATGTAATGCAATTTTTTTTTGATATTTTTCTAATGCAAATATGTGATGTGATGTATAAATGAATGAATGATCTAATAATGCAAATATATGATCAAATGTATGGATGAATTTATGATGTGATAATGCAAATTTTGTGTTATGAAAATGATAATGTTTTTGTTATTGTCAAGTATACCCAGTCTATTAAATGATAGAGATAACATTGTTTTTGAATTTTTTTTGCCAACCTTGATACAATCTATTATGCAGATACAAAGCTAATATGAATGCCATCTAATTTAAGTATGCAAATCTACATATGCAAAGTTGTCATCTTAACAATCCATTTTTTGTGCTTATTATCATCATTGAGCCTTTGAAATGTTGAAAGTGAGTACAAGCATCCATGGTATAAGTTAGACCATGATGAATTGAGTACTTCTTTCATGATTTTTGATATTGCAAGTTAACACAAGCATCTAGGTATAATTAAACCGAGATAACCTGAGCATTTATTGTGTAAAACATACAAGAATCAATTAATTTTCTATGTAAATTTTGAATGTCATCAGTGATACTTGGTAGTGCACGTCTCACAATAATTCACATAGGAATAATTTTTAACTCACAGACAACAGACAAAGAAAAATTATACTCCTTCCTTGCTTCTCTAGTTCAATACATCATCGAGTTGCTCTAAATATATGATAGCAAAAATCAAAGTACAACATTTTAACATTTGAGCTAAAGTGGTAAAATCATGATTCAAAAGAACATCATCCATTTAGATTTGATTTGATTGATTGATTTAAGTTGTTTGATTTGGATGGTTTGATCTTCTGATAAGTGGTGATTGATTGTTTATGTTGTGTTCCCTATGATCATTGTGGTTGCTGCATTGTCATACTACTATTTGCCCATTTGTTTAAGCCCGTAGTGTACTGCCCCTAGTGAGTTTAGGATTTTTCCCCCAAGCTAGGGTGAGACACGACCACATTGCCAGGATACGTCTATGAAGTTCCTCAATGATAAGAAGAATGATGGAGAAAGCGAAGGGTGAAGACATGCTCAAATAGATGGTACAACTAGTCTATCACAAATAGTGCCTGTTGCCAGGTTTTCACTAGTTTTTATTGCACTTTTCAGATTTTTATTTTTTTTATATATATTTTTGTCACCAAGATGCCTGTTTGCCAGGTTTCCATCAAGGTGACCATTTTTTTTAAGGACATTTTCTGATTTTTTTTGTTTGTATTTTCAGAACTCTCATCGTGCATTGAATATTTCAAGTATAGAATTTTCTGAGATAGATACTATTGATAGGTTCATCGAACAAATCCCCTTCAGGTGTGGACAACTTATAAGCTCCCGATCCATAGATTGATATGACGACGAAGGGACTTAGCCAATTTGGTTCAAACTTACCTTTCTTTTCATGATCCTGTTGATTGCGAGGGTTTTCCTTTAATACCAAGTCACCTACCTAAAATGCCCTTGGTTTGACTCTGTGATTGTAGCTTCTAGACATCCTTTGTTGATATGCTTTCAAGTGATCCACAACTTGCTGATGATGCTCATCTAATAGTTCCAGCTCCTGAAGTCTAGACACTCGGTAGTCCTCATCTGAAATGATCCCTTTTAGTGATACACGTAGTGATGGTATTTCAACCTCAATAGGTAGAATGGCCTTTGATCCATATACCAAGGCATATGGTGTAGCTCTTGTAGGTGTTCTAAAACTGGTTCTATATGCCCACAAAGAAGGATTCAGTTGAACATGCCAGTCACGTCCAACATCGTTGACCATTTTCTTTAAGATTTTCAATATAATTCTGCTTGAGACCTCTGCCTGGCCATTTCCCTAAGGATAATATAGTGTTGAAAAGCGATGCTAGATATGGAACTGGTTACACAATTCTTGGACATCTTGATTCTTAAAAGGCCTACCATTGTTGGTGATAATTGACTAAGGAACACCATACTGACAGATAAGGTAATTTAAGATAAAATATTAAATTTGTTTTCATGTGACTGTGGTTAGAGGTATAGCTTCAATCCACTTTGTAAATTATTCCATGGTTGTAATGATAAATTTATGTCCATTGGATGAAGAAGGGTGAATTTTACATACTAGATCCAATCCCCACTGACAAAAAGGCCATGTTGATATAAAGGGTTGTAGTTCTTGTGCCAGTGCATGTATAAGGTTGCCACGTATTTGACATTTTTGGCATTTCTTTACATACTAAAAAGACTCCTCCATATTTGGCCAATAATACCCCAAACGAAGGAATTTATTTGCTAGAGTTAGACCACTCAAGTGAGTCCCACAAATACCTTCATGAATTTCATGCAAGGCTATTTCAGCTTCATTACATTCTAGACACCATAAGAGAGTACCATCAAGACCTTGACAGTAAAGTATGTTGGCAATCAAGGTATGCCGTGCGGCTTGGTGAATGAAATTTCATTTTTGGTTTTGGGAAAGGTCAAGTGGAAGGGTATTGGCTTTCAAGTAAGTATAAATCTGCCCATAGATGGAGGTTTCAGGGTCAATGATATGGCATATCAATTGGGATCCAAGATTTTTGTAGGTAGGATTAGACACTTGTTCCACCATAAACTCATAACGTCTTCACTATTCTGGTATCTGCAAGAGAGAAGTAATTGTAGCCATAGCATCAACAACTTTGTTATTCACCCTTGGTATTTGTTCAAATTTGATCTAGATAAAGTACTCTTGAAATCATCCACCATTTTCTTATATGGCAGCAATTTTTCTTCCCTTGTTTGATAATTGTGATTTACTTGATTAATGACCAGTTGTGAATCTCCATAGACCCGAAGCTCTGTGATATTTCATTCAACTACTACTTTGATGCCAATGATTAATGCCTCATATTCAGCTATATTATTTGTACAAGGAAAGCTGAGTCTATAGGACTTTGGAATGGTATGTCCTTGAGGTGTGACAAATAATATTCCAACACCTGATCCATGTTATGATCCATCAAAATATAGCATCCATTATTGTGGTGTGATGGTTAGAACATCTGCATTAGGAAGTTCAATGCTCATTGGTTGATTATCTTGTAGAGGTGCTTCAACTAACTGATCAAATATGACTTATCCCTTGATGGCTTTGCGATCTACATATTGGATATCAAACTCACTCAAGATCATGACCCATTTGGCTAGCCTTCCTGTTAAAGTAGCCTTATTGAGTAAGTATTTTAGTGGATCAATCTTTGCTATGAGTTTAACTGTGTGAGTTAACATATAATGGCACAAATTTTGAGTAGCAAATACTACCACCAAACAAGCTTTATCAATGAAGGTTTAATTGATCTCATAACCATTCAAGGTTCTACTAATTAATACATAACTTGTTCCTTTCCTGTAGGATCTTCCTGTGCCAATAAAATCCCTAATGAAATCTTTGTTGTTGCTATATAAAGTAGTAATGGCTTTCCTTTTGTAGGCAGCACTCGTATTGGTGGAGACATCAAATATTGCTTTAGTTGATTGAAATTAGTTTCACATTTGTCATCCCATCTAAAAGAGATATTCTTATGTAGCAAGTGATTGAACAGATGACTCTTGTCTACCAGTTGAGAAATGAACCTTCAGATTGACTAAAGCCTTCCTTGTAGAAACTGTAGCTGACTGATGTTTCTAGGTGGCAACATCTCCATAATAGCCTTGACCTTTGTAGGATCCACTTCAATACCTTTCTCTGAAACTATGTACCCTAGAAGCTTCGCCAATGTTACACCAAACACACATTTCTTGGGATTTAATCTGATGTTGAAATTTTGTAGACGAGTAAATTTTTTGTCTAGGATCTCAAGATGTCCTTCTTTGGTATATGATTTCACTAATAGATCATCCACATAGTCCTCCATAAAAGTATGCATCATGTCGTGGAAGATGGTGGTCATTTCTCTTTGATATGTAGTCCCTGCATTTTTCAACCCAAAAGACATCACGTTATAGTAAAATGTTCCCCATGGACAGGTGAACACTATCTTCTCTTGATCCTCTGGTGCTATCTTGATTTGATTATAACCTGAGAAGCCATCCATAAGTGATAACATGGTGTGTCCAGATGTCAAGTCTACAATAATGTCAATGTTGAGTAAAGGAAAGTCATCTTTTAGACATGCCTTGTCGAGATCCTTGAAGTCGGTACATATCTTGATACTACTGTCTAGTTTAGAAATAGGTACAATATTTGAGATCCACTTAGCATAATCAATGGGATGAATGAAACCAACATCTAACAATTTCTTGAGTTCTTCCTTCACCAACAAGGCAATATGCGGGTGCATTTTTCTTAGCTTTTGTTTGACTGGTTTCACCCTAAGAGGTAGAGATAGATGATGCATCAGGAGTTCTAGATCTAAACCCGACATGTCAGAGTAAGACCAAGCAAATTTGATTTGTCATTCTTCAAAGAACCTGGTGAATGTCAGCTTTTCCTGTGTAGTCATTGATGCTTCCAAATGTAATGACTTTACTTTATCTTTTGTGCCCACATTGATAGACTAAGTTGGCTCAACCAACACTGATGATCTCTTGTGATAATTTTTGGGAAGAGTGTCAAATCCCCCATCTTTCAGTGCCTCAGAGAGGTTATCACTGTCAGATTCACTCTTTATTTTTACTTTTTCTAGATCTAACACTGCCATTAAATGGTTTTCACCATTAGATCTTTCGTTCATATTTTCATTTTTGTAATTGGAAGATTTGACACCCCCTGAATTGAAGCTTCATTATGAGTTTTATGGATAGAACTTGTGTAAGGTTCATTAGAACAAAGAAAGTTAATGATTGCATCATCATTTGTAAAGATAGGTATGTTAGAAGGTTCAGTTTGTTCCCAGTCAATAAGCTCGGGGTGTAGCAGGGGTAAAAGATCATCAGATTGATGAAGGTCAACAACAGTGAAAATTCAAATAGCAATGTCATCAAAGTTTTTGGTAGGGGTGTCGAGGTTTATGATGTTACTCTCCTTCAAGTCTATCTCACTCGAAGTCTGTTCATCCTTGCCTGAGTCATCGATATTCTGTGATCCAAAAACAAGGGGTCTAGTCCCTCCTCATGTATAGGTGCATACATTTGTATTACATCCATTTTTTTTTCCTCAAAGGATACCTCAGATAGTGAATCCCACTCATACTCATTAGAGTCTGTCTCATAGTTATCACTAGCTTGCAACTTTGTAGGATTTGTTCAACAAATTTCTGGGTGGCTTCTTCTTTTGATTCTTCTTTATATCCCAATCTAGTTTTGTCTTTTTCTTGAAGTGTGAGAGGTTGGATAGGTTCTACAATTCCTTCCTTCCTTTTACCAATAGGTCCTTGTCCTTCATACCCCATCTTCTCTAGGATTGTCTTTCCTTTTCCATATTTATCTATTTGTATGTTGGGGGTTGCTGATGTAGATATTTCCTCATCTTTGTAGAGCCAATTTAGGACAACCTTATCTTCTAATTCGTCAATCAAAGTGCCAACCTTTACAAATACGCCATCTAAAACTGTGATAAGTTGTGATAATTATTGCATTGATGTTGATGACTGTCCATAAGTTCTTGGTGAAGGCAACAATTGTGAAAGACATAAATATTGTTGAATGGAATAGTCTCCCATACCTTTGTCTGTTAATTGGATCTTTCCTTTGAATTTCTTTGATAAAAAAAATTCATTGTTTAATGTTGTAGAATTAACAATACCATTATCCTTTGATTGGTCCCTCTTCTCAACCCATTTTGACACAACATTTAACTTCTTTTTAGTGTTCGATGAATTTGAAGTGTTAGCTTCCTTGTTATGAGGAATAAAAGTATCTTGAGCTACCTTAAGCATGCTACATTGTTAGGGATTTTTTGAATCAATTGAGATGGTTATTTCTTGTCCATTAACTGGAAAATTCAAGCATTGATGGTAGTGGATAGTACTGCTTGCATCTCGTGAATCCATGGATGTCCTAAAAGTATATTATATGTCAGATCTTTGTCCAACACTTGGCAGATTATGTCTTTCACTCTTGGTCCTACTTGGATAGGTAATACAATCGATCCTTTGGAAGATATCTCTTCATCATCATATGCTTTTATTGTGATTTTCCTTCTTGGATCAATAGCATTCTTAGAATATCCTAGTGCATTGATCATTTTTAAAGTATAGATATTCAAACCAGCTCCATCATCTATAAGAACATGCTTGACTCAGTGTTTGTGAATGAGAACCTCAATGTGGAGGGCAACATTGTGTGGATGGTTTAGTGATACATCATAATGCTCAGAAAAGGATAGGTAGTGAGGAGCGGTTAAGTGTCCCACCATAGCCTTGACTTGGTCAACTTCCAAATTACTGGGTATTGTTGTGGTAACAAGAGCTTGTTCTAGGATCTCCTTGTGTGCTGGTGATATTTTCAAGAGTTCTAATATTGAGATTTGTGCTGGTATTTTCTTCAACTGATCAATTATGTTGTAATGATTTGTAGGGGCAATAGTTGTTTTGATTGTAGAAGGAGCATCAGATGATTTATTGGCAACTCCTTTCAGTATTACCTTAGCTTTTCCCCTTGTTGTCACATTGATAGGTTGATATTCTTGATTCTCTTTGTTTTTTTATGAAGTTAATCTGATTTTCATTTGCAGCAATGTTTGTGGTTTGATGATCAGTTGTAATGATATTATTACTATCACTAATTTCTACATTATGAGTTTGATAATCAGTTGCAATCATGTCATCAATATGATTACTAGCAGCAAAAAAATCATTTATCTAATTTTCAATAGCAACATGGTCATGTTCATCATTGTTTTGAGTGTTATTTTTTTGATCTTCAACTACTTAGATATGGAGAATAGTGCAATCATAAACGTAGTTTATATTTTTTCCTTTACCATTTGAAGATGATGATTCACCTTTGTCATAATTGGGTAATGGATTCTTGAAAGCCCCATGATCATTGTTTGTTTGTGGTCCTTCAACAAATATTTTCTTGTTTTCAATTAGATCTTAGATCAAACTTTTCAATTGCCAGTAGTCGTTTGTCTTGTGACCTTTGTTTTTATGATAGTCACAGTAATGTGTGTCATTCTGCCAGAATGGTTTGACTTGTGGATCCCAATTTCGTGGCTCTTATAATGTTACAAGTTTGGCTTCAATAAGCTCCTTTAATGCTGATTCTAAGGATTGTCCTAAAGGCATGAATTTCCTCCAATTTGATGACTTTTAGAATGGTAATGATTTAGAACCAACATTGTTCAAATTGCTGTTTTGATTTGCATTTAGATTGCTGCTTTTGTTGTTGTCTTGAGTTGTCTTAGTAGCAGCTGCTGTTAGATTTAATATTGGTTTTACGTTTTGCATTTTAGTCACAACATCATTGTTTCCAACATTTCTATATTTTTGCCAAAAATTGGGTTTATCGTTGTTGTTGCTATGATTAGAGGTATTGGCATTGTTTGATCCTTCCTTGTATGTTTTTAGGACTCCTCTCTTGACCAAAGATTCTTCTATCTTGAGACCATTTTCGATCATTTTCTCAAATGTAGGTGGACATTGTAGTTCAAGTATATAACTCATGTCATCATTTAAATTATCAATGAATAGTTCCATCTTTTCCTTTTCAGGCATGGAACGTGGATAGCTTGTAAACAACCTTCTCCATCTTTGCAAAAATGAGAGAAATGTTTCCCCTTTCTTTTGCTTAGTATTGCAAAGATCCTTCATTGTGATATGATGTTGTATATTGTAGGAGTATTGAGTTATAAATTTGTTAACCATATCTTCAAAATATCTAATTCCTAGAGTTAATTTAGAGAACCACTCCATACATTGTCAACCTAAGCTTCGTGGAAATAGCCTCATCAATTATGTCTCTTCATGGGAAAACTCTAAGCTCATAGCTCAAAATTCCCTTACATGGTCAAGATGATCTATTTTCCATTGTATTTATCGTACTTGGGTAAATTCACAGTGTTTTGGAAATGTAATCATGTTCACGTTTTGAGCAAAAGGATATGGACAAATATCCTACAACAAGTATCTCTTAGTAGTTCCTATTTGGATATCTTGGAATTGCTGTTCTAAGGTCTATAGTTGATGTTGCATTGCAGCCACTTCATCTATATTTTGTGGTTCAATCTCAACTTTTTTAGGTGTTTCTTTCAGTCTATTAATATCAGTCTTTTGGAACTTTAACACCTAGATCAACTAACATTGAAAGATACTTTTCCTCATCTTTTTCCAAAATTTTCTCCATAAACTTGTGGAACTTGGGGTCTTGTTGCATAGTTTGTATTTCCTCTTCAGATATTTCATCATTATCATGGTGGGTGGGTCTATTGAGAAGATTTTCCTCAATTTCAGACATGTTGTTTTGGATTTCACTTTCCTTTTTTTGAAGTTTTAGTCTTTGTGACCTTGTAAAAACTGGCATACAGATGTTATAATTATCAACTAAAATTTGATCTTGGTTTGATGTAGTGTCAAGGATGTTAACTTGAGTCAAATAGAATGATAGATTCTATTGATCAAACTAAGTTGACAAGTATGATTATACAACTTCATTTCTTAAAATAGGATGACTGATCCTGATAATGAAACTTGGCTTTAAATCAAATGTGTTTGATTTAGACACTTTTAGGATGGTAGATCTTGGTTTAATTTGAAGAATTTCACTTGTAAGGTTTAGTTTTAAAAAGTTTAAGACTCTGGTTTGATTTGAGAAAGGTTTCTATTCTGGTAAAAATCCAAATTATGATGTTAAAAGTCTGACAGACAGTGAAAACAACTCTTTGGTTTTTTCTTTTGTGGATGCTCTATAACAGTCTCTAGATGTGCTAAAAGAATTGATAGATGTGCCAATAGAATGTTTTGATGCGCTGTAATATTCCTCCAATGCGCTAGAATTTTCTTTCTATGTGCTAGACTATTCCTCCTATGCGCTATACTATTCCTCCAATGCACTAAATGATGGGTCTATGCATTGTTAAATAGATTGTATGCGCTATAACAAAGAGAAAATGCACTATTATGGAATTATTCAAGATTTTGATAGCCTATTTTTATTCTGGTTTTTTACAGTGAATTTGTTTGTCTATAGGGTATAAACTTCTGATTGATGACTTTGTGTCTGATTTATGTGTTTGTGGACTATGGGAATTGATTGCTTTGATTAGATGATCTCTTTTGAAAATGATTTGTTTACACACCTCAATAATTTTGTAAACAACTGTTTCAATTCTATGCATAAAAAATATAGTGTATGCTCTAGAATTAGGTCCGATTCTTTTAATTTTCACTTGTATAACACAATAAAAAAAATTCAAGCACTTTTCTATCTTAAAAGGTCACTAAAAATACCACAACCCACATCTTGAAATTATGTCAGCTCACACAGCCGTGTCACCCCCTAGAGGGCGCCCGTGTTTTTTCCTTTCCTGAGTCTTAACCAAAGTCGAATCCTCCACTTTTCACCAGGGTATCTGATAGTTATATGGTGAGTGTCTTGGGGGTAGATTCTTCCCTCCCCTTGCACTGTGATATAGAAAGTGTTCAGAAACTGACATGGTTGGATTCTAACTTAAAGTTCGTAGATAGGGTTTCCGTTCAGAGTGGCAATAGATAAAATCCCTCAAGAGACCTCCCAACCTTTAGAACAAAGGCTTTGGGGATGGTTATCTTGCACACTTCTGTCAAATTTTGGATTTTCCCTGAATTCACTTTTGATTATAGTGGGTTGGAAAACCTGACTTTGGTTGTTCCCACTTAGGTCGTTCTCATAGGGTGAGTACTTTTTACCACTATGGTAGGCCTTCTAAAGGTGTTATAAAAGCATAAAAAGTGAGTCTAGCATTTTGATCACCCAATGAAGGGGAGAGCATAAGCCTATCACTTCAATCACATTAAACAGGGGGTTCAATTATCTTCTTACTTAAGCTAGATGCCTAACTTAAATAAAAGAAAGCAATAATAAATTTAATACCTTGCAAACACCATTAGTAATTTGTAGTATTTTTCTTTGACCAGTGTAAATGTTTCAAACAACTGTCTTTAACAAGTGTACCTTGTACTTGGAGCACACAAAACAAAGATTAATATCCAAAATTTTAATTTTTTCTACAAAAACAATCAGATGTGCTAAAGGAATTGACATATGCACTATAACAGAAATTGAATGTGCTAAAGTATTAATTAAATGTGCCAAAATATTCTTCTGATGCATCATAACAGTAGTGCAATGCGCTGCACTATTTTTCGAATGCGCCGTAACAGTATTTTGATGCATTGAAATATTTGTCGGATGCGGCGTAAGAACTCTCGATTGCGCTAAAATAGAATCACATCAAAATCTGTAGTCACTTTCTAGAAAATTTTAAAAATGGGGATTTATGTCCCACGGTGGGTGCCAATTTATGTGTGTGGAAAATATGTGTAAGTGGGATAATAACAACACACCTTAATGAAATACTATTAGAGAATTCAAATGAAAAATTTAATCTATTTGAAGCATAATAAAATCTCTAAAATTGTTCTGTAACTCCAAGGATTTATTAAATCAAAGTGGCTCTCAGATTGAGTGCACTATGATTGTTAAAATGACAACCTAGAGAATGAGAATGATAAACTAAATGATATGCTGTGATAAAATGATTGATAATGAAAACTGTGATACTATGATGCTGATATGATCTGATATGATTAAACTATTGTAAACTAAGATGCAACTGATATGAAAACCATGATTGTAATCTAGTATGATTGCTAAAATGATCCTATTTGATAATTGCTAAATGTTGTATGCTGTATGCTCTAATATGATTCCTATAGAGTAAAATTGCAAAAAAAAAGGGATCTATTTCCTGTAGCAAGAGGTTGCTTTTATAGATTTTCAAAAGCAATTTGTGATGTGGTAGCAAACAATGGTTCAAATTTGATCTAGATAAATCAATGGTAGAAGATGAAGAAGTTGGAGAAGAAGGGGAATGTTTTCTCCCAACAAAACATTCTTGCAAGTGATTAGGAAGAAATTATGGAAGAATGAAGCCAACTATTTCTAGCTGTTTAAAGTTTGTTCAAAAATGGGTGGGAATGATAAAGCATATTGAATACAACTTGAAGCTTTCAACTTTATTGAGAGAAAAGCTGTAGACATGTGCTCAATTAGAAATTTTAGTTATTTAATTTTGGAGGGAAGATATATTATTAAATAAAACAATTGAAATTTGTTTATTTAATAAAAAGGAATGATAATTAAACAAACTATGTGATTTGGTTTATTTAATTAAGATAGAAGAATTAGATAATTAAATAAAACAAACTATTGAATTTGCTTATTTAATTAAGATAGAAGAATTAGATAATTAAATAAGACAAACTATTGAATTTATTTATTTAATAGAGGAAAATAAAATGTGAATTATATAAATAAATATTTCTATTTATTTATAAATATATGAATTAAAGGTTAATTAATCAAATATTTGTATTTAATTAATCAAATTTATCTAAACCATTTTTAGGTGTATACAAACATTAATATAAAAAAATTAAATTGTAGAATGACATATAATAGAATAATCACTTACTATATATAACTAGTCAACATGCTCATCCACAATAGGGGCAAGTTTATGATTTGGACTGACAAGCCCTTGTAGCAAGCATCAAAATAACAATTAAACTACATATGAGTATCATTGAATTTTTCAATAATAGACCAATAAAAGAACACATATAATGTGAAATTTACTAATTTGTCTCATACCTCTATCAAAGAATCAAAACTTGCTAATGCTGTAGAACACCATGGTCCATTGTGGCATGAACATCAGGAGGAGTATATGATGTCAACATCTGAAAATAAAACAATAAATGTTGTTCAATTACCAAAACTACCTAACATTATTTTACAACACCATTAATGAATAAAGGTTACTTGGATAAAAGTTCATCGACAATGATAAGTGAGAGGTGTCAATGTCGAAGGTTCACCATCAAATTTTTCAACATCCAAAGTGAGTTGTGAGAAAACCATTCATATAAGGTTCAACTATTCACATGTAATAATCATATTTCTTTATTGGTTATATACTTGTGGACTCAACGACGTCATGAAATAGGGGTCTAGAGGAATATTGCAAGTAACATGAACACTCTAACCCTAAATTTTCATCATAATCATTCTACTAATTTAGTTATTCTTACAATTTAGAATAAAAATTAATAAAAATAATTAAATGAACTTGCTGAAATTTACCTAAGTATCAATGGGCGGGTGCATGGAAATGGGTAGCAATTCCGTGGACACCCTAAAAAAAGAAGAAGTTGAAAACCATAACGCGAGCGCGTTATAACGCACTCGAGTTATGTCTTCTGTTAAACCTAGGCAAGGTCTCGATGACTACAACTACAAAGACATAATGCGAGCGCGTTATAACGCACTCGCATTATCAACTGTTAAAAGCAAAAAAACAAATGCAAATCTCTCATTTGCATTTTGACTGGTTTTTTTATTGCACCCGTGGCCAAAAAACACAGAATGTCACACTCGCATTCTAGGAGGAGAATTTCTTCACCAAGAATCTGTATTTCTTCACAATGATGACACCATGACGATGAGGAGCTGTAAGAGGTAAGGATTCTATGGTTTTTGTTTTGAATTTGTTAGTTTTAGGTTGAATTTGATATCTATTTGTTTGAATTTTTAGGAGATGCAAATCAACCTGCAAACCCTTAAAATCCTCAACAAGAAGACCAACCAAATCCTCAAGATCAAAATCAACCACAACATCAACCTCCTCCACCAATCACTCAACCCCCTCCTGGCACTCAACAAAATTTAATGAGTGAAATTGAGAACAACAAGAAACAAATTGAGGATTTGATGAATAGGTTGAGTGATCCAAATGGTTCAACCACAGAAAGAATGACCCTATCAAATTCATTGAAAGATATGTTAACAAACGTAGATTCAATTAGCAAACAAATAACTAGATGGGAAGATAGGAGATAGGCGGCTAGGGACTATTATGCAAATAAACTATCATACAAGGATGTGAAAGATTTAAAAATTACAAAAGGTGATTTGTGCTCATTATTCACCGACCCACGCACAAATCAAAATCTTACCCTTAATGCGAAGAGGTTTCCTATCCATTGGTGCCACCACCAACAGATGAAGGAGCAGTTTTATGATAGGTGGTACATGGTCTTCGATTACCCACCGTGCAACAATTGCGAGGTCTCACAATATTTCCTTAGGAAACTATATAGTGAGTTCATATTGAACAAAATCCTAAATTATTTTGATATGAGGTATTTCCAGGGGAGAGGTGGGGGGTCATCTCAGGATAGACCTGGTGCACAGCTGGATCCTATGCGACAAGGTAGACGACCTCTCGCTAGGCCACCTCATGAGCACGTTGTTATGCCTTCCATTGTGAAGGAAAGTGCTGACATAGAGACATTGTAGGCAATCAACACTTTGACCCAGAGTGTCATCCATCATACTAGCCCTATTCTACAACGTCATCCAGGGGAGTCTTCTAGTGGTGGCCTTCGAACACATGTGTGTCAATCTTGCGGGGCTACTTGTTCACATGACCCCACCGACCCTCAGGAGACTGGTACGTAGGATTTGTCTGTAGCTATGGAGATGGAGAGGGCAGCTGACATTTTGCATGAGGCATATGGCATTGATAGTCAGGTAAAAGTTAGTGCATGTGTTCATTGAATTTAATTTGTTAAATTTTGATTTTGAAATGCAAGATTAACTAAAAATGTTTTATGATTTTAATAAAATTGCAGGGTCATAGTGTTGAGACTGGATACATCGGCCCCCCACCAACCTATTTTTGCAATACACCTATCGCTAGGGTATGTAACTAGTAAACAATTATAAGTTTATTGCATATTAATGGCATTGTTTTACGAATGGTAATTTAATATGCAATTTTGGATGTTGAATAGATTAATATTGGAGGTTTTGATGGAACACTTCCTAGTGGTGGTGGATTTACTCAAACCTTCACGCAGGTAATAGAATAAAGAGTTTAACTAATGAATCAAGTACTTAATAGATTTGTGTAGTTTATACATGCACATTGTTGATTACATTGAATAATTTGTTGTTTTATTTTCAGTTGTTGCGAGACGATACACCTCCAAATGTGACAAGGGCAATGGATATTGGTGTGACATCTGCTATACAATCCTCGATGGCTCTGACAGAAGAGGTATGAGGCAAATTAGTAAATTTTAATTTACATTTGTTGTTATAGATGTTAGTTAGTGAAAAATCAAACCATTATTGATTCACGTAGTTTTTGTCTATTTGTATGGTTTATACAGGGCTTGAGCACGCCTGAGCATGGGCGTGAGGATATTTCCCTCATGGAGAGAGATCGTGAGATGGCTGTAAGTGATTATTTTGTCAAATATATCATTTTTTATAATGTAATTTCTATATATTCATGTCTTTACTTCTTATTGTAATAGTTAAAACTTCACCATGAACTAAACCCTAGGAGGAGTAGCAGGAGCACTCCACGAGCATAGCAAAAATGAGTGATAGACCTATCACCATCCGAGTGAAAAGGAAAGGGAAAGATTTTATTTCTTGCGCATGGAGAGCAATGACTTTTGATTCCGAAGTGCTTTGTTGTATGCCTGCATGGCAGTTTTGTACATATTTTTTATTGGACATATTTGACATTGTATGCCTAGATGGAATTCTCGTAAGCCTATATGGCTATTTTGTACATATATTTCATACTTATATCGACATATATTTATGTATGCCTACATGGCTATTTGGTTAATACAAATATCTTTTATCAATGCCTGTCCATATTTGCATTCTAAATTGATGGTTCAATAGATATGAGTTACGTGTATTCAAGTGTATACTTTACAACTTACATGTATACTTTGTGACTTACGTGCATTCGAGTGTATACTTAGTGGCTTACATGTTTTCATGCATATACCTTGTATTCATGCATATACTTTGTTTAAATTTGTGTATACTATGTATTCGTGTGTATACTTTTTGAGGCTTACATGTTTTTGAGTACTTGTACTTCCCTTATTGACATGTACATGTTTGACTTATTCACGTGTATAATTATTAATTGGTTAGCCCTAGCATTAATCTATGTCATCGTCAATGCATGATCCTTGAGATGGAATAAGTACACCCTCAAGGTCAAAAGGAGTTTCACATGCATTCTTTGTAGGCTCATTTTGGTAGTGAAACCAAAAACCTCTTGCATCATTGAAACAATTTTTTTTTCCTTTATAGCAAGTCTGAAGCCATTCTCCATCAGTTCTTCATGTATCCAATCCCCATTAATGGTTGTCTCATGACCTTCATGAAACCAAGCACTTATCTCATTTGTGATAGAAGAAATGTATGAAGATTTATCTTCCTCCTTATGAACCATTCATTATCATGAGAGATGTGTTCTTGTGAACCACTACTGATGAATCATGGGTCAATAAGTTTGACTCGTAAAACTAAATGATTGAATCCTGATAGCAATATCATAATATTTATATATCTAAATGTGTTATTTCCTTCAGCTAAAATTTGTGCTTATACTTATGTGATTGATGTATGTTTGTGTATGGGATCATAGTAATTTCTATCTGATGATGCTATTGTGTCTTTAAGGTTTATTTATTAAAGGGTGCATGAAACAAGTTTTAAATCCTTAAAAATCTTTGAATTTCTTAGGTTTTTCTATTTGTTGAGTCTATGCTCCGAGCCCGAGTCCAATTCAAAAAATGGCTTGTCAAGTCTGAGGTGAGTCCTAGTCTTGTAACATTGGTGTGAACACATTGAGGAATAATGTATATGCCGATGAAGAGAGAACCCATCCTTGTTTCCAAACAAACCATGGTATAGATATGGTTGGTTGAGATAAAACATCACTCTCCTGGATAGTTCGAACCATAATCTTTCATGGCTACAAATACACCTTCATTATGTGTGTTATTGATCCTACTGAAGAAATGGTGGAACATGTTGTAGATCAAATATTGCAACCCTAAGTCCACAAGAAGGTTACTTGTCCTGATTTCCACAAATGTCTTTAAGATGTTCATCCTTCTTGAGTAATGTGAACTATTGATGTTATCTAGATCTTTGAAACTATCTGCAATCATGTGCAATACTATAGAAGCTAGAGCTATATCTAATACTACAAATGACTGCTCAATGGAATCCTGATAGCAATATCACAATTTGACACATTGTAGAAAATACCTCCTACTTATCAATTGATGAGCTAAAGGGGCTCTATAATGAATGTTTCATAAGGCACAACACTTGCTGAAGGTTTTGCAAATGGGGTTGCAAGCTAATTGGGCTTAACCTTGGGGAAAAAACTTCGTGGTTAAGCACTTGAGCTGGAGTATACTGGAATGGGTGACCTCCCGGGAAGGCCTAGTGCTTCACCTCTATGAGCATCACTTAGATGCAATGAGTGCTAAGTGGGCCATTCAATATCATTTCAAATTTGTTGCTTTAAGCAACTTACAAATTTGCAACTTAAGACTCCTCCAACCTAAGGGATCGATTCGGTGGAGCATAGCTCAGAGTGATTGCACATGTTTCAATACAAAATAGGACCGCCTAGCATAAACATACCTATTTGGACATTTTGGAATAGTCCACTTGGTCACACAAGTTGTAGAACGAAAGTTGCACCACTCTGAAACTTTGCACTGCTTGCATTTGATGCTTTTTCCATCAAGTGAAAATCCGCCACCACTGGAAAACCACTCTGAGATAGCCAAAACTAAGAGAGGTTTTTGTAGATAGGCTCAATACAATCCTATAGGATTAGACAAGAATTTTCTAAGCATCACGGTATCCGAGTAATAGCATGATGAAGTTTGGAACTATTTTACACATTGGACCCTTAAGGGATCGATCCAGTGGAACATAGCTCAGAGCGATTCCACGTGTTTCGGTGCAAAAAAATACCATGCCTAGCATAAACATACCTATTCGAACGTGTTGGAATAGTCTACTTGGTCACACGAGTTGCAGAGCAAAAGTTGCACCACTTTGCAACTTTGCACAACTTGAATTTGACACCTTTTCCATCAAGTGAAAATCTACCGCCACGAGAAAACCACTCCAAGATAGCCAAAACTGAGAGATTTTTTTCTAGAGGGGTCCAACACCTTTCTCTAGGATTAGATGAGAAGTTTTTAAGTGTCATGGTATCCGAGTAATAACATGCTGAAGTTTGCAGCTATTTTGCACTTTGGACCCTTAAGGGATCAATTCGGTTGAACATAGCTCAAAACGATTCCACATGTTTCGGTGTGAAAGAGGACCATTCCTAGCATAAATATACCTATTCAGATGTGTTGGAATAGTCTGCTTGGTCACATGAGTTGCAGAGCGAAAGTTACACCATTTTGCAACTTTGCACAACTTGAATTTGACACCTTTTCCATCAAGTGAAAATCCGCCGCCACGAGAAAACCACTCCAAGATAGCCAAAACCGAGAGATTTTTTTCTATAGGGGTCCAATGCCTTTCTGTGGGATCAGACGATAAGTTTCTAAGTGTCAAGGTATCCGAGTAATAGCATGCTGAAGTTTGCAACTTTTTTGCACTTTGGACCCTTAAGGGATCAATCTAGTGGAACATAGCTCGGAGTGATTCCACATGTTTCAGTGTGAAAGAGGACCATGCCTAGCATAAAAATACCTATTTGGATGTGTTGGAATAGTTCGCTTGGCCACATGAGTTGCAGAGCGAAAGTTGCACCACTTTGCAACTTTGCACAACTTGAATTTGACACCTTTTCCATCAAGTGAAAATCCGCCGCCACAAGAAAACCACTCCAAGATAGCCAAAACCAAGAGTGGTTTTTCTAGAGGGGACCAACACCTTTTTGTAGGATTAGATGAGAAGTTTCTAAGTGTCACGGTATCCGAGTAATAGCATGCTGAAGTTTGCTGCCATTTTGCACTTTGGACCCTTAAGGGATCGTTCCGGTTGAACATAGATCGGAGCGATTCCACGTGTTTGAGTGCGAAAAAAGACCATTCCTAGCATAAACATACCTATTCAGACGTGTTGGAGCAGTTAGTTTGGTCACACGAGTTGCAGAGTGAAAGTTGTACCACTTTGCAACTTTGCACTGCTTGAATTTGACACTTTTTCCATCAAGTGAAAATCCACCGCCACGAGAAAACCACTCCAAGATAGCCAAAACCAAGAGAGGTTTTTCTAGAGGGGCCCAATTCCTTTCTGTAGGATTAGATGAGAAGTTTCTAAGTGTCATGATATCCGAATACTAGCATGCTAAAGTTTGCAGCCATTTTGCACTTTGGACCCTTAAGGGATCGATCCGGTTGAACATAGCTCAGAGTGATTCTACGTGTTTCAGTGCGAAAAAAGACCATGCCTAGTATAAAAATACCTATTCAAATGTGTTGGAGCAGTTAGTTTGGTCACACGAGTTACAAAGCAAAATTTGCACCACTTTGCAACTTTGCACTGCTTGAATTTGACACTTTTTCCATCAAGTGAAAATCCGCCGCCACGAGAAAACAACTTCAAGATAGCCAAAACTGAGAGAGGTTTTTCTAGAGGGGCCCAATGCATTTTTGTAGGATCAGACGAGAAGTTTATAAGTGTCAAGGTACCCGAGTACTAGCATGTTGAAGTTTGCAGCCATTTTGCACTTTGGACCCTTAAGGGATCGATCCGGTGGAACATAGCTCAGAGCGATTCTACGTGTTTCGGTGCAAAAGAGGACCATGCCTAGCATAAAAATACCTATTCCGACCTATTAGAACAGTCCGCTTGGTCACACGAGTTGCAGAAAAATATGTACAAATTGTTTATATGACCTTTATATGACCTTTTTCACATTGTTTACATTTCAAAATTCAAAGTTTGCAAATTTTCCTACTCAAGACATTTACAGAACAAGGTGCTACTACACCAAGCATGAAATCCAACCTTACAATAGTTGAGTATATCTCATTATGTAATTAAATCTTATTACAATGCCTCTGGCACTTCGTTCTCTTAGATCTTTTACAATGTCACTCATACATTCAAGATTCTCTTTAAATGTCTACATCATAGGTGCTCATTATGAGGTTAACTTCAAATGAGTAACTTGAGATTCCATCGCTAAGATTCACATGCTCTCTTATAATAGTTTGAAATCAAAATTGAGATTTGTCAAAATCATCAAAATAAGTATGTTGCATTGCTTTTTTGGCTGAGATTCTCTTTGATGGCTCTTAAATCAGCATTTTCTGCAACGAAAGATCAATCAACCCTTAGTAGTTTACTTACAAATACGCAAAGTAAAAGAGAAAAATAAAGAGCATCCAAAATGGAAATGAAATAAAAATAGATGGAAGGCACTTACAGATGTTGCATGCAGGCATCAAAATAAGGATGTTGCATTGCTTTTCTGGTTGACATTCTCTTGGATGGCTCATATATCTGCATTTTTTGCAAGGGGACACCAATCACTGTAAAAGAAGATGATAGAATTGGCATCAAACAAATTAATGTGCATACAAGTATAAATTAATAAGAACCAATGTGCATATACTTACAAATTAATCCAACGAACCATCCGGGTCTGCTCTACTCTTTATTGTGTCAAGTATTGCCTCATGGTCAGACTCACGGACCTTCCATAACGTCTTGTTCAAAGGTCTACCCCCATATTTGGTCAAATGAACATTGGATGCCATGACAAGGTTCGAGTAATGAAGAATCTTACGATGCATGTCAAAGTCCTGAAATAGCCAATGTTTAACACTTGAATGTGGGTACCTTCTAAGCCATGTTCCAGTAACCACAACTGATCCTGTAGGGTATTCAATGTTTTCTCCATCTATAACTGGGGCCTCCAATTTCTTTTTGGTCTCAACACAATGACACAAGTAATAGTCTGTTCCCTCTTCATTGTCTTCATCTGCAATAACTGCATAAACATGCCTTGCATTGATATATGCAAAAAATCTCTTGAAATTTGTCAACATTACGAATACAGTACAAAGTAAGATCTAACGATATGGAATTTCAACAACTAAGAAAGTAGATATATCACCTCGTTGAACTAGATCTGATATGTGGTCAAAGTCGACTGATGATTCTATCTGTGTCAGTTCCAATGTCATCGAAGGGCGATATGTGTGAAGTGGGCTAAGATAACTTGTGAACCATTTGTCAATCCACTCCCCTGACTCGCAATCATTCCAGTCTTGCATTGTACATGAAGAACAAAAGCATGCCATCTTTTGTGTATCGATACTACATGAACCTGTATTTGAGCTAAGGAAAGAATGTACCTCACTCGATCCTATTAGTGCACAACAGTCTTCATATGGTGCAATGTTAATATCATCCATCAACCAAAAAAATCTACGAATTGAAGACGTACCTTCATTAGTTGGACCCATCAAAGCATTACACCACTCGATGATTGATTTTGCATCTGTCAACTTTGCCCTATCTTTATACTTTAACTCTTCTCGTGCTAATGCTCTTTTCACGCATGCTCCTGAACCATCATGCTCCCCCTTTCCATTTCTAGCCTCACAAAAGTTCCACATATGTTGAACACCTATAATGACATGCATCTTGCACAACCAGTAGAACATGCGGGAGTTCTTGAATTGTGCTGCACAGTTAGTAGACCATATTATATGTTGATTGTATTCTATGCCCCTCTGAGCCAAACCACTGTAGAACATCTGGAAGCAACCTTGCATGAACTCTAGAAAATGTGTGCGATCATCACTAATGTAAAAGTGGTACTCCCTCAATACCTTCCTTTGCTCATCTGTACTATCAGATGCATGAATGAATTCTATGTGCACAAATATCAAAACTTGTGTGGAGTTGTAATACTGTGACTGCACCTCATGTTGTGGCTGTAGAGTGTAGTTCTCTGCAAAGTCAACCACGGATACTATGCTTCCAACTGGAAAGGTGTCCTTGCATAGCTTGAACTGTGTGTCCAACCATCGGGCTCTATGGGTATGCATTGCATACTCAGACAATATACTGTCATGAAATGTGGTCATAAATTTGTACACTGGAATCTTCTCAATAACCAAATCACACCTTTTTCTTGAGACCCATCTTTTGTAGCATATGCCACTATTTTATACTTCCCGAACTCTACTAGTTTTTGTCCCACCTCATCTGTGCTTTCCATATGTTGACATACTGGCATACGCTGGAAGCCACCACAACTTTTGCATGAACCATCCAAGCATGTTGTCCTATAGAATATCTAGCCATCCTCTATTTCACATAAATTTTCTGATAAGAACTCTCTTGAATATTTTGGTGGGGCTTCTATGCCACAATCCCGCAAAACATCGTTAGTATGCAAATCTAAACATATAGAATGATAAACATCATAATGGTTAGAAAATTCAATATGTAGTCTACAACAACAAGTAGTGCGTGTGTGATTTATCTTGACATAAAAAGGTTTAAGCATTTCAAAAAATCTTTGAGAAATACTAATTTGAGGATAATCATTTTCAAATTTCCGAAAAAATTGGGTTTGAGTCATATCCAAAAAATGCTTTGGATGTGGCTCACAATTCCGACTACCGATTCTCCTTCTTACCACATCCCTTTGATTCGGAGATGGCCTTGTGTTATTCTTCCAATAGTCTTCAATTAGTGTTTCAAGGCTTCAACAACTTCTTTATCTTTTTGTGATAGTCTCCCCGAGAATTCCCATAATTCATTTCTATCATTGCCCTCAATTCTTTGCCGCCTTTGAATGGCTCTTGATAAAGTTTTTCTACTAATTCCCATTTTTTCACTAGTCTTTTTAATTAGGCGAGCTCTCTTTGTTTAACAACTTACCAAAGTTGATGTAATGACACATTGGGTGACATTACTATCCTTTGAGCATGAGGTCTTACCCACACTCTCATAAGCATCCATTAGATTCTTCACAATAGTTTCTTCACTCGATGCATTTGATGTTCTCAACCCAAGAGTCTTCACGATGTTCCTATACTTTACACCCCGCATCATTTCAACAAATAGTTGACATCTTGCAGTCTCATTTAGCCTTTCAAAGAATCATTCCCAAATCTTATCAGCATATCTTCTACAAGTGTGTGTTGAAATCTTACCTTCCATGTGCTACAAAATCTCATCATCAATATTAATCAAATACTTTGGCTTTCTATGCAAAATTCTTGGTGGTGTTCTCCTAGGTACATACATCTCAACATTAGGAATTTCATAAATATTTAATTGATGTGGGCTAGATTGCATACCTTCGATCGAGGGTGGAGAAGAAGACATACCTTGAGGTTCACATGGGAATGATGGCATACCTTCTTTGTCAAATTCGAGTGATGATGTACTCTCAACTTGAGATGTGTTGGATAGTGTCCAACAATATTCACTTGCAGTGAATGGTGTCCCTCCATATTCACTTGCAGTTGATGGTGTCCATCCATATTCACTTGTGCTAGATGGTGTCCCTCCATATTCACTTGTGCTTAATGGTGTCCCTTCATATTCACTTGTCATAGAGGGTGTGTCTCCAACTACGATATCTGAATCTATCTTACGACGATGCTTTTGCATTCGTGCTTGTTGTGCTGCCAATTCTCATTCTCTTTTTGACAGTTGAGGTTCCTCTACAATCGGTTTGTTTTCGTCAATCATTTCCAATTTCTTCTTTTCATGATATGCCACCACCCGAACTCTCTCCTTTTCTTTCAAGGTTTCGTTCTCTTCGTTTGTTAGTTTCCTCTTTGTCTTTTTCTTCGGCATGGCGGATAATTTTATCTGTACCATGGTAATGAGACGAATATTAGTTCCTAAAAAAGTGTTGAAGGAGTGGTCTATGTAATGAACTTTTGACCTTGTGTAGGGTATTTTGAAGATGTTTGATGCTTTGGAATGGTCTGGGAAGGCCCGGGTATAGGAGTTTTTATAAACCCTCCCTCTTTGCATTGAAAAATGGGGGTTTTTGTATTGGAAGCCTAGTTGAGTGGGTAAGGTCCTAAAACCTATAAATTATCTTGTTTTGAGACCTAATTAAAGACTTTTTTTGGGTTTGGAAGTCTGGTGTGAAGATCTAAGGGTAGTTCCTTTGTAAAATTGGCCTACTTGGAGGCCTAAAATAGTGAAAAAGGTCAGTTTTCTTAATGTTGTCCCAAAGGAGTCATGTGATGGGTTAAGGTATGTCTTGCAACTCTGAAATTGGTGCTACAATAATTCTTTTATTTTCCTAGTGTTTTCGAAAGTTTTGGAGTTAAGGGCCCAAAACTAGTTTTGCACAGTAACTAGATTCCAAGGGTGAAATTTGGAAATAATGTTTTTGTTTGTTTTCCAGCTTGGAGGAGTGTTGGGATTGGTTCATTATGCCTTTTTAATCTTCTTAGATGGATCTTGAAGGAAAGTTGACATCTTCAATGGTTTTGGGTCCTCTAACTCTGCATCAAAAATGAGTATCATAGTTTGAAGTGTGTGCATGGTTTGGGAGATACATGTGACAGTTTGTAGATGCTTGGCTACTAGTAATGTGGACAGTGAACAAAGGAACTAAGTTTGTGTGTAAGGGAAGACTTCTGAAAGGTTTCATTTTTGTTGTACTAACTCAAACAAATATTTATTAATCAAATAATGGTTTGGTTGTGCCTTAAGAATTATAGTTTGTGTTTGTAAACAATGGTGCCATTATGGAAGATTTAAGACAACTTGTGAATGAAATAATCATTGGTTGATGTTTTGAGGAACCTAGTTGATTGTAATCAATTATTTTCAATATTTTCAAGGTATTTTGAAGGTCCTTAAGGAATTGAGAACTCTTAATGCTAATTTGAGTATACGAATCAAATGTTTTGTGAAGGGAAATATAGTTGAATAAATGTGTCAAGAAAGGTGTTGATTTCTTCCTTTGTACTGCATCAGTTTGTGCAGAGGTATTGGAAGGTGTTTGGACCCTTCAGAGGAATGGGAGAGGCTTGGAGTTGTCTTAAAGGATGAATTTCGGTGAATGGTTATGAATTTCTATAATTGGCAAGTGTATATAATTTGGTAATTTAAAATGTGCATTGACAACCTAAGGTTATGATGACAAACAAAAATGAAAGCAAGCCATAATAGAATGAAAGAAAATTTGTAAAGACTTCACATACCTTAAAAACCAGACTTTCAAATGGAGGAGTTCAACCCAATTATGTAGCCTTAGCTTCTTCTTTCTTCAAACTCCACAATAATTTGACTTTTTCAAAAGATTTTTCCCTTCCACACTTCAATTGTATATCAGTTTTCAATGGAATTCAAACTTCAATTGATATTATATGTCTTTCAACATGGAAACTCTACTATTCCATGCAAAGGTGGTAAAAAGATCATGGAAAAGGTGATGGAATGTGAAAAAGATGCTTGCACACTTCACAACATCATCAAAAAACTATTTTTTGTCAGAGCACATGCAAAACCAGGGGAATATGCAGACTATGGGCCTTCAAATCATGGGTATATAGAGTTTTTTACCATTTTAGTGGAGTAAAAAATGCGCTCGTGTTATAACTCGAGCGCATTATGTGAAATTTGGTTTTCTTAGTATATAGAGAGGGAGAGAGGGGGAGAGGGGGAGAGTGGGAGAGAGGGAGATAGAGAGGGAGAGGGGAGAGAGTGGGAGAGAGTCTGAGAAGGGGAGAAGCAGAGAGTGGGAGACCGAGAGAGTGGGAGATAGAGAGGGAGGGAGAGATGGTGAGAGTGGGAGAGAAAAGATAGAGTGGGAGAGAGTTGGGGAGAGTGGGAGGGAGAGGGGGGACAGTGGGAGATAGAGAGGGAGGGAGAGAGGGGGACAGTGGGAGAAAGAGAGAGTGGGAGAAGGGGAGAAGCAGAGAGTGGGAGACCGAGAGAGTGGGAGAGAGTGGGAGATAGAGAGGGAGGGAGAGAGGGTGAGAGTGGTAGAAAGAGAGAGTGGGAATGAGAGAGGGGGAGAGTGGGAGATAGAGAGGGAGGGAGAGATGGTGAGAGTGGGAGAAAGATAGAGTGGGAGAGAGTGGGGGAGAGTGGGGGAGAGTGGGAGAAAGATAGAGGGTCAACCCCTATACCCTCTTAATCCCTCAACCCTCAACCCTCAACCCTCAACCCTTACACCCTAATCCCTCAACCCCTATACCCTCTTAATCCCTCAACCCTTAAACCCTAATCCCTCAACCCCTATACCCTCTTAATCCGTCAAACCTCAACCCTCAACCCTCAACCCTTAAACCCTAATCCCTCAACCCCTATATCCTCTTAATCCCTCAACCCTCAACCCTTAACCCTTAAACCCTAATCCCTCAACCCCTATACCCTCTTAATCCTTGAACCCTCAACCCTCAACCCTTAAACCATAATCCCTCCCTCCCTCCCCCTCTTTCTCTCTCAATCGATCTTTTTCTCTATCTCACCATTCTCTCTCTCAGTCACACACACACCTCTATCTCCCTATCTCTCCCTCCCCTCTGTACTCTTTATCTCTCCTCTCGCTTTCCCTCTCTATACATACCTCTCCCTCCATCGTTCTCTCTCTCCATCCCTCTCTATCTCACTTATGCCTCCTTCCTTACCTCTTTCCCTCTCTACTCTTTATCTATCCTCTACCTACCTCTCTCTCTGTCTCTCCATCCCTCTCTTTCTCTCTGTCTCTCCTCTCTATCTCACCATTATCTCTATCTCTACCTATCACCCCCTCCTCTCTAAATCACCATTCCCTCTCTCCCAGTTTCCCTCCTTCTCTCTCACTCCCTCCTCTCTAAATCACCATTCTCCCCCTCTCTCTCTCCCTCTCTCTTCCTTTCACCCACCTTTTCTCTCTACTTCTCGCTATCTAACCTATCTCTCTATACATATTTCTCTCTCCCCCCTCCTTCCCTCTCTCCCTCCTATCCATCCCTCTCTCCTTCCCTCTCTACCTACCTCTCACTCCACTACCTACCACTCTCTCCCTCACCAATCTTTCTCTCTTACTCTCTCCTTCCCTCTCTACTCTATATCTCTCCCCCCTTCCCTCTCTAATCTATTTCTCTCTCTCCCCCTTCCTCTATCCCCTCATTTTCCCTCCTCTCACTCTCTCTCCCTCACACACACTCACCTCTATCTCCTCCTTTCCTCTCCCACCATTCCTCCACTCTCCACTTCTCTATATCTATCATCTCTCTCTACATCTCCTTGGACCTCTATATTTATCTTTATCTCCCCTCTCCCTCTCTTTACCCACTTCTCCCTCCATCACTCTATAGGGTTGAGGTATTAAGGGTCAAGGGTTGATAATTGAGGGTTTAGGGTTTAATTTATATGGTAGAGGGTAGAGGGTAGAGGGTAGAGGGTTTAAGGGTTGAGGGTTGAGGGTTGAGGGTAGAGGGTATAGGGTAGATGGTAGAGGGTAGAGGGTAGAGGGTTTAAGGTTCAAGGGATTAAGGGTTGAGGGTTGAGGGATTAGGGTATAGAGTTTACTTGGGTTTAAGAGTTAAAGGGTTGAGGGTATAGGGTTGATGGTAGAGGGTATCGGGGTGAGGGTTGAGTGTTTAAGGGTTGAGGGTATAGGGTTGAGGGATTAGGGTAGAGAGGGAGGGAAGGATGGAGGGAGAGATGGAGGGGGAAGTGAGATAGAGAGAAGTAGAGAAGAGGAGAGAGGGATAGAGATATATGAGGGTTGAGGATCTAATGTATAGGATAGAGAGTTGAGAATTGAGGGTATAGGATTGATGGTTTAGGGTAGAGGGTAGAGGGTAGAGGGTAGAGGGTAGAAGGTTTAAGGGTTTAGGTTTGAGGGTAGAGGGTTTAGGGTATAGGTTTAAGGGTATATGGTTGAAGGATTAGCGTTGAGGGTCTAATGTATAAGGTAGAGGGTATAAGGGTTTAGGGTTTAGGGTTTAAGGGTTGAGGATTAAGGGATTAATGGTTGAGGGTTGAGGATTGAGGGTTAAGGGTTTAATGGTTTAGGGTTTAAGGGTTGAGGGTCAATAGTTTAAGGATGAGGGTAGATAGTTGCTGGTATAGGGTTGATGGATTAGGGTTCAAGGTCCAACATATAGGGTACAAGGTATAGGGGTTGAGGTTTTAGGGTTAAGGGTTTAGGATTGAAGGTAGAGGGTTGAGGGATGAGGGTTTAAGGGTTAAGGGTTGAGGGATTAGGGTAGAGAGTTTAATTGGGTTTTAAAGGTTTAAGGGTTGAGGGATTAGGGTTGAGGGTATAGGATTGAGGGATTGGGGAAGAGAAGGTGGGATGGAGGGAGGGAGAGATGGAGGGAGAGTCTTGAGAGAGAGAGGGATGAAGTAGGAGAGAGATAGAGGTTAGACGGTTAAGGGTAGAGGATAGAGGGTTTAGGGTTTAAGGGTTAAGGGTTTAGGGGAGAGGGGAGAGGGAGTGAGTTATTGAGTGAGAGAGAGAGACCTGAGAGAGGGAGAGGGGGTAGCAGGGAGAGTCTTGAGAGAGAGAGAGAGGGAGAGAGTGGGAGAGAGATAGAGGGTAGAGGGTTAAGGGTAGAGGGTTAAGGGTAGATGGTTAAGGGTTGAGGGTAGAGGGTTTAAGGGTTTAAGGGTTAAGGGTAGAGGGATAAGGGTAGATGGGAGAGACATATAAGGAGTGAGTGAGAGAGAGAGACTTGAGAAAGGGAGAGGGGGTAGGAGGGAGAGACTTGAGAGAGAGAGAGGGGAAGGGAGTTGGAGAGAGATAGAGGGTAGAGGGTAGAGGGTAGAGTTTTTAAGGGTTTAGGGTTTAAGGGTTAAGGGTTAAGGGTTTAGGTTAAGGGTATAGTGGAGAGAGATAGAGGGAGAGAGAGAGAGTGAGTGAGTGAGTGAGTGAGATACCTAAGATTCCCTCTCTAGTTCTCTCTATCTCACTTCTCTCTCCTTCTCTCCCTCCCTCTCTAATTTTCTCTATATCCCCCTCTCTCCTTCCCTTTATACTTCTCTCTATCTCACCTCTCTTTCTCCTCCTCTCTCTCCCTCTCTCTTCCTTTCACCCACCTTTTCTCTCTACTTCTCGCTATCTAACCTATCTCTCTATACATCTTTCTCTCTCCCCCCTCCTTTCCTCTCAATCTCTCCACGTTCCTCCTTATCTCTTTACTTTTCAGCTCCATCACACATCTCTCCACCTAGACCTTTCTCTATTTTTATCTCACCTCTCTCTCCATCCCTACCTCTCCCTATATCTCTCCTTTCATATCTACTTCTCTCTACCTAGTTGTCCCTCTATACCTATTTCTCTCTCCCTCCTTGCCTCCTCTCTCTCAATATCTCCACCTTCTTTCCCTCTCTAATTCTCTCTCTATCACCTCTCTCTATCTCTCTCCTCCCTCTCTACTCTCTCTGTCTCTCCCTCCCTCCCTCTCTTTCTATCTCTCCTCTCTCCCTCCCCCTCTTTCTATCTCTCTTTACCTTCTCTCTACCTATATCTCTCTCTCCTTCTATCTATCTCAGCTATCCATCTTTACCTATCCCTCCATCCTCTCTCTCTTCCACCAAAATTCTCTACATCTCTCTGTCTAGCCTACCCCTATATACCTCTTTTTCTCTCCCTCTCTCTTTCCCTCTCTCAATCTATCTACCTTCCTCATTACGCCTCTACTTATCTCTATCACCTCTCTCTCTCCCCCTCCCCTCTTTACTTTCTTTCTCTCTATCTCATCTCTCTCTCCTTAAATATCCCTCCCTCCCTCATCTCTCTCTCTCTCTCTAGTCCTCTCTCCCCTCTACCCTTAACCCTTTAAACCCTCTACCCTCTACCATAAAACCTCTACCCTCTATCTCTATCTCTCTCCCACTCCCTCTCTCTTTCTCTCTCTCTATCTCACGTCTCTCCCTCCTACCCGCTCTCCCTATCTCAAGTCTCTCTCTCTCTCTCTCACTCACTCACTCCTATATCTCTCCACTCTACCCTTAGCCCTCTACCCTCTACCCTTAAACCCTCTACCCTGTATCTCTCTCCTGCTCGCTCCCTCTCTCTCTAGTTCAAAAAATTCATTAAAAAACCTTAAGGTTTTCCTGTTTAAATTTAATATTTTCCATCAAAATATTAAATTTTTATTCATTTATACCCTATACTTTCCTTTACTCTCGTTCAAAAAGGCTAAAAAATGATTTATATCGTATACCGCTGCCCTAAACCCTTTAAATTTTTCTCCCTACTGCTTTACCGTGGATAGCCTTCAAACAGTTCACGGTTGTGCACTAGAGGGTCAGCCTGGCGATCATCAAACAACCACTGCTATATCGCACGCAGTAAAATCTATACCCATGGTAACGTGGTAAAATTTGTATGCATCCTTTATTGTGTTTACCACTATACCACGGTCATTATCTTTCTACCCAGTGGTATGGCGGTCTTAACCGTCAAGGTCTTCTCCCGATTGTTACCGCGCTACTTCGGTCTCCTTGTAGACTATCCGTGGTACCATGGTAGCCGTCTTGCTGCCTGCCTTGACCTTCCATTGACAGTTTACCACAGTCACCACAGTCACCATTCTCACCGTGTGCGGTACCACGGTGATTGTCTACACTGCTGCCGCGCCGGTGACTTACTGACCACCGCGATACCGCAGTCTATGTTGAGATCGCGCGCGGTGGCATGGTAAACATTTTGTGCCTAATTGTTTAGTTGCCGATTATTTTTGCTAACCGTTACCGCCGCCTTCTAACTGCTACCGCTCTACCGCGGCCCTCGAGATTACCCTCCGCGGTGTAGCGGTAAGGGTTTCCTTGACTGCTCTTTACCGCTATACCATGGGCTAGTTTGTGGGAAGCCGCAGTTGGGCGATGAATAAGATATGAAATGATCACTAAGGGAGCAGTAGAGGTATAAAATGTATGAGCATTTTTGGAAAGGGGAGAAATTAATTTTAAAGGAAAATAATGAGAAATTAAATGGGGGTAAGGTGGTAAATGAAATATTATGAAAAGATAGGAAAGTAATGGATATAAATGAATAAACTCCTTTAGGGTATTGATGGAAAACTTAGGTTCAAAAGGGAAAATCATTCAGGTTTCTTTAATGAATTTTTTTTTGGGTTCTAACAGGGTAGAGGGTTTAAGGGTTTAGGGTTAAGGGTAGAGATGAGAGAGAGAGAGAGAGAAGTAGAGAGGGAAAGAAGGTAGAGATATTGAGAGAGAGGAGGAAAGGAGGGAGAGAGAAATAGGTATAGAGGGACAAATAGGTAGAGAGAAGTAGATATGAAAGAAGAGATAGAGGGAGAGGTAGGGATGGAGAGAGAGGTGAGAAAAAACAAAGAGAGGTCTAGGTAGATAGAGGTGGGAGGAGATAAAGAGAAGTAGAGGGTAGAGTGTTTAAGGGTTTAAGGGCTAAGGTTTTAGGGTTTAGAGTTAAGGGTAAAGGAGAGAGAGATATAGGGAGTTAGTGAGAGAGAGAGGGAGGGAGTGGAAAGTGATAGAGGGTAGAGGGTAGAGGGTAGAGGGTAGAGGGTAGAGAGATAGAAGGAGTGAAAGAGTGAGAGAGAGACCTAAAATAGGGAGAGGAAGTAGGAGGGAGAGATTTGAGAGAGAGAGAGAGAGGGAGGGAGGGAATTGGAGATAGATAGAGGATAAAGGGTAGAGGG